>CM053771.1:405411965-405446543 GCA_028658325.1 Potorous gilbertii | reverse complement strand
GTTCTACAATCACTTCTTTAAAATTAAGATTTTATCCCCCCCACACCTTCCCCCCACTACCCTCCTCCCTATGACAGCATACAATTCTGTATAGGTTCTACATATACTTTCCTGTTGAGCACATTTTTACTATAGTCATGCTATGTAGTCACACTAAAATAAATGAGAGAAATCATATAACAAATCAAAACATAATAGGCTAAAATGCACACACACACACACACACACACACAAACATGATCTGCCACATTCTGCGAATGACTTCCATATTTCTTTCTCTGAGTGTGGAAGGCATTTTGCCTTAGAAAATCATCATTGGGATTTTTTTTTTCAGTAAGTTCTTGTGTTATTACAAAGTTCCAAGTCTACCAGAAAAAACTCTCTCACACTGTGGTTGTTGCTGTGCACAAAGTTCTAGGATTACTTTTCATGCAGTTGAAAATGGACTTCCCCTCCCCACTCGAAACATTCTTATTTTGTACTCAAAACTGTTTTTATAGTAAAAATGATGCTGATGCTGATTTCTACTTCCTAATTGGCAAATATTGATAGATGAAACCCACATAAACAAAATCTATTTGGGGACATCCATAGAACTATAGCCAAAAAGGCCTGAACACCTAAACTAAGGTTGTGGTTCTACTTTCTTAATAATACTCCTTTGGGATTATTTCCTATCTTAAAAGGGTCTACACACTCTGGAGCCCCAACCCTGTCCCTTCCTTGACCCAATTGAAGAAATTTCTAGTTGTGGCTCTCTGTGTCCTACTCTAAGACTTTTTAAAATAAACAGAGTGAATTTTGTGGGCATAGAATCAGGAAGACCTAAGACGTGATTGACTGTGATGGTGAGAAAGAGGGAAATGTCAAAGAATAATGCTAAGGTTACCAACCTAGGAGATAGTAGAATGGTAGTGTCTTTAATTGAAATAGGAAAGGTTGGATTGGGAATGGGTGGGGCTGTAATATGAATTATGTTCTGGACTTGTTGAGTTTTCTATGGCTATGGGACCACAGCTGGAGTTCAGGAAAGAGACTGGATATTCACAAACAACTTCTTGAATACAATTTTAGAATTTCACTGGGAAGAGAAACCAAGCTTCTATAGTTTGCTTTATTGTTTTCTTAAATTGAGATATCTGCTCTGCTATTTCTCTGTTATTTGCCAAGGTTTTTCACAAAATAGGTTCACCATCATTGACTCAGTGAATACATTGTTTAGTTCTTTTCCTACCATAAGATTTAGTACATCTGGTTCTGGTACCTTGAAGTCTTTGAGAGGAACTGGAGGCTCTAGGACCATCTTGTCCCTTATCTCAGATTTCTAATCCCTATTAACAATTTTTGGTCTAGCCTTCTCAATGCAGAGATCATTGCCCTTAGAAGAGACAAATATGACAAATAAGTCATATGAGACTTATGTGTTGAGCCTTCCATGAATTGTTACCATCATTCCCCATACCCAACCAATGCTTTTATCTCTATCTTAATCTTCCTCATGCCCCTAAACGGCTTAAAAAACCCTTTTGGTTGTTGGCAGCATTCACTGCCAGTGCTCGTTTGAGACATCATTATCTTCATATTATTTTCCTTAAAATACTTTTTTTGTTGCAAATTTAATAATGGTAAACAGAAAAGAGGAAAAATATACAAAACAAGGGATAAAATATATCCACTATTAGTCGACAGAGCCAAGCAAATGAATAAACAACAGTAAGAAAAAGATGAACTTTTGTTCATGTTCTCCATAGTTTCCTCAAAGATTTACCACCTTTGGCTTGACTTCTTTCATTTAATCACTCTTGCCTTAGAGCTCAGCTGGTTCATTTCGTGTATAAGGTGAGGGGGATAGATGAACTGAGTAAGGTCTCTTGCCGTTCTAAATCTCCAGTCCTCTTTTGTTCTCCTTTTATTTAAAATGTGGACGTTACATAAATATAGTTATAATCTGTGTATGCAGTTCCAGTTCTGCTGACTTTCATTTTCTCTTACCTTGTGTAAGTCTTTCCTTATTTCATTGTATACTTCACACTTATCAAAAATTTTTTTAAAAATGCCTCCTGACACTATTTTTTACAGGATGTGGCAGCATCCTGTCCATATCTTGTTTGTATGTAATTGTCTGCATGTTGTCTCTACCATTAGACCAAGAGCTCCTTGAGTCCTAGGCATGTTTGTTTCTTTTCAATGTTTGCTTTCTTTGTATCTCTAGCATTTAGCACAATGCCTGATATAAAGTAGGTTCTTAATAAATGCTTGTTCTCCTATCATGCTCCTTTTTTTTTAGCATGCCTGTCTTTGTTTCTTGTTAAAATTTTATTTATTTTTAATATTCTTTAAAAAAATTTTGAGTTGCAAATTCTCTCTTCCTTCCTGCCCCTCCCCCCACTGAGAAGGCAAGCAATATATCTATTATGAAATCGTGCAAAACATTTCCGTATTAACCATGTTGCAAAAAAAGCAAGAAAAATCAAGTGGAAAAATTATCTTCCACTTTAAACCAATTATCATCAGTTATTTGTCCTTTCCCCCCCATCTTCTGTGTATATGTTTTTAAAAATCTAAGTTGGTAAATAAGTTTCATGTGTAGTCTTATTAGTTTCTTCAGAAAGCTCTTTTCCTTCTCAGAATTATTCCTGTTTGTGTCTTTCTTTCAATGAACATTTGTCTAATGTGATCTCAGGCAAGGCAAATAGCTAGTAAAGAAAATGGGACTAGAATCCAAGTCTCTTGATTCCAAGCTCTTAATTATACTTTCCTGGCTGGCAGATGTCAGATTATGGAGAATAGTGAACTCCAGGCTAAAGATTTGGGGCTGGGCTTTTTCCCAGTTGTCCACCGTGCCTTGCATATATTGCGGTAGTTATTTGATGTTTTGTTGAATTAAAGAATGAAAGAAAATTGAATTAAAGGAATTACTGGAAAAGAGCATTGTGTAATCTAGATAGTTTGAGACTGGAAGTGAAGCAAATATACAAATAATTATCACTTTATTATTTGTGTAATACCTCCTCTTTTTTAAGGCATATTCACTTGCATCTTCTTTACCTCTTGCCCTCCCCCTCTAACCCATATTCCTGGGCTATCTTAGACTCTATCATAACCATCATAGCAGACTACGCAGGTACACTTTCCTTCAAACTTTCCCCTCTTGGATCCTAGACACTGTTCTGTATCCATCCAGTGAAGGAACACTATAGGAGGAAGAACTTTCACCATGAGGGGAACCCTCTTCTTGTCTTTCCCTTTTGACCTTTCCATAAACCAGGGTATCCAGAACCCATTTGGTCTACTTGACTCTTCCCTTGGCTTGTAGGAGATGGGAGTTGTCAAGTGGATTCATTCTGGTGATATAGAAGACCTCCACACCTTGTCATCTGCCCTGCTTCTATGTCCTACAAATTCCTGGCACTGTTTGTTAACTGGTTGGGCCTTGCCATCCACCCTGCTGCACCCTTATGACTTCCATACCTTTTCATCTGCCCTGAAGTCAGATTTTTTTCATTTGTTATCTTGCCAGTTACCGTGTGAACTTCTTGCAAGCTAGGAATGAGTCACTATTTTTGTTGATATCTCTGGTGCTCGACACTAAGCAAGTGTTTAATAAGTGCTTTTTCTGTCATCTGTTATGTAGAAAGTATTAGTAGGAAAGGTAAAAGTATGTATGAGCCATAAAAGATAAATAACTGAGAAGCTACTCAATGCTAAAAGAAGGGAATACTGGGTAATTTTATTTAGTTAACTTTAAAGAGGCAGCAGCATACGGGGGAGCTAAGTGGCACCGAGTCAGGAGGACTTGAGTTCAAATATGACCTCAGACCCTGGCTACTGAGCAAGTCACTTAACCTCAATTGCCTCTCCCTCAAAAAGAAGAGTTGGCATGCCTGGTAGGGAACTGACCTTTGAGTCAAGAAGACAAGGAATCAAGTCTTGTTTCTGTTACATGTGGGGTGTGTGACAACTTCTCAGCTCCCCAAGATAGCTCTTTTAAGACTCTAAGTTGCAAGTTGATATTCAGTGGTAAAGAGTAAGGGGATGGTAAATAGACAAATATTGTGAGAGTGCCCTAGAACAATGAAATCAAAGGCCCCATCCCTATCCCTGATACCAATATTTGTGTCTCAAATACTTTCAGATAATGTATACTTGGAAACATGGGCAGCTAAGTGGTGCCGTGGATAGAGCACCAGTGCAACAGTCAGGAGAATCTGAGTTCAAATCTCACCTCACTATTCACTAGCTGTGTGACCTTGGACAAGTCACTCAACCCCAATTGCCTCATGCTGAGTCATCTCCAGTCATCCTGATGGATATCTGGTCACTGGATTCAGATGGCTCTGGAGGAGAAGTGAGGCTGGTGACCTGCACAGCCCTCCCTCACTCAAAACCAAGTCAAGTACAAGTCATGTCATCATTTCTCTGATGGCATGGTCTTCTTCAGCAACAAAGGACGAACACACACACTTGGAAATATAACTGCTAACTTTTCTAAAGCTCAAGATAGGTAAAAACTTCCCACAGGTGCTTTTCCTAAACTTTTTCAAGGGCAAAATAATTCCTTTCTTGTTTATTCTGAGATTCAAGCATTCCCTTATTGACATAGAAACAATGAAAAAATTCTGAGGTCATCTCAATAAACAGCCAGAAACAGTTTTGAAAGTTTGCCAGGGTAATGAATTACGAAGTGTCACTGAAACCAAGAGCCTAAGAGATTTGGAAATCATTGAAACAACAACCTAAAGGTCAAGGCGAAAACCAGTATTTTAAACATCAAAGGTGGGAGATGTATTTTGATTACCCTTTTCCATCAGATTCTACAGTTGTAAGAGAAATTTTGCTGTTAAAAATTATTTTATGGATGCCATAAAATTTCTACCTCAAAAAAATAACTTTTTAAAACTATATTGTGGTCATTTCAAAGTGAATGTTGCCAGAACTTAAAACCAGTTTATTGAAACAATTTTTCTAAACACATATGAAAGAGACAAAATACTCTTCTAAGTATATTTTTGGTAACCTGATTTATCTCCGCATTTATTAAATTTCAGGTAACGACTCAAGCTCTTTCATGTTTGACTGTTGGAGGTTGATCCTGTGCAAGGAAAGTGGAAGTAACCATTGTCCTTCACCCTCACCTCAGACTAATGAGGTCAAGGAGGAAGAAATTGAACATCAGATTGATGTGTCTGATGTCATCCGACTCGTTCAAGATAAACAGCAGGTGACAGTTATACAACCAGGTAAGAGCTTGGCATTTCACCACTTATGTTGTAGAAGTCTAGGATTCTTATTAATCAAGCTTAAGAAGGCACTCCTTCTGGGTAGGCAAGAAGGTACTTTCCACAACTGATTAGCTCTTATGCCATAGGAAATAATTTGATAAATTATCACTTCTCTCAATGGTTACCCTAATAACTTGAAAGGGCTGAAGGCAGGGTTTGATTGCCTGAGAATTGCATTGTGGGATAATCTGATGCTACTTATCTTAAGACTCTCAATCATTATCCAGTACCTGTCTGAATAATGGGGAGGGGGGGAGGAAAGGTATTTTAAGGTGTTTTAAAATAGATTAAGTTCTGTATTTTGAAGTACCTTAAAACCATTTAAAATGCCGCCCTACAATGAACAATTTTGGTATAGTGGAAGAATACAGGAATCAAAGGAACAGACCTGAGTTTGAATTCTGACTTCATCACTTACTACCTAATGATATTGGAGCAAATGACCTTAATCTCTTGGGTCCTCTGTTTCCATATCTGTAGAGTGATCTTGTCAGACTAGATCATCCAGCTCTGATGTCCTGTGTGTGTATAAATAAAGCATAGAGTACACCTCAGGGAGGAATATTTAATAGGCTTTGCTTTATTTTTAAAAACATAAAAGAGCTATTGTTCAGGTGTGATGTGTCGTCAGAGCAGATTCTGTGGTGCCAAGCCATAGAACAAAGATTGAAAACAGAGTCGGTAAAGCAGACATGTGGAGATAGTCCTGAGGCTCTAATCAATTTGAAAAGCTCCATCTGGATGAAGGAGGTGAGATCAAGATAACACATGTCTATCTGCTCCCCTCACCCAATTTAAAGTTTTCCATGCACTTCTTCATGGAGGTCATTGCTTTCCTTTCATTTCTAGTCATGCTTCATCATTTCAATATTTTTGTGGTTGATCAGTTTCCCAAATGAAGATTAATTTGTTTTCTAATGAGCAGTTGTGCCTTCTTTCATCTTCAACAAAGGAAGCCATCTGTTGAACTGGGTTAGTAGTAGAATACTATGATATTACTTTAATAATATGTAAAATTATACGTACAGTCCTATTTTTCACGGGCTTCATGGAATGGAGTAAGAGCCGTCATGGCTTTCTCAAGAGGATGCAATGTTTGATCACAGAGAATAGGGGAGGTATAGCTATTGTTTACAGTGAAACAGTTTGATAGGGCAGCTTCTCGGAATGAGAGGCATTGCCACATGCAAAAAACACTAATCTGGAAGCAGAAAACTCTGAGCCTTACTAGCTGGGTCACCCCGGGCAAATCACTTAATCCCTGTAGTCTACATCTCTTCACTTATAAAAATGAACATGATAAACCCCGCTCCATTGAGCTCACAAGATTGGTGAAGAAAGATTTTTCAAAACATAAAACCTTAGAGTGCTAAGTAAATGTGAGTTATTTAGGATGATCTTAGTGCCCTGAAAAACTAGACTTTTTTTTTTCCTATTTTAATTTGAAAACAGAATTGTAGAAGGTGTATATTTGTTTTGTTTTGGTGAGTGGAAGCCTAACTCTGTAAGTTATTGTTCAGTTGCTTCAGTTATATCTGTTTCTTTGTGACCCCATTTGGGGTTGTTTTGGGCAGAAATATTGGAGGGGTTTGCCATTTCCTTCTCCAGTCTATTTTACAGATGAGGAAACTGAGTCAAATAGGGAAGTGTCTGAGGCCAAATTTGAACTCAGGAAGATGAGTCTTCCTGATTCCAGACTGGGGACCCTATCTACTGCACCACATGACTTAGTATAGTGGAATAGTATTATGGGATAGTGGAAAAAATGTTAGAGTTAATTCAGCAAAAAAAAAAAAAAATATATATATATATATATCATTAAGAATCCAATGTCCATAGTTTATTGGCTGTATGGTCCTAGGCTAGGCAATCCCTCTAAGCCTCATTTTGTCCATGTGTAAAAATGGATAAGATGATGCCTATAGTACCTATCCCATATGGTTCTTCTGCAGATCAGATGAGAAATATGTATGTAGAGGACTTTGCAAAACTTAGTGCTATATAAAATGAGACAGCGTAGTAGAGTGGATAGAGATCCTCCAAGGATACAGAGGCCTCCAAGGTGGGAAGACGTGGTTCAAGTCCTGACTCAATGGTGCTGACTGTTCATCCTGGTAACCTCTCAGTGCCTCACCTGTTGTATTATTAGAGACATTTTTCAGATAAGTTAGACTAACATCTTATGGAGAGATTATGTACATGTGCATATATACCTATAGACCTTTTTCAATAACCTTTAACTCAGTTGCTGCTTCATTGAAGGCTGGAGTAGTTCTTATTCACTTTGGATCTCTTAACCAGGATATTGAACTTCCCTGGGTGGTCTTGTCTATAGGGGAAGGAAATGGAAGGGCACAAGCATTTAACACACACTGTGTGCCAGGGACTGTGCTAAGCGCTTTACAAATAATATATCATTTGCTCCCCAAAACAATAGCATCTGGAGGTAGGTGCTGTTAATATCCCTATTTTACAGTTGGTGAAATTGAGGCAGACAGAGCTTGAGTGATTTGCCCAGGGTCAACCAGCCAGGAAGTGTCTGAGGCAGGATTTTAACTCAGATCTTCTTGACTTCAGATTCAGTACTCTATCTACCGAGGTTCTCTATGCTTTAGGATTCCAGTATATCTGGGGCTTTCAGTGGGGGAAAAAAATCCCCATTGGGTGGATACAATAAAGTCTTTGCTGTCTTGCTAGCAGAAGAGTTTATTGGGTGTTAGGAGAAAGGCTTTGGATTTTGTTGTTGTATTACTGTTCTAAATACAAACTGGCATAGTCCTTTTCTGGTTGGAATAGGTTTTCATAGTCACTAGACTTTTCTTGCCCTGCTTCTGATAACTGCCCATCATCCAGATATATGTGGCTTCTGATTATCTACTCTAGATCTCTTGTAGGTTTATAACCTAAGTCCTTAAGGCATGTTGCATACACAGTTACAAAGAGCTATGAATTTAATGAATTCTCAACTTTTATCTGGGAGTTATTTTATCTCTTAAAAACACATTTAACTGCACTAGCCCATGATTTTTAGAACCAAAGATATGAACAGATTTTAGTGCTACTAGGATAGAATAGGATTTTTAAAAACCTAGATATAAACTCATATTCTCATAGAATTCTTTTGATCTCCAGTACTTTGAGTGGTGAATGCTTAATAAATGATTTATTCACTTGTAGAACCCACCACCTTCATATTTTTCAAATGGGCAGGAAAAGATTAGACTACATGACTTTTGAGGTTCCTTCCAGCTCTATGAGCTAAATATTCATGTCTCTCCCTTGGATGGTTCTGGATGAAAGCTGACAACATCACACTTTACAATTCACTTTTCTAATATCCATTGGACACTCTGCAGTCCTTCTGTTTGCATTTTTATCCATCACCACCTGTCTTCATTTTCAAATGTATTCGTAACATGTTCCAATTTCCAAACTTGCATATTGTTTTTCTTTCATTATATTTTAGCCTGGCTGTTTCCTGATCGGTCACATGCCTTACAATAACAATGACATCTAGCCTTTACATAGCACTTTAAGGTATGCGGCATTTTATTCATATGATCTCATTTTAGTCTCACAAAACCCTGGGAGATAAAGCGCTATTGTTAGCCCCATTTCACAGATGAGAAAACTTTACTTCCTGTTAAATAAATGCCCTGTTATTTTTCAAGGGGTAAGGGAAGAAGAAGCCTTTATTTAGTGCCTAATGTGTACTGGGCATTGTCCTAAACACCTTACAAAAAAATATCTTAATTCTCACAACAATTCTGGGAGACAAGTGGTTTTATTTTCCCTATTTTACAGTTAAGGAAGCTGAGGCAGGTAGAGGTGAAGTGACTTGCCCGGAGTCACATAGCTACTGAGTGTCTGAGGCAGGATTTGAAACCTGGGTTTTCCTGACTTGAGATGTGGCACCCTATCCAGTGCACAACCTAGGTGTGCTGTAAAATCCCTCTTGTAGAGTGGGGCTCAGTAGACAGATTGACCTAGTCTTGTTTTATCTATCTATCCGTCTATCTAATCTATCTATTGAGAGGAGGGCAATTGGGGTTAAGTGACTTGCCCAGGGTCACACAGGTGATAAGTGTTAAGTCAGGTCCCCTTGATTCCAGGGCAGGTGCTCCATCCACTGTGCCACCTGGCTGCCCTCTACCTAGCCTTATGCCTTCATTTGGAGGGTCCATCTTTCTCTCCTCTCACTGCAAAAGCTCAGTTTTATAAAATAATGGAGTTTGAAGGTGACTTAAGTCACATTTAGAATTGTGGCTTTCAAATTCCAGATGGTGGAAATATTTGAATAGCTAGAAGCCTGTATAAATTGTCAAAATTGTTAATATTTTTCTCTGTCATTTTATTTTTATTTCTAATACTTTAGTATTCAAATGCTTGATCTAGGCCTGATGGGAGAATTATACCCATTTCTTCCCTTAAAGAGAATTTAAACCTTCCAGATTGCCTTTTAAGTTTATTTTCAACATAGTATGTTTGTGTGCTGGTTACAAGGAAGAGAGAAATGTCCCAAAGTATTTAATAATTGCTAAAACACAGGTGCAGTTTTGTTTTTCTGATTTTTTTTTTACCCTACTCTACCAATTACATGCCTTATGAAATATATGGCAGGCAAAATGAGGCATTTCATCATAGTAAAAATATATTTTAGCATTGAGTTTTTTTAACCTTTCCATTCCAGTAAATTTTTTAGGAAGATTTGCAGGTTTTGAGGCAGGTCCTATGATGCAGAGGGGATCATTGAATTCTGTGTGAATTCTCATGTGTGTTGTATGACCTCTGGTGGGGAGAGCAGTGGACTTGAAGTCAGGAAGAGCTAAGTTCAGATCCTGCCTTGGACATTTGCTGCCTAAATCACCCTGGGCAAGTGACTTAACCTCTATGCCTGCCTCAGTTTCCTTATTTGTAAAACTGGAAATGATAATATTATCACCTACTTCCCAGGGTTGTTCTAAAGATAAAAAGTATTAGTATTTGCCAAATGCAGATAAAATATGTTATTATTTGCCAAGTGCTTTGCAAAACTTAAAATGCAGTATAAATGCTAGCTGCTTTCATTAGACAGAGGCAGCTATGTCTAGATACTTTAGCCAATTTATCTGAAATTTGGTCAAAGAGTCAACTTACATCTCAAGTGGAATATGCCAGTTTTCTGTTTGTCTTTTATTTAGTTCCGTCTCTTTGAACTGGTTAGCACTGCTTTTGATATGGATAGCCACAAAATTATGTCAGTTATTAATGTTTAAACTTTCCAGAGAACATTCTATTGGTGGAATTTGTTGTTTAGTCATACCTGACTCTCTGTGCCTCATTGGGGGTTTTCTTGACAAAGGTAATGGAGTGGTTTGCTATTTCCTTTTCCAGCTTATTTTATGGGTAAGAAAATGAGGCAAACAGGGCTAAGTGACTTGCCTGGAGTTACCTAGACAGGTGCTTTCATTATACCCATTTTACAGTTAAGGAAGCTGAAGCAGGCAGAGGTTAGGTTACTTGGTCCTACTAAGTGTCTGAGACTGGATTTGAACTCAGGTACTCCTGAATCCAGGACTGGCATTCTATCCACTGTATGACCTAGCTGCTCCGCTATTGGTGGAATATTAAACTGTAAATCTAAACAGAAAGTGCAGTTTGAGAAAAGCCAGAAAAGCTATTGGAAACTGTTAATAAATTATCTTTTAGATTGTCTCTGATGTTGGAAACTTTGTAGGAAATGCGCACAACTTAATAAGGAATAATTTGAACTGATTTGGTGATTGTCATCATTTTTAAATTTAGTGACTATGTTTTTAACGGTTCTGGTCCTTTTTTAAGAAATTGATTAATTAATTTATTTTTGGTTTTCAACATTCATTTTTATAAGATTTTAAGTTCTAAAAATTTCCCCCTCTCTCCCCTCCCTCCTTCCCAAGACAGCATGCAATCTGACATAGACTATACATGTTCAATCATATTAAGCATATTTCCATATGATTCATGTTGAGAAAGAAGAATCAGAACAAAAGGGAATAATTATGAGAAGAAAAAACCAAAAGAAAACACCATGCTTCCGTCATTACTCTGACTCCATATTTCTTTCTTTGGATGTAGATAGCATTTTCTATCATGAGTCTTTTGGAGTTGCCTTAGATCATTGCATTGCTGAGAAGAGCTAAGTCCAATTAAAGTTAGTCTTTGTACAGTGTTGCCGTTATTGTGTACAATGTGCTCCAGGTTCTGCTCACTTCTCTGAGCATTAGTTCATGTAAATCTTTCCAAGTTTTTCTGAAATTCACCTGCTCATTATTTCTTATGGAACGATAATATTCCATCACATTCATATACCATGACTTGTTCAGCCATTCTCCAATTAATGGGCATCCCCTCAATTTCCAGTTCTTGGTCACCACAAAAAGAACTGCTGCAAATATTATGTATGTGTGGGTCCTTTTCCCTTTTTAATAATTTCTTTGGGATATAAACTTAGTAGTAGTAATGCTAGGTCAAAAGGTATGAACAATTTTATAACCCTTTGTACATAGTTCCAAATTGCTCTCCAGAATTTTTGATCAGTTCACAGCTCCATCAACAATGCAATAGTGTTCTAATTTTCCCCACATCTTATCCAACATTTATCATTTTCCTGTTTTCTCACATTAACCAGCCTGATAGATGTGATATAATACCTCGGAGTTGTTTTGATTTGTATTTAATCAATAGTGATTTGGAGCTTTTTTATTTGACTGCATGTAGCTTTAATTTCTTCATCTGAAAACTTCCTATGCATTTCCTTTGCTCTGGTTCTTTTCTTGAAAGTCAGAAGTAATCCATTGTGGGCTTGCCTGTTTTGGTTTGAATAGCAAAAATGTCTAGACAGACACTGGACTGATAGCTTCCAGATCTGCTGGTTTCCAGCTGCTCACTTGTAGGATTATTCTTTCATTGCCTGTGCATTATAATAAAAGATAAGAACTAAATCAAATGATATTCCATTAGGCAAAAAATTATACTTAGAGAATAATATCTTTTTTAAAATCTCTTCTCTACACTTCCATGATTCCCAGATGAATGCTTTTTAATTTTTGAATAAGGTGATATTTTTTCTGACTTTGTCTTTGTACTACATGAAATACAGCCTGTAGCATCCAGATATACTTGACTAATTTATTTAATTTATTAATAATATTTTATTTTTACTTGATTGAATTTTAAAAAAAAACAACCTTTCAAGCCTCAACAAACATGCTTTTACACAGGATTTTATTATTCTGTCTAACAAGCTAATAACTGGTTTTAGATTTGGAGTCCAAAGGTGAAAGGAGGTAGGTTTCCAAAGTCCAGTATTTAGTAGAGTATTTACTTGGATGTTCATAATTTTCTGAGGTAGCCAAAGGGGACAAAAAATGCAAATGTAATGACTTGTTTTACATGAAGTCCTTTCTAACAAATGTACAGATTGTTTCCATTGGGAGAGGCTTAGTTTAATCCAGTGGAGCAGATTAGATTCCCAACTGACTTTTGAGGCAAAGCTTGATGGTGTATAACAGGAAACAAACTTCTGAGTGGTAGTCTCTAGAGTTTCCGATGACCTAAGATTGCTCAGCTAGATTGAATCTCATTAGTATCCTATTGGATCTTTCCTGCTCTCTTTTTAAATTAAAATGAACATAGGATATTATCTAAACGCTTGTTAGTTGGGGATAATTGTTCTGAGCTATTAGAAAAATACCCTCTTTTATACATATCTGGAAGGAGGCCAGGAAATGAAAGAGCTGATCTGTTGAGATACGTTTTCTTCTTTCTAAACTTCTGACATCTGGCTATCGCTATAGCTTCTGGTGCTACATCAATAAAATATGAGATATTGTAAATGTTTTGGTCGAAAATTATTTTCCTTCAAAAGTTTTTAAAAGAAGTTTTGCTGTGTTCTTGAGAATGTATATGTTAGGCTATGGTCAGAATTTTATGTTTTGATAAACATCTCTAGAATTAAACATTATTAAGAGAATAGCAAAATATAATAAAAAATAGTAAAAATAATAGCCGTATTAATAAAGGAGATGTAACTCAATGATATACTAATTTGTCAGAAGCTTTGTGATAAATAAGAATAATTCACATTTATATAACACTTTGAATTTTATAAAATGTTTTTCTGACAATTTTGCCTTTTCAGTATCTTGAATTAGATATCTTTATTCGCATCTCAGACTAAATAGAATTTCCCCTCAATATCTTCCATCTTCTTAACTTTCCAGTATTGTCAAGGACACTGCTATTCTCCCAGGCAGGCTCGAAATCTTGGTGTCATCCTTGACCCGTCACTCATATTTACCCCCTACCCTGACTCACCTCACCTGTCCCTCATTTCCAATCCTTTGTCACATCGTATTTCTGCTTTCACATTTCTCATGTAGGTCCTCTTCTCTCTACCTACACAGCCACCATTCTAGTAGGGACCCTCATCACCTCACCCCTTAATTATGGCAGTAGCCTTCTGATCGATCTCCTAGCTTCAAATCTCTTTTCACTCGGAATCATCCTGTATTCAGCTGCCAAAGTGGTGATCCTTAATGGTAGTTGCTTTAACGATACCCCAATCAGTAAATTCCAGTGGCTCCCAATTGCTTCTAGGATAAGATGGAAACTCTTGTGTTTGGCATTTACAAT
The DNA here is from genome assembly GCA_028658325.1 of Potorous gilbertii. NCBI lineage: Eukaryota > Metazoa > Chordata > Mammalia > Diprotodontia > Potoroidae > Potorous > Potorous gilbertii. Next base: position 405,432,606 of record CM053771.1, on the reverse strand, counting down.
TCTTTATCACTTTGCCCTGTCCTACTCTGCCAGTACTCTTACACCTTAGTCCCTTCCATGCATCCTATGATCCAGCCACACTAGTCTACTTCCTGTTCCTCACACAAAACACTCCGTCTTCCAATTCCACGTTTGTATTGCATATCCCCCATGTTTAGTATGCTCTCCCTCCCCACTTTTACTTTCTAGCTTTCCTGGTTTCCTTCAAGACCTTCCTCAAATCCTTCCTCCTACAGGAAGGGGCTGAACTACACACAATCAGGGTGCTGTTGGAGGTTGTAGCCTGATAGTAGAATCTTTGCTAAGCTAGGTTTCAGACCCTGGAAGAAGTCTATGACAAAGGAACACACAAATCACTCCCTTGGCATCCAGCAACCTCTTAGGACTAGACTTCCATCAACCACCTCCTCTTGGCATATCCTTTCCTAGAGGGTTGGATACTCTGAGGGGAGAAACAGTTCTTTTTTGAGGGGGTAAACAGAAACCAAGGGGTTGCCCATCAGTTGGGGAATGTCTGAAGTAAGTATGGTATACGAAGTCAACTTGATATATGGTATATGAATTCAAATCAGAATACTGTTGTGCTCTAAAAAGTGGTAAAGATGGTAGTTTCAGAGAAGCCTGGGAAGAACTGATAGAGAATGAAGGGAGCAGAACCAGGAGAACAAACAGTTTTTAAAGACTTAAGAACTCAAGGATAAATCATGATCCTGGAGACCAAAGATGAATGCTTCCCACTTCCCAATAGAGAAGTGAGAGATGGAATGTGCAAGCAACATGGAAATTTGTTCTGCTTGGCCATATGTATTTTTTATGCATACCTTCCATCCTCCCACTCCTCCAGGGAAAAGGGGAAGAAGAGAAAAATACACACTATTTGTTATTCGAAAAAACAAAAATTTTAATTGCTGAAGTAAGCTGAGGGAAGTCAATGTCTTCTCATATTAGACCAGTGGTTGTGTCACTGTGGTCAATAATTTTCAGTAGTGTGACTGTTCCCTCCACCAATTTATATCATAACATCTCTATGCTTTCTTTTCCTATCTATGACTCCATATATCTTCCATAAAGAATCCACCCAATGTGCTGGAATATTTCCTTTTCTTTGATATCAGATATCACTGAGATATCACATATACTATTCTAGCTACTCATCTATTATCTCTTTCTCAGTTATGCAATGTCCTCATGTAACATTTTTTATACAACTGCAAATATAAATCATTGGATTAATATGACTTCTTTTCTCAAATTGCAAAGTACACTAAGAATTTACTTAGATACCTCACCCCCAGGACATCTGTGTTCTAGTCATGGTTTTCTGCTACTGTGTGGCCTTGGGAAAGTCACATAACATCCCAAGGCTTGTGCTTTCCTCAGTGTAATATGAATGTATGAATGTATGTATGTAATATGAAGAGATTGGAATAAATGATTACCAGTCTCCTTTTAGGCTCCGAATTTCTATGGGCTACTGATTGACTATGTAACTTTGGGGAAATTACTTAAATTCTCTGGGTTCTTCATTTTCAGAAGTGAAGAAGTTGAATTAAGTGATATGTAAGGTCTCTTCCTGTTCTAAAAGCTGATGATTGTGTGGTGCTAGAAACTCTTGGAGGGAGATGCTCACCTCTCCATCTTGATTAATTATCTGGCTGAGTTTAATAGGGCCTCTGAGGACTGAGCATCCTCTTCTTTTCCATTTCCTACCCCCAATCTAGAAGGAACTTCCTGGATCAGCATAAAATGGAGCTATGTGGTGGTAGCCCAGGAGAAAATTTGTATCCAAAGCCAAGGAGGTTTGAGAGTTAAAACATTGGGAGGTGACATATTTGAAATCAGACCAGTAAATTTTATAGTAGCCTAGGTGATGTAGAAGAGCCTAGAGTAACTATAATTGAGAAATAGAGTAAGATAGGGGTCAGAAAAATAGAGGGGCAGCTAGGCGGTACAGTGGATAGAGTGCTAGGCCTGGAGTCAAGAAATCTGCCCTCAGACACATACTAGCTGCGTGACCCTGGGCAAGTCACATAGCGCTGTTTGTCTCAGTCTCCTCATCTGTAAAATGGAGAAGGAAATGGCAAATCACTTCAGTATCTTTGCCAAGAAAACCTCAAAAAGGGTCATGAAGCCTTGGACATGACTGAAAACAACTAAATGACAACAATGTAGAAAGACAAAGTAGAGAGAAGTAAATAGCTATTTCAATTTATACAAATTTTGAAAGTGAGAACAGTGATGCCTTTGATAGTGAAGCAGAAATTAGAAGGTATGTCTCAGGTTGATATCTTTCAAGATGTAGTATTTGCAGTTGGAGAACCTGGGTTGAAATTCTAGCTTTGGGACATTGGACAACTCCCATTCTCTGATCTTCAGTTTCCTCATTTGTGGAAGAAGTTGAGCTGGATGATCTCTTAATTTACCTCCCAGCTCCAGGTCCTGTAATTATTATGAACAAAGCATGCTACTTGTCTATATTTAATGAGATTTAATTGCTTTGAGTGACAAATTTGAAAAGTCATCTAATTCGTCTACAACAACAGGTTCAAGATAAATACCATAAAATTACAATTTGAGAACTTGAACAACTTGGCAACATATTAACCCCTAACTTCTTCTCAGCCACATTCAGGTATCTCCAGTCAATCTGGGTCCATCATCCACTCAAAACCATTTTACTGAGCACCAGTTTCCCACTGGATCTTTTCAACCTACTATGTTCTCCTGGTTCTACTTGAAAGGGAAAAGTTTAAAAAAAATATCTTATTTTATTTTCATGAAGATGTTCCTTCTTTCTGCTTTCTCCCCTACATTGAGAAAGCAAGAAAAATAAGCCCTCACTTACAAATTTATGTAGTCAAGCAAAACAAATTCAAAGGGGAAAATTCTTGCTAACCTTGGGATTGTCCAAATATCAGAGAAAGCCCTCTTCTTCACCATCTCAATTTTTCTTCTTTCTTAGTTTCTCTCTCTCCCTTCTAATCCATTCTCCATATAACTCTTAAAGAGATTCTCCTAAAGAGTAGATCTATAGTAGGTGTTACTCTTCAACTTGGGAAACTCTGGCTCCCTATTGCTCTGTCGTTTAAAGCCCTACGCAACCTGACTCTAATCTGCTTTTTCCAAATTAATTATACATAACTCCCCAATCCATATGCTATTTCAACCATACTTGATTTCATATTCCTTACATGTGACATTCCATCTCTCCTCTCCACACCTTTGCATTGGCTGGCCCCCATTTCTAGATTGCCCTTCCATGTCCTTTCTTCCTCTTAAAATCCCTAGTTTACATTAGAACTCTGCCCAAGTGCCAGCTTTACATAAAGACTTTCCTTATCTCCCTCAGCTGCTTTTGCCCTTTTGGAACCACTTTGACCAAGATTTACCTCATTTATTTTGCATCTATATTGTATATGCTTCTTTTAAACAATAAACTTCTTGAGAACAGAGACTTTCATTTTTGTCTGTATATCATCAAGCTATCAGCCTAGAACCTGGCATAGTAGGCGCTTAGTTGCTTGTTGCTTCATTAGTTTTTTTCCCCTGTTATCCTTGGTCTCAACTCTGGTGTTGCCACTTTGAAGCTTCCTATCCATCTTTAGAGAACTCCTTCTAGCCTCTCACTTGGCATACCACAAGTGGTCCCATCTAAGCAGGATACATCCAGCTGATATTATTTCAATACAGAACTACTAGACATCCCAGGAGATGGAGGTAAGCATCTAGTATGGGCAGAGGCATCCCCTGTGACTAACTTTATTAGTCTCATTTTGTTATTTCCTTGACGCTGTTTTCACTGATGCAGATCAGCAGGTCTTTTGCAACTTCGATTCCTAGAGAGTTGCCTGTTGGATTGAGAGTAGCTCTGGGTCTTATAGCTGGTGTTTATCAGGGTTAGGATTTAAACTTGATTTTGCCATCTCATGCTGCCTCTTTATGAGGTATCTTATCTGATACAATGAAACTGGTCTTAAATGACTTGTGGTAAAGGCTGATATCTTGCTACTTTCTTGTTGTCTTACTTAACTTAATGCAGAAGGAAATCCACTGCATTTGCTTTCTTATGAAAGTTTATATGTTAGAGTTCACATATTTCAAGTGGACAAGCATTTGATCCATTCACAGTGTACACTGCCTACACAAGTTTTTACCCTTTTCTCAATTCCTGAAAATCACATTTAGAGATGTAGTAGTTTCTTAGCAATATCTATTTTTGGATCATCGTTAGGATTTCCCCCTTTCCAGTTGACCTCCTGGTTTTAATTGTTGGGAACTAACAACGTAACAAATTTAGCTAAAAAACATTTACCTTCATTTTAAGCTATATCAACAGAAAAGTAGGATATACATCTGTATTTGGTACTCCTCAGGCCACCTCTGGAGGATTATACTGAGTTCTGGGTGCTACATTTTAAGAGACATGTTGATAAGCTGGCACTTGCCCAGGGGTGGAAATATTGTTATATGAGGAAGGGTTCAGGAACTGGAATTTTGGTGAAAGAAACTTTTTTTCCTAAATATTTGAAGGATTACCATGCATAAGAGGGACTAGATTACTTTGTGTTGTCCTAGGGAGCTGATAAAGTACCAGTGTGGGAAATGGAGTAGGAGAGAAAAAGATGGTAGATTTTAGTTTAGATTTCAAAAGACATTTATAGCAATGAAAACGAAGCTCTATTACTGAAAATAGCTGTTGAGACCAAACGTCTTCAGGTCCTTCAACCATTCATCATATGACAATAGTGTTACTTCACCTTCCTTGTCATTTTCCTCTGAATATTGTTCAGCTCATCGATGTTCTGCTCTTTGTATGCTTTTAACAGCTTGAATAAAGTTTGTTCTGTTAAATAATGTTAAACATTCTCCTACAATCTTGTTTGCTCTACACTGTTAATTTAGTTAGCAAACTCTTTATTCAAAGAGAGTTCAAAGGTAAACTTTAGCCAAGTTCTGATTAGTGTGAATTTTGAGAAATGGTTGTTTTTTCAAACTTGTAGTTTCACTAGTATAGTGAATTTTCCAGAAGGAAACCCCTTTTGCCAATGGAGATAGATCAGTGATGGTTCTGAAACTTGATAGTTTTAGAAACTTGTTTTGATGCACTGAAACATCAAATATCTTGTCCAAGGTTGCACAGCCATAATATCCCTGACATGGGTTCCTGACTCAAAGCCCCCTTCCCCCCAGCCACTTCAAAATACTTCTCATTTTTCTGACTTGGAGAAGTTTTGAATTTCTGAATGTGTGTTAATCTGTAGAGTATCTACATTTACTTGTGAATCATACTTTAGTAATAGATTATGTCCATTTATTTTGGTGTCTGATTTTTAATATTTAGTTTGGGGGAGATATTTTGTAATTGTCTAATTATAAAATGCAGCGATTATTTTAAATAAAAAAATCTCTTTTAACATTTCACTAGATACAGTGAATTTTGAGTCAGGTTGAAAAAACAATGAGCCTTAAACTGTGAAGCTTTCTAATGGTAGTAATTATTTTGTATGGCTTAATTTATTCTTGACACACTGGGGGAACACTGGGAAGACTTTTCTTTATTAGAGGTGTAATTTTCACAGGAAATGCTTCAGAGCTTGTTATCTTATTGAAATTAAGCTAGTGGTGATTAGCAGTGTTAAGTTTTATAATTTTTTTCCCCTCAAAGGTTAAGAAAAAGTGTTTCTAGTGACTTGAAATTATATTGATGCCAGTGTGCATTTTTTGAAGGGGCTACAGAAGGCAATAGCTTTGCCCAGGTTTATGGACATGTAAGCTTTTGTTGAGTAGTTTTTCAAATTGTTGGCTCTTTAGGGTTTTCTTGGCTAAAATATTAGAGTCGTTTATCACTTCCTTTAGCAGCTCATTTTACAGATAAAGAAACTTCGACAAACAGGATTGAGTGACTTGCCCAGGGTCAGACAGTGAGGAATTGTCTGAGGCTGGATTTGAACTCAGGAAGTCTTGACTTCAGGCCTGACACTCTATCCATGTGCCACCCAACTGCCCTGGATATGTAATAGAAGGTAATAACAGAATGTAAAAATAATATAAAGGGTCCATTAAGCCATTCTGAAGTCATCTTTTTTGGCTTATAAATCGTTAGAGCTATCTACAAAATGGCTATTTGAATGAATTGGTAAAGAAAACACATGGAAATGATAGTCCTTGCTGGGCTCACATTTTGGTAAGTGCGATTCATATAAATCCTAAGACATTTCCAAAACCCAGGGAAGAGTTATTTATTTAGCTAATATTCTACCAACACTTGATGTAAATAGTTGTTGGACACAGTTATAACCATTTAAGGGCAGAGTGGGTTGTTCTCTGTTCTTCAGTCAAAGCACTTGTCCTACCTCATCAGCTTGAATTCTTGCCTAATGATAACTAGGATGAAACAGGAATTCAATTTACAAGATGGCAGCATTTTAAGAAAAACAAATATTCAGTAAACTGCCAAAATCTGTATATTTTACTTTCAAGAATCTCCAAGTTATGGCCTCAACCTACTCCCTCTGGATTGAGTGGCCCCTGCCTATCTCTCATAAGTCCTTTGTATAAGAGGTCTCCAAAGTGAGGAGTGTGTGTGGGGGGGTATGTGACCATAGGGCAAGGGGATCTCTTTCCTTTTTTTTAAACTTAATTTTAAAAATTCAATTTTATATTATTTTTATTTCCAAATTCTCTTCCCCTTCTGTCCACTGAGAAGCCAAGAAAAATAAAACCTATTACAAATATAAATTATACAAAACAAATGTCTACATTAGCCATGTTTCCCCTCCCCCTAAAAAAGGAGAAAGAGAAAAAGAGAATATATATATATATGTGTGTGTGTGTGTGTGTGTGTGTGTGTGTGTGTGTGTGTGTGGTGTGTGTATATATATATATTTTATACATTTAAACGATATTTCAGTATCTGTACTCTGAGTTCATTAATTCTCTATCTGGAGGTGAGTAGCATGTTTCATCATGTGTCCTTTGGAATTGTGGTCATTCATTGTGTTGATCAGAGTTAGTAGATTTTTCAAACTTGACTATTTTTATTGAATTCTTGCCTAATGATAACTAGGATGAAACAGGCATTCACTTTACAAGATGGCAGCATTTCAAGAAAAACAAGTATTCAGTAAACTGCCAAAACCCAAATTATCCTCCTTTTTCTGTTTACTTCACTTTGAATCAGTTTATATAAGTCTCCCCAGGTTTCTCCGAAACCATCCTTTTCATCATTTCTTACAGCACAATAGTATTCAGTCGCCTATTTATATACCACAACTTGTTCAGCCATTTCCCAATAAAATGGTATAAACATTGTGGTTCATATGGACCTTTTCCTCTTTGTTTTGGGTTATAGATCTAGTAGCAGTATTACTGGGTCAAAGAGTATGAATGGTGTAATAGCTTTTGGGCATATTTCCAAATTACTTTTCAGAATGATTGGACTGGTTCACAGTATCTATTTTCCCATATCCCCACAAGCATTTGTCATTTTCTTTTCTTGTCATCTTAGCCAATCTGATGGATATAAGTGGTACTTCAGAGTTATTTTAATTTGCATTTCTCTAATTCTCTTAGCCTTGAAAATTTGACTCTGTTCCTTTTATGTTTTAGAAATGAGACTTTTAAGATGGGTTTCTTTCCTTCATCCCCGAAAGAGATAGTCCTGAGACTTACGATATCTACCTTTTGCCCTCAATATTCACTACTTTGCCCCCTCCTTCTGCTGTTCAAACTTTAAACTTCTTTAAACTTCCTTCTTTCTCTAGACAGTTACAACCTAATTACTTCTCCAGGCACCATAGCAGCCATGCTTGTGCTACTTGGGAAAATTTCATACCATCTTCCCCACCAAAGCTTCATGGTTTTGGTAAATGGCTATGGCAGGAGGTGGGCGGGGCTGATTTTAGGCTCTGGGGGGCAGTGATCAGTATGTAAGCAGTAGCCTCACTTCCCCCCTTTAATTTTGGGTGAGATAAAATAAGTTGTACAGAAGGCATGGATGGGTTCTGACCTATCACAGGTTCATTACATTGTCTTTTCTCCCAAACTTAGCCCTCTTCCTGTAAGGGGGCACACTATCCTACTGAATACATCAAACATTAGGGGACAGATCTGTTCTCTCCTAACTGGGCCAGTTGTAGGGTGGCATGTCCTCTGAGAGAATACTGAGATACTAAAGAAAGAGGGACTCACACCAGCTCTGTTATTAATAGATTTTATTAGGTTAATTGGGAGAGTTTACTCACAAGAGGCCAGTTGTCCTGGGAGGCAGAAGGACAAGGTAATATCATGGATTCCTGAAACAATCCCAGATCATGTCAGGTGTGATATAGAAACAAAACAAAGATGACCCAGGCTAACATGCAAGTTTCCTATGGGATAGTTAGAGCTTCTTTTGCTATTTAGATTTACTCAAGGTAGTTTGCATTTTTCTGTGGAGTTATAGGTCATGGTTCCACTCTAGCCTACCCCCGTATGCTTCCACATTTTCCTTTGAGGTTGGGGATGTCACCATCCTTCCAGTGACCTGGGTTTGCCGTCCTGGTGTCATCCCTCACTCTTCATTCTCTCGTTTCACTTATCCAGTCAGTTGCAAATCTGGTGGTTTTTACTTCTCTATCTCTCCAATCTTCCTCCTTCTCTCTGCTCACAAAATCAGTACCCCATTTTAAGCCTTTGTCACCTCTCTTTTGGGTTATTGTGGTGGTCTCCTACTTGGTCTCTGCCCTCTGCCTCAAGTCATTCCCCTGTCCAAACCATACACCACCATAAATAAAGATACACACACACACACACACACACACACACACTGGGGGAAAGCAGAAGGTACTCATCTATTTTTTAACTGATAGAGATGATAATAGGAATGACCACTGTCCATGAATTCTATGCTCCAATGAAACATGACTATGAACTACCCCTTGAAATATGACATGCATTATGCCATGATATCTGAGAGGTAGCATGGCATGGTGAATGGAGTGATGGGGTTGAAGTCGCAAAGACCAGAGTTCACATCCCACTTTGAATGCTTGCTAGCTATAAAAACATGGACAAGTCATTTAACATCTCTGTGCCACTTTCCTTATCTGTAAAATGAGGGGATTGGACCCTAAGGTTAAGGTCTCTTCCAGCTCCAAATACATGACCTTTTTGATCTTTTGTCCAAGTTTCCCTCTGCCTAGAAACCTTTGCCCTTCATTACTGTGTCACAATTCAGTTTCATTCTTCAAATGCCTTCTCACGAAGCTTCCTAGCTATGTCGTTTTTAATTTCTCCTAGAATCCTATAGCACTTTATGCTATTTTTATGGTCATTGTTACATGCTATTTTGTATATTCATTCCTTATTTGTTTATTATGTAAAGATTCATGGATTTGGGGTTAAAAGAACTCTATTAGAATCTGGGCTTTGGTACTTGCTATCTTGTGTGACCTTGGAAAAATCAGTTGGCTTCTTTGCATTTTAGTTTCCTCTTCTATAAAGTCAAGACTAGGAGATTTCTATGATCCGTTCTAATTCTAAATGCATGATGTTGCATTGTGCCAAACCAGCATACTGGGTGTTGCAAGATAAAATCATGATAGTAGCAATAAAAATACTTAATAATAAATAGTAACTAGCATTTCTGTAGTACTTTAATTTTTACAGTGTTTTTATAAACATCTCATTTGATTCTCACAACAATATTGTGGGCTAGGTACTATCATTCTTATTTTTCAGTTGAGGAAACTGAAGTTGAGTAGTGTTGTGGCTACACTGGTAGCAAGTGTCGGTGGCAGAATTCAAACTCAGGCCTTCCTAACTCTACGTGCAATGGTCTAGTCACACCATGCTGCTTCTTTGATAAGCCATGATCCTTGCTTTCATGGAAGAATGCACAATACTACATTTTTAAAACTAGCATTAGACAGTTTGCAAAATGAATTATTATATGAGACCTGAGAAATATTAATATTTAACATTTATATAATGCTTACTATGTGTCAGGCACTATGCTAAATGCTCTATTGTTATCTTATTTGATTCTCACAACCATCTTGGGAGGTAGGTACTCTTATTAACCTAATTTTACAGTTGAGGAAACTGAGGAAAACAAAGACTTGACCAGGATCACCCAGCTAGGTAGTGTCTGAGGTCATATTTGAACTCAGGTCTCTCTGACACCAGACGTAGCACTTCCAGATGGAGAAGGAGGGAATGCATTTGGTGTAGGCTTGGGTAGACTGAACTTCTGGGAAGATGCACATCAGTAGCCCTGGATGGGACAGCACAGATGGGTGGCAACCTGCACCAATGATCATAGAAACATTTTAAAGGATGAGTAAGAAGTCATCAAGTAAAGTGGGAGGAAGGATGATTTCTGGGCATGGGGGACAATTTGATCAAAAGCAGGGAGGTGGGAAAGACTGAGGACAGAATACATCCATATATGTCTTTATCTTCCCTACTAAAATTTCCCAAGGGCAAAGACCAAGACTTTACAATCTTGTACTCCCTGTCCCTTGGCATGCCTCTTAATGACTTACACATAACAGTCTCTCAATAAATTCTCAATAAATATTGAATGAAGATCTTATGATCCCATAAATCAAGTCAGTTAAATTAATCAAATTCAAATTGCCTTCAAGGTTATTTTTTTAAATGAATATGTAATAAAACTGGAAAGTTCCAAAGATTTTTAATTTGCATCTCTCTCCCCTGTGGTTGCTTGAATAAGCATTTACACAAAGCATTACTAAATTTGCACATCAGTAACTAGGCTACCTAATGCATCAGGAAAATTATATTTTTACTTAGTTATCAGAAGGAAAAATAGTTACAATTTTTAATGAAATTCTAATTACTATCATTTTAAAACCTGGAGAGATAACAACATTCTTAATCTTTGAAAAAAAGAAGAAAATATTTTACATCATTGCTTTTTACTTCACTGTTTCCAATGTCGGGGACTCCAAGAGATGCCATGTCTTTTCTCCTAACTTAAGAAACTGCTGGACTCACTTGTGCATCTCTGGAGTCCCAGACCCAACCAGATCTTGTGACCCAGACCCATTCACCTTTGTTTGAAAACACATGGCCAGTGGCTTCCACTTATATTCACACCTGAGCTTTGGGCTTTTAGCATCTACTCAGGTGCACTCTGAAGACACCTGAGGGCTCAGAACTGAGCTACTTGGCAATCTTAGATCAGCCAGGACTGGTTGTTCGTTTTTGGGTACTATGATATTGTATCATGTGAATTATCCCCATCCTGAGGTCCCACAGCTTCTCTAGGAAGCTACACAAGCATGGTGACTGGTTCTCCCTAGAAACTACTTGAACCCTATACCCACATACTAAAGACACCGCAACTTATTCCGATCATGGAACTGGCTCCCAAGATGGGCCCCCTCAGTATTCTTTTCTCTTATATTCATTCCCTTAATATTCTACCCCTGAGAAGTGGCTCTGAGAATTTTTCCATAAATGCTGTTATTTTACTTAGGAGTTTCTGTTGCCTAGTATCTAAACGCACTCAGTTTCCCCATTGTCATGGGTTACCCCATCCCACTTCACTCATTCAATAATTGATCTGTGCTGCATCAGAAGCACACCCAGAGACCAGATCTTCCCCCACAATACAGCACAATGACCAACAGCATGAAGATCATGGTTTTTTTTTCCTCTTTTATATCCTAGTAAATGTGTTGTTGTTCAGTTGCTTCTCAGTCATGTCTGATTCTTTGTGATTCTATTTGGGGTTTTCTTGACTGAGATTCTGGTGTGGTTTGCCATTTCCTTCTCCAGCTTATTTTACAGATGAGTAAACTGAGGCAGTCCGGGTTAGGAGAGTTGTCCAGGGTCATGCACCTAGTAAGTATCTGAGACTGGATTTGAACTTAGGTTCTCCTGACTTCAGGGCTGGTGCTTTATCCACTGTGCCACCCTAGCCGACCTATACATAAAAGTAATTCCCAATGTTAACATAACTAACAAGTTGACTGTCCAGCCTCTGCATACAGGCTTCTAAGACAGAGCACCCTCCACTTATTGAAGTAGCCCCTTCCCTTTTTGGACAGTTCTGATTATTAGAAAATTTTCTTGACTTGAAGCTTAAATTTGCCACTTGGTAACTTCTAATCACCCGTCGCTCCTGGTTCTGTCCTCTGGGATCAATTAATCCTTCTACATGACAGCTGAAGACAGCTGCGCCTTTTTTTTCCCAGTCTAAATGTGCCTAGTTCCTTCGGCCTCACAGGACATGGACACAAGGCCTTTTACCGTCTTGCTTGTCTTTCTCTGGACATTCTCCATCTTGCTATCATCCTTCCTAAGTCATAGTGGCCCGGAGTGAACAGGAGACCAGAGGAGGTCTAACAAGGGCAGAGGACAATGAAATGATCACCTCCCTATTCCTGGAAGCTGTGCCCCTCTTAGCACAGCCCAGAATTATATTAGTATTTTTGTCTACTGCATTACACTGTTCACTAATTTATCTTGCATTCTACTAAAACCCCTAGATATCTCTCTTTCTAGCTTCTTTAATATCTTTTTTCAGAACATTGTTTATATAAACATACCTACTCCATTTTGTACTTGTAAAAGTTGATTTTATTTTGTACCCAAGTAGAAGACTTTACATTCATCCCAATTGAATTGAATCTCATTATTAGATTAGCCTATTGGGTTAGCAAGATCCTTTGAATGCTGACTCTAATTCAATATGTTAGCTACGTTTCCTGGCTTTGTATCATCTGCAAAATTGATGAGCATATCATTCCTATAGAATTTCATCTCATTAGATCTAGCCAATTGCTATGCCTTTAACTAAGTTGTTGATAAAAATGATATGTAGCTCAGGGCCAATTACAGATCCCTATGGTATACCTCTAGAGACCTCCTACCATATTGACACTGAGCTATTTGTTGACTCTCGTGAATGCATCAACTTTACTTTTCATTTAGTCAATGTCTTCCCTTTTCCTCCACAAAAACAACATGAGGCATTTGATCATGAAGCCTTGCTACAGTATAAGCACGTTTTATCCACAACACTCCCCTTATCTACATTATAGTTCTGTCAGAGAAGGAAACGAGGTGAGTTTGGCCTGACCTGTTCTTAATGAAGCCACGCTGGCTTTTGTAATCACCATTTCCCTTTGTAGATGTTTAGTCACATTTCTTTAATGATTCATTCTGGAATGGCCCCATGGAATCCAAGTCAAGTTCACTGCTCTATAGTTTGCATACTGTGTTCTCTTCACTGTTTTGAAAATTGGGACATTCACTTTTCTCCAATCTTATGGTACCATTTTTTTCATGATTTAAAAAAATATTATTGATCCAAGACAGCTAAGTGGTACTCCAGTCCAGGAGTCAGGAAGACCCCAGTTCAAATTCAGCCTCAGACACTTATTAGCTGTGTGACCCTGGGCAAGTCACTTAAATCTGATTGCCTCTCCTCGAAAACAAAACCAACAAAATTCCTGATCACTGGCTCACCAGTTACATCTTCTAGTTCTTTCAAGAACTAAGCATGTAGTTGATCTGGGGTAAGTGACTTGCACTTATCAGGGGTGCTCTTGTATTTTCTTTTTACTTATCCTGGGCCTCGACTCCCTGTTAATACCTTTTTGTCTTGTCGTTATCATTGCTATGTACTCTTAGTGTGTAGACACTGTCCTAATGCCAAGAAACCTTGAGTTCAAATCCTGCCCCTGCCATATAATGCCTATGTGACTCTGGGAGAGTCATTTAACCTATCAGTGTTCCAGGCAATTAATACAATTAATCCTAACCTGGGCTTGTTTTTGTTAAGAAAAATTATTTTGATAACTGTATCCAACACTTACTAGCTGTGTGACCCTGGACAACTCACTTAACCCTATTTGCCTCAGTTTCATCATATGTAAGATGAGCTGGAGAAGGAAATGGCAAACTACTCCAGTATCTTTGCCAAGAAAGCCCCAAATGGTGTCACAGAGAATCAGATATGACTGAAGTGACTGAACAATAGTAATAAGATTTCAATATAATTGGTTTCTATTGTATTTCTATACATTTATGTATTTCTATACATTTAAAGACATATACTGAGTAGGGATTCTTAGGCTTTACCGGACTATTAAAGTGGTTTATCACACAGAAAAGCCTAAGAACTATCTAAAAGATTTTAAGTTGCAGAGAAGGTGCTAACTTGTTTTCCCAGAAGGATTTTTCTCACCTCGGAGTTCCCTATGCCAGTGAAATTACAAGTTCGGTTTCTATCCTGTTTCCAATGCAAAGATCATTCTCAAGCAAAACATGAATTGAACACCCCTGCTTTCACTCTGCTGTCAGTTATCACATGCCCTAAGCATCTGTCCCTTCTTTGAGCTTTTCCCTCCCAGTATAGCTTAAAAAACCCTGAATAACAAACTTTCCCCCTTAAATTTTCTGGCCAGTCACAGCTCATTCAAAACTTTGACACCTTCAATACTGTTTAAAGCACCATATCATATTCTTATATGAAGCTTTTTCATATCCCTGCTTTTATCTACTGCACATTTCTTTGTAAAAATATAAATTGATTGGTAAATTCCATGTTCATCTACTTTTGTCTCTTCTGCCTAATCCTATTTTTCTTCCTCAATGGGATCACATCAATTTCTGTCTTCAGAATTTCATTCTTAAGTATCCCCCACCCACTCTGGATCTACCTGAACTAAATTTGCCTGGGGCATTTTAGTCCTGGAGATTTTATCTTTCTGAAGCCTTTGCAGATAGCTTTCTTAACATTTAGGGCACATGTCAGATTATGCTTAATTTTCCTTTCCTCTTTCAAAAACTGTAGGAGGGGAAGTTGCCTCTCTCCCCCTGGAAGCAGAGTTCCTGTCATTTTTACTCTGACAAAGTCTTTCCTCATTAGGGAGAATCAGATCCAGAATCAAATTTCCTATTTGGTTTTTTCACCTTTTGAACAATGAAATCTTCCCTAAAGCCAGTGAAGAAGTTATAACAGTTATCCTTTTGGAAAGAGAGTTCCAGTAAAGGCCTGGTATATTTACCATCTTCCTTCACTATTGTAGCATAGCTCTTTGACAGACTTGTCATCTATTTCCCAAACTCCTCATTTATTTCTTCTTTTTGTTCAGGTGGTCCATAGCATACTTCAATGACAATATCTTTGTTCTTTTCCAAAGGATTAGAAATGATCTGTCTTGTCAGCTGGCATAGAAACACACAGCTCTGTTGGCCAGCTGGCAGAGGAATGTGCATCTCTTGGGGAGAGGTAGTATGGCTCTGCCAGCTACCTTACAGGAAGAGTCAGCACGTGATTGACAACATAAACCAATCAGAGCCCAGTAACAGTTTCTATCATGTTTTACTGGATGTGAAGCAAAAGGCTGAAGCACATTCTCATTTGCCAAACTACTGGGTCAGAATAAGAACACTTCAAATATTTCCTTTTCACTAACATCCATTTAAAATAGTAGTTAGCTCTGAGGTTAGGTGAGTGGGGATATATTTGAAAATGAAAAGAATTTAAAAACAAAAGATTCCAATAATTTTAAATATAAAATTAATAGTAATTAACTCTGAGCCCAACAGATATATTGAAAAGAGTTGTCTAATGTTGTATGTAGAAACCTAGAGAGAACAGTAGTCATTGCTGTGAAATCTTATCCCTTTGTAACACTGCTTTCTTACAGTGCGGTAGGAGTACTAGATTTGGGCAGAGAATTGGAAACAAAAGTAGATACTCATTGATTGGGGAATGGCAAAGAAACTGTTTTATGAATAGAATGGAATTCTTTTTTCAGCTAGCAGTACTTAGCTATGTTTCTTTCGATTCCTGTCTTTATTAGACCGAGCATCCCCAGTTCAGCCAATCAATTGTATAAGTCAAGAACTTAAAGTGTTTCACCATTCTGGCAGCCCTCCTTTTATCAAAGTCCTTTTGAAAACATGTCCAGAAGTTAAAACAGTTGTCCTGAATGAGTCTGATCAGGGCAAACTACTGTGGAACATGCATTTCTTTCTTGGAAGTTAGGCCTCTCTTAATGTAGTAAAAGACTGCATTAACTTTCTTGATTGCCGTATTTCACTAATAACTCATGTTGAACCTTCTATTCATTAATATTTTCAGGTATGTTCAGTTTAACTACTTTCAAGTTATTTCCCAGTTTTGTACATTTTGAAATAATAGTTTTGAATCCAATGGAACTATTTTTCTTTTATCTATATTAAAGTTTATCTTGGTCCAATGTCCTCAGTGTCAAAGTCTTTTTTGAAAATTTGTATATTTTTTTCATTCATTTTTTTAAAATGTTGACTTCCAGATTCTTTCTCCCTTCCTCCTCTCCCCGCTTCTTGGGAAAGTAAGCAATTTGATATAGATTATACATGTGCAGTTATACAAAACATATTTTCATATTAGCCATGTTGTGAAAGAAAATACAGACCAAAACAACAATAACAAGAAAAAAAGTTAAAAAAAAAAGGAATACTTCCATTTGTATTCAGACTCCCTGAGTTCTTTCTCTGAAAGTCGATAGCATTTTTCATCATGAATCTTTCAGAATTGTTTTGGATCTATTGATCAAAACAGCTGTCATTCACAGTTGATGATTGTACAGTATTGTTGTTAATGTGTATATTGTTGTCCTGGTCCTGTTTACTTCACTTTGCATCAGTTCATGTAAGTCTTTCCAGGTTTTTCTTGAACCATTCTGCCCATCATTTCTTATAGCACAATAGTATTCCATTAAAATCATATACCACAACTTGTTCAGCCATTCTTCAATGGATGGACATTTCCTCAGTTTTCAATTCTTTGCTACCACAAAAAGAGTTATGATAAATATTTTTGTACTTATAGGTCATTTTCCTTTTTCTTTAATCTTTGTGGGATACAGACCTAGTAATGGTATTGTTAGGTCAGTTCTACAGTCCTTTGGATCAGTTCACAATTACGTCACCAGTGTATTAATGGTCCTATATTTCCATATCTCTTCCAGCATTTGTCATTTTGCTTTTCTGTCATATCAGCCAATCTTGTAGGTGTGAGTTGGTACCTTAGAGTTGTTTTAATTTGTATTTCTCTGATCAATAGTGATTTACAGAACTTTTTCATGTGACCGTAGATAGCTTTGATTTCTTCTTCTGACAGCTTCTTGTTCATATCCTTTGACCATTTATCAATTGAGGAATGATATGTATCCTTATAAATTTGAGTCAGTTCTCTGTATATTTGAGAAATGAGACCTTTATCAGACAGTAAAATTTTCTGCCAGTTTTCTGTTTTCCCGCTAATCTTGGATACATTGTTTTGCTTGTGTATTTTAAAATTTAATGTAATAAAAATTATATATTTCATATCCTTCAGTGCTCTCTATCTCTTGTTTGGTCATAAATTCTTCCTTTATCCATAGCTCTGACAGGTAAACTATTCCATGCTTTCCTAATTTGCTCATGCTGTTACCCTGTATATGTAAATCATGTACTCATTTTAACCTTATCATGATATATGGAATGAGATGTTGGTCTATACCTAGTTTCTGCTGAACTGCTTTCTAGTTTTCATAGCAATTTTTGTTACAAAGTAATATTTCTTTACAAGTTGACATCAAACCATTAATGACTCCTCTTTTAATTCTGACCAATTGTGAATTCAATGAATTTAATTAGCTAACTCATATGTCTCCATCTATTCCTTCTTTGTTTATTCAGTATATTACCTTGGCTCTTTTCTCTCTTTTTGAAATTTTGACCCAGTTTTATGTCCTCTACATGTACCTTGTTTTATTGCCAGTCATGCCTTACTTTACTCATGGACTTATTTCACATCAATCACAGACATTCTCAGGTCTCTCTTCTCCTAAAATAACTATGTCTAATACTTTTGCATGCCATGTCTACTTTTCCCTAAAGAAAATATTTATCATGATGTACACGAGTTTTCTAAATCATCAGCCTTTGTTGCTTTTTTCTAATATTTTCCTTTTTCCTAATATTTTCTAATATTTTCCTTTTTTTCTAATATTTTCTAACATTTTCCTTTTTTTCTAATATTTTCACCATCTTCTTCTATACCTGTCTTTGCAATGAAGTTACTTAGTTTTAACATATATACTGATTTAAGTCAAAAGGGCTAACTAAATTATTTTTAAAATGTATTTCATTGATGCCTTTTGGTTTTACAACAGTACCTTTACACTCCACTCCAGATAGAGCCCTCTTTTTTTGACAAAGGAAAACAACTAAATCAGAAAGCATTTACTAGGAATCTTATTTACTGATATGCTAGACACGAGTGATACAAATGTGGTAAATAGTGAAACAACCCATACTTCCAGGAATCTTACATTCCAATAGGGAAACAACAAGGTGTGTGTGTGCGGCATTAGAATTGGAGTGGATCCCTAAGGGCTTCATATAGAAAGTGCTGCTTATAAGAAGAGAAGAAGTCTGTGTGACAGATGGAGGAAATGACATTTCAAACATAGGAGACAGACAGTACAAAGGCATGGAGATAGCAAATGGAGTATTGTAAGAGAAAGAGCCAATTTAGCTGGCTAGTAGAGTACAGAAGGGAAAGTGTTACCTATGGAAACTGGAAAGACTGGTTGGGGTAGGTTTATGAAGGACTTTAAAAACTAAATTGTTGGGCATTTTTTGTTTTTATTTTTTATAATTAATTTGTTTTTAGTTTTTATCATTCACTCACATAAGATTTTGAGTTTAAAAATTTCTCCCCCTCCCCAAGATGAGGTGCAATCTGATATGAGCTCTATTTATACATTCATATTAAACATATTTTCACATTAGTCATGATGTAAAGAAGAATTAGAACTAATGGGAACCACAAGAAAGAAGAAACAAAACAAAACAGCAAAAGAAAAGGAGAGCAAATCATATGCTTCCATCTGCGTTCAGACGCCAAAGTTCTTTCTCTTGATGTGGATAGCATTTTCCATTATGAATCTTTTGGAATTGTCTTAGATCCTTGAGTTAAATTGTTGGGAAGGGGGGCGCAGTTTAGTTGTTCGCCAGTCATTTCTAACTCTTTGTGACCCTTTTGGGGTTTTCTTGGTAGAGATCCTAGAGTGGTTTACTGTTTCTCTGTCCAGCTCATTTTACAGATGAGAAAACTAAGGCATATAGGATTAAATGACTTGCCCACGGTCTCACAACTAGTAAGGTGACTGAGGCTGGATTTGAACTCAAATACTCCTGACTCCAGGCCCAGTGCTCTATCACCACCTGTACACACCACCTAGTTGCCCAAAAACTAAATAGAATGTATGTTTTATCCTAGAAGCAAAAGAAAGTCACTTAAGTTTATTGAATAAGGGAGTGACACGGTCGGTATCTCAGGAAACTCACTTTTTACAACAATATAGGAGCTATTGTATAAGGGAGTGGTGTAGTTAGTGTTTTTTAGGGCACTTACTTTTTACAATATAAGAGATAAACTGAAGTGGGGAAAATCTTGAATAAAGGGTAGCAATTTGGAGGTTAGTGCAATAATATAGAAAAAAGGCAACTTGGAAGTGAATTAAGGTCTTAGCTATATGAGTAGAAGGAAGGGGTCAGATATATAATATTTGGTCACCAATTGGATATGTGGAGTGAAGGAGTGTGAATAGTCAAGGACAGTCTCAACTTTATGAACCTGGCAGCCTGGAAGAAAGATGTGTTTGGTGGTAAAGATGAGTTCCATTATGGACATGTGAGGTGTTACATGCCTGCGGGACATCCTGTTCAAAATAGGCAGCTGGCATTTTGGGATTGAAAAGAGAGAGTTGGAATGTATACATAGATCTGTGAGCCATCTTCATAGAAATGACAACTGAAGCCATGGGAGCTGGTGAGATTACCAAAAGAGAGAAGAATGGGAAGCCAAGGAGGAAATCCCTAAAGGAATACCTATTGTTACAGGGGATCGTTTTATGATGAGCCAGCAAAGACACTGGGAAAGAGTAGCTGTTAGACAGTGCAGGAGAATTAGTGTCATGAAAACTCAAAGCAGAGAGAACATCTAGGAGAGGGTGTCAACAGTGTCAGACACAACAGATAGATACAGAAGCACATGGACTAAAAAAAAGACCTTCAGCTTTGGCAGCTAAGTAACTTCTTCCTTCTTCTCCAATGGCCGCCCGGTTCCCTCCCTGCACGGGTGCAAAGATCAGTGAGAGGGCCAGTTTGGCTGACTGAGAGGGGAGCGGAATGTCTCTATAACTCGGGCCCCCTCAGGAGGCAGCAGCTAACAGGGGCTCCCAGAGCAGGCAGGACCTCAAGTCCATTGTTGAAGGTCTCCACATAAAGCCCTTGAGGGAACTGAGCCTGGGAGACGGCCCTGCCCCCACCTGAGCACCAGAACTTCAGCTCACATTGAATAGCAGCCCCACCCCTGCTGAAAGTCTTAAGGCTGGGAAGCAGCATTTGAATCTCAGACCCCAAGCACCATCTTGGCGGATCTGGAGGGTGTGGTGAGGAATCTCAGAAGTCAAGTAACTGGCTGGGAAAAGCTCAGAAAAGGGAAAAAAAGTAAGACCATAGAAGGTTACTTTCTTGGTGAGCAGATGTTTCCTCCTTTCCTTTCTGATGAGGAAGAACAATGCTTACCATCAGGGAAAGACATAGAAGTCAAGGCTTCTGTATCCCAAACATCCAAAAT
>CM053771.1:405390861-405411465 GCA_028658325.1 Potorous gilbertii | reverse complement strand
GAAATCTATGGGCTGTGGGTTCGGAGCTAGCAAATGTGAGTCTTTCTACTCCGCCATCTTGGCTCCGCCCCCCTCACTTCTTTTTATATCTTGGATATGAGAACTTTATCAGAGAAACTTGCTGCAAATTTTTTTTCTGAAGTTAATTGTTTCCCTTCTAATTTGAACTGTATTGATTGTTTATAAGGGAGTATCATTGATGGGTAAGGGCCAAGGGTATAGGGAAAACCAATATAGTGGGTATGTCTGATACTATTATAAATGTCCTTCTGTTCCTCTGTGTCTCTGCTGTGAGGGGAGACAAATATTTTCATTACGTCTTTCTGACTTTCATCAGTTTTTCATTTGATCGTAGTTCAACTTCCTTTTAGTGATCGTTTAATTTATCTTATTGTAGTCACTGTACACATTTACTCTCTTGTTTCTATTTATTTTGTTCTGCATCAGTTCATACAAATCTCATTTTTCTCTGAGTTCCTCATGTTCATCATTTATTACTAAATAATAATACTTCATTACACTAATATCATATTTTTTCATCTAATCCCTAATCAATGGACACTTTTTCCCAATTTTTTTTTTTTTTACCACAACTGGTACTTCTATGAGCGTTTTGGACTATGTGTGTGTTGGACCTCTGTTCTCTTATCAGATATCTGAAAGAATTTGTTTATCTCTTCATCCTTTGTCCCATAGGCTCTAATTATCTTCAAGGGTTTTTTTTTTCCCAAAATATTTATCATAAGCACTGTAATAGAAGATGGGATTACATGTATCATTAAATATTTCTTTTTTTTCCTTTGGATACTTGGTCAAACAAACTCTTCCAACTTCATTTGCCTCTGCAACAAGTCTCTATGAGCCATCATTCTATTTAGTTGCAACTTCCTTTCGTTTTCTTGTTTCATTTAGGTTGAGAATGATGGTGATAGAATTTTGTTACTTATTAGATAAAGGTCTCACATATAGAGTACCAGCAGCTAAGATGATGTTTATAAACAGTCTGAAATACGTAATTTATAGCATACCCTGTCCCCTTTTCCACCATTCTGCTTCTGCCATTGAAGAAATAAGGGGGCTAAATAGAATTGACATTACGTTGTAACTGTCTTTGTTTCATGATTTTTTTCATGACCACAGCATATATGATCACATGGCTAGTCCACTGGTAATGAGTTTCTCCAATCTTAGCTAGACTGGTTCTTGAAAAGCATTCTTCATCACTTAGTAGGACTGTACTTCAAGATTTTTCATCATTGTAGAACCTGCCAAGGCTTGTGCTGATAAACCTTCAAGACTTCAAGTTGACCTGGTCCAGATATTCTAGAAAGTAATTTGAGACTAAGCCCAAAAAAACTATTAAATGCATAGACCCAGCAATATCACTATTAAGTCTATACCTGAAAGAGACCAAAGAAAGAGAAAAAGGATCCATATGTACAAAAATATTTGTAAGTAGCTCGTTTTGTGATGGCAAAACTGAAAGGCTGCAAATCAATTGGAATGGCTGAACCAGTTATGGTATGTGGTGTCTTTACCATTATGCTATAAGAAAGGATAAAAGAGATGATTTTAGAGAGACTTGAGAAGATTTGTATGAACTGATACAGTGTGAAGTTAGTAGAAATAGAAGAACAATTCATATGATAACAAGGATATTGTAAACATAGTCAACCTTGAGAGTCTTAAGAAACTGATCAATGTAGTGACTCATTATGACTCCAGAGGACTCATGATGAAACAGACTACATACTATTTGATTGAGAGAATATGGATTCAGGGTAGAGATTGTGATACTATTTTTTGGACATGAACCACAGAGGAATTTGTTTTGCTTGTCTATACCAATTTGTAACAGAGTTGTTTTTGTTTTGTTTTGGTTTTTTTTGCTTTCTTATGGGAAGTAGATGATGGAATAAGAGGAAAAGAAGTGAATATTTGTTTGAAAAAAATTAATTAAAAAATCAAATTCTCCTTTCACATCATGATGAGACATTAGATTTTGTGGAGGATTTTACATTTACCTCTGTTAAATTTTACTTTATGAGATTTTGGGCTATCATTTTTAGTTCATTGAAATTTTTCTGCATATTAATTCTGGAACTATTCCCTCAAGCTTCTTGGCATCTGCTCATTTTATGATTGTGCCTTCTGTGTTTAATCAAATTATTTAAAAAGAGCTGTAGATCACAAAGTCAACTGAAGCACATCTTTGGGGCATTTCATTAGTCTTTCCTCGCAGTTGGCACAAACCTATTAATCCATGCTTGTTGAGAGTAGATGTGTATATTTAGCCTGGAAGTAGTGATAGGGCTTGGGCCCAGTGAGATAAGGCATGAAGCTTACCTATCAGAATTGGAGGATCCAATGGACAGAGTTTTGGGTTCTGGTGTGAGGAATGTGAAGATAATGGCCTCAGGGTATAAGGAAAAGTATGGGGATAGGAAACATGTAAAAAGTACAAAAATGATTTAAAAATTATTACAAATTAAGCTTAAGCCTGGAAGCCTTCAGGCTAGTAAAAATCATATGTCTTGGATCCCGATTCCTATCCATAAGACTAAGACCTCTTTATTCCAGTTTCCTTTCCCACTCATCAAGTTATGTGCTTATCTTATTTATCTTACCAGCTGGTGGTCTGGTAATGCTCTCTGGTCACCACTAGTACTCTGTGTATTTAACAGTCTTGAAATCATACAAATCATAAATCATAAAATCATACATCTTTAGTCCAACCACCTATATCACAGAGGAGGAAACAAATCATAGAGATCAAATAACTTCCTGAGGTTAAGAAATTAGGGTGGCGCTAGTGAGAACCCAGATCTGCTGATTCCAGTGATCCTTTCAAGGTTATCATGCTGTTTCCCTTAACTGAATTCCATGGAGTATCCCATGAGAGGCCCCTGATTTTCAAGTTTCTTTGGGCACTTTTAGTGATTAGGTCTTCCGTGTTCAGGAGTCTTGATCTGCAGCTACACAGATTCATTTTATCCCGAGAGACCTGGAAAAAGATTACATTGGAACCTATCCCAATGACCTCTCAACCTTGGCTGGGAAAGATAGTCATTAATCCCCCATGCAACCTACTTGCCAAGGATTTAGTGCTTTGATTTTTTTTTTTTTTTTTTGGTATTAGCTTCTCTTGGATTATGAACAGTGGGCTGAGTGTGTGTGTAGTCAAAAGACATCTTTAAACTTACCTGGTGAAGTGTAAAACAGCCAGGTAAATGCTAGGAGACTTATTGCATCTCAATTGCAGGAACTGTTCCAAGATTCCAGTAATATGGTACCTTGTTTTTGTGCAACTAGTTACTTTGTTCCTAGGAGCTAAAGTGAGCTTTGTCAATTCAGTTAAGAATAATATTATACAACCATTTGAAAGAGAAAGAGGGGCTGATATTTGAATGCTTTTTGAATTATTCATGACAGTCTTGTTAGTGCATTGATACATACATATGTGAATTATATAACTCTTTCATAAAGAATGAATTTTCGGGATGTTATTATATGTATGAAAATGGTGCAGTTCATAGAGTGCTGGCCCTGGAGTCAGGAAGATTCATCTTCCTGAGTTGAGCTCTGGCCTCAGACACTTACTAACTGCGTGATGCTGGGCATGTCACTTCACCCTGTTTGCCTCGGTTTTCTTATCTATAAAATGAACTAGAGAAAGAATGGGAAACTGATCCAATATATGTGCCAAGAAGACCCCAAATGGGGTCTTGAAAAGTTATATATGACTGAAACAACTAAACAACAACAACAATGGAGTGTATTCAGATTTCCCACATCTGGAGCATATACTTCTTTAGGGACTGGAGGGGAAGAGTTGAGTTACCCAGCTAGCTGAGTCCCCATTCAGCCAACTGCATCTACTCACAGGACTGTGGCTCTCTCCCCTCTCCTCCCCTCCTTTTCCCTTCCCTTCCCTCCCCTCCCCTTCCCTTCCTGTCCTTTCCAAAACCTTAAACCTACTGCACTCTGAAGGTGGGAGGCCAGTGGGCCCCTGCCCAAGGGTTCTCCTGGATCCTCCTAGCTTTAGAGTGATTATCAATAGTAACTGCTACTGTTTCCCTCCCAGCCTGAGGTCTTTCTTTTTCTTTGCCTCATTAAAGGGGCCATACCCTGCCTACCTCTTAAACAGGCCTATTCAATGAATGAGTGTTGCCTCATCTAAGGGAGTACTTGAATAGGCCTTGGCCTAAAGGGGCCAAGGTCTCCCAGTGCATCCTGGGTCATCTCCAGTCATCCTGATGAATATCTGGTCACTGGATTCAGATGGCTCTGGAGGAGAAGTGAGGCTGGTGATCTACACAGCCCTCCCTCACTCAAAACAAAGTCAAGTGCAAGTCATGCCATCATTTCTCTGATGGATGGTGTGCTCTTCCTAGGCAACAAAGGATGAACACAAAGATTAAGAACTCAATAATCCTAAAATAAGGTGAGAATCTGTAAGGAAAAAAATTGGTCTGCCCCTGGGTCCCTAGAAGTATTTAAGCATTTATTTAATTACTTAGTTTCCTCCTCTATCTGCTTACCTTCTTAAGTTTCCTCTGTTTGAATTTGTGTGTCAAATTCCCTGCTCACTTTTAGTTTCTTTTGAAAAACAAACTTGATTTTTCCCCTTCTGTCAATTGTCCATCCCTTTTCATTGATGATTAAGTTCAGTTTTGTAGGATATGCTGTTCTGGGGTACAGATAGATGTTCTTTGCTTTTTAATGTAACATGACAACATTGTCTTAGGCAGTTGACACTATGTTTTATTAATATGTATAATATTTGCTTACTGTTGAAATGTTTTAGCTTGACCAGGATGTTTCTTGGTGAATTCAACTTGAGATTTCTTTCTGCTTTTATTCTGATTCTACCAATCTATGTTTTGACATATGTTTCCAAAATGTTTTTTCATTATTTTCCAAAGTGTGGTATTTTTTTCATAATACTTTTCTGGAAGAACCATATTCTTATATCTATATTCTATATCACCTTCACATTTTTTATCTTCAAAATTAGTTGCCTTGACTTACAGATATCTCATTTTGTCTTCCACTCTCTGATTCTTGGTTTTGTACTGTTGATTCTCCCCTCCCTCAATCTTTTGTGTTTTTACATTCTAAATCTAACACACTTCCTCTTACTTACCCCCCCCATCCACCTCCAGAATATACCATTTTGATTTATTAGAATTTCCATCATTCACCTAATTTCCTATTTGTCTTTTATTTCTTAGTTGAGAGCAGTGTTTTCCATATTTATCTCTTATTAGCTATTTTAGGGTTTTTCTGAACAATTTTGAATGTTCTTGGGAGTTTTAAAAAATTATTTATGATGAGTTTTGTATTTGAGTATTTTTTCTTCACTAACTTTCCAATTTTTCATACTCTGAAGTACTTATTCAATATTTTAGATCACTTAAAAATTAAAAAATTGTATTCATGATTTCTGTTGATTTTTTGTGTGTGATCTTTCTTGTGATTTATTTCCTCTCTTTCTTTGCTATTTATTTTTACTTTATTCTATTTGTTCAGATTTCTTATTATGATGATGGAATAGAACAGGTGTTAGGTATGATCTGCTGCTCAACTATCTTGTAGTAATTCAAACCCCTTCTCTGTGTTTCAGAGAATGGATGGCCACTTGCCTAAGATGTAGAAGGGACTTATACTTCAGGCAGGAGTTAACTAGCTGGTATTTGAGATTCATTTAATTGTTATGTGCTATAATTCTTTTGTTGCTCTTTAATTTGAGTTGAGTCCAACTCTATGTGACTCCGTTTGGGGTTTTCTTAGTGAAGATACTGGAGCAGTTTGACTTTTCTTTCTCCAGCTTATTTTACAGATGAAGACACTGAGTCAAACAGGGTTAAGTAACTTGCTCAGGGTCACACAGCTATCATGCATCTGAGGCCAGATTTGAACTCAGGAAGATGAGTCCATCTTCCTGACTCCAAGCTCAGCATTCTATGCACTATGGTACTACCTTGTTGTCTCTCTGTAATTCTTTGTGTCATAGTTAAAGTTTAAGAATATCATTTTCCCTGAAGTGGCATAATGCAGTGGACATCTAGGTTCTTGTATTGACTCTACTTCTGAACAGTTCTGTTCTTGATATGATCAGACCTTGATAATGGGTCACTTTTTGTTTTTGGGTTTTAATTTCCTTATATGTAAAATAAGTTAGTTGGAATAGATGACCCCCTAGAGGTACCTTTCAGTACAAAATTCTATGAATTTATATGATTGAGAGTCAGGAAAACTTAACAGTAGGAGGCAAGTTCTTTTTGTCCCAGGCAAGATGAAATTTCTGCTTGACCACAAGCACCAGGAGCTCCCAACTGAGAATGGGGAATCTTTTCCTTACCCTCCCAAACTATACTGTACACAAACAAGAAATACCTGACAGATATTTTTTAGACAAGTTACTTCAGAAGATGAGTTGGAACAGTAAAGTAGTCTCATCAATTTTAGGACAACAATCCCTAAAAGAAATCTAAGAGACTATACTTTATTGTTCCAACTGGTCATCAAATTCAATATGCTTGGTTAGGTAATGAGGAACATAGGACAGATTCTTTGGAAGTTAGAACATTTGTACAATTGGCAAAAACTTGATTTTGTTTTATGGCATGGGAATCTGAGCATCATCAGAAAAACACAGATATAGAAATTCTAATTCAAATATTTCCCCTCCCTACAAAAAGAAAGTTGAATAGTGCATTGTGCTTTACAATTCTACCTTTCAATAATCCCTAGCTCTTTGAATAGCAAGGTATATGTTAGCATTTTGAATAATATAAACTCTTATAATAATGTAGGTTGTTATTTTTATAATTAAACTGTTTTGGTTTTCTTATAGCTTTTTTTAAATTTGAGGAGTATAATTTTGGCTATTCAAATATTGGCTCCACTTTTCTATGTAGAGAATGTGAACTTTTGTAATTTTTATAAGAAGACTCTTTAGTCAGTCTCACATGTACCATCTGCAATTCTGAGGTGCAATTTTTTCCAGTTATTAGGTTAAGTAGACCGTGAAATGTCTCTGAACTACAATATTACATTTCTTCATGCTGTGAAGGACACCAACCATCCTATAGTGTTTCCCTAATTCTTTATCTCCCAAAATGTTGAAATGTAACTAAAATGTTTATAATAAGAACAGTTTACATGTATGTAGCACTTTAATACCTAACAACCCTTGAAGATAAGTATCATTACTCCACTTTGTGTATGAGAAAAGTAAGATTCAGAGTCTTTAAAGTGACTTGCTTGCCACTGTCTTCCCAATCCTTCAGTGTTAAAAATTCATAAAATTTTCTAGTAAAAGTCACCTTTGGGAGTCATCTATTCCAACTCCCTTATTTTACAGATAGAGAAATTAAAATGCTAAAGGAGGAAAGTTACACATTCAAGGTCATATGACTGGTTGGTAGATCACATAGCTAGTGTGTTCAATTTAACACTAACTCCTACTGTCTTCTACTTGAAATAATATTGAGTTTTCTCTCTTAATTTCCTTAAATGGGACGTTTTCCTGCCTTTTGAGTCACTACCTGCTCCATTTTTATGAATCGTTCTGATTTTCTTCCTCTGTTTATAAAGAAGTAGCTCTAATACTCTGATTTAGAAATTTTGATCCCCAAGTTATAAGGCAAAGAAGTTAACTCAGTTTTTTTAACTCAAAAACCCAAAATAAGTAAGAATAAAATTCAGTACCTTACCTGCAATATTTTCCTATGCTGATTCACAGTGGGTAAGCCATATTAAGGTGGGACACTGGTGAGGAAAAAAAATTTGGGAGTAATGGAAAACAAAAAAATACATTAACTCTTTAGTGTCTAGTTCTTAACTAAAAAAATGAGAAGTCCTGGTTTTCTTCTCTCCTAGGGAAACTTATACTAAAGGCAGAGAGGAATGGTTATTAAATAACAAATTATTGGAGAGATCCCTGACATTTCCCAGAAATTTACCCCACCTAGACCATTTTATCTAGGTTCAGTTGTTGCGCCAGCCAACTAGAAAATCTTACAGATAATTTAATCTAAGGTAAACCTTAGTATTCTACTCTGGCAGGTTAGGACAGTGGGGGAGGGGGATCTTTTGTCTAGATTTGTCTAGATTGCGTGAGGCTGGGGAGAGCGATCAGAGTCAGATCTCCTAGCCACTGTAGAATTGGCCCACCTCTCATTATAGTATCATTAATTGTTAACCAATCAGAATTGATTGTCACCCTAAGGAACACCTACTCTTCCAAGGGTATATAAACATCTAGGGAGTTCCATGAGGGATCTTTGGCATTTGAGAGTGCCACTGACCTCTTTTATCTGCTAACATGATTAATGAAAGGATTAATTACCCAGAAACTATGTTTCTTAAACCTTTTATACATCACATGGGGGTGGAAGTAGTGATAATGGTCATTCTCTACATAGCACAGTATTCCACATAGTGACTTTTCTCATTGTGGTTTCAACATATTGTGGGTTGATGTAAGAAATTAAATGGGGTTTTAGAGAAGTTTTATGGAAGTTGCAGACAACATGTGAAAGTCAGCAGATGACACAGAAAAAACTTAGAAACTCAGAAATACATTATATATATATATAATTATATAATATCAACGTATTTTATCTTTTAATATAATAATAATTCTGACTTCCTCTCTGGTACAAAGAGAGCTAAAAAATTTTACATGGACTTTCCAGATTGTGCGGACACTGAACCCATAACCTCTATGGTATGGAAGGGATAACTAGATAGTCAATAAATAAATGGTGTTATTCAGTCAAATTATAACTATTTGTTTGAACTCCAGTTATGTGTGTATTAGATGTTGTGATACAGTGGTTTCTTGTCTGAGTATGAGGAGACTTTTCTAAGTTTGGGAAAATTTTATACAAAAGCTCTTTATGATAGTAGTTATGTAAAAAAAACAGTTAATAACTGAGGAAATGCATAATGACAAAAAGGTACAATTAATTCAGTAATGCCTTAAGAAATTTGTATTTTATTGATCACGAAGTATCTAAGGGCATTTGAAAAATACATAATATATTTCCACTCAGTCAGTCTATACAGATAGTTTATTATCTTGAGTCAATCCCCCTGTTTTATTAGAGCTAAAGGAAGATGGAAGTAACCATTCTTGGTGCACATATAGATATGAAAATCCCTGGAAACAACTGCACATCCTTTCAGAGGGATTCAGTTTATAGATTGGGAACCACTGCTTTAGGGGGATTTCAAAGGAGCTTAAGAGTAATTCTTGACCAAAAGGACCTCCCAAACCAGTTGAGAACACACATGCAGATAACTGGAAATGATAGACAATATATTACTGCAACCAAATAAGGGATTTATAGACTATAAGTATGATGAATTTCAGAAAAAAGAGAATGCATTTGGGGCATGGGGAATTAAGACTTCAGTTAGAATATGAGACTTAATATGGGTCTTAAATAATAGAAAGGATTGGGGAAAGGGTAGAAGGAACAACAGCCCATATATAGAAAACAGAATAAAGAAATTCTGTGTTTCCTACATATATGTATTTGTAGAATGCTGTCTGCCTTTGGTTGGAGGTGACAAGAGAGAGGATAGGGACTGCTTTGTCTGCTCAAATGTTTATTTTCTGAGGAGGAACAAGGAAGATCACTAAGTACCTTTATCCTGTACAAATTGAGCACATTTATCAACAGTTGGGTTTGCTGGCTAGATTTCATGTTCAAAAGACCAAGTCTTAAACCCAGTTCACTTGAGCTCATAGACTGGACAACAGGTCCCTGCCTACCTAGCACAGAGTGAATGTAAACACTGGAAAATAACTGTTTCTCTGTTACCCAGGAACCCTGAGGGTCTTCTTTTATTTTTATTTTTTTAAAAGGTGCCATCCCTTCTGTAACTACTTAAAGAGGCCTGTTCATTGAATGGGTGTATCTCACTCAAAGTGAGAGTCTGATAAGACCTTAGCCTAAAAGGGCCAGGATCCCCCCTTGCATTCTGGGCCATCTTAAGTCATCCTGATGAATATCAGGCCACTCCAGATGACTCTGGAGGAGAAAGTGAGGCTGGGGACCTTGCCCAGCCCTCCCTCACTCAAATCAAAGTCAACTACAAGTCATGTCATCATCTTGATGTCATGGTCCTCTTTGAGAATGAAGGAGAAACACAACAACACAACTGTTGCAACAAAGAATTCCCTGATTCTTTGTAATTAGGGACTTATCAATCTTATTAGAATACAATGAAATTGGGGAATATTGGGAACTTGGCCAAGTTTGTGTGTTCTGCACCTACTGTAGAACAGAATTAAGAATGTCAGTTTTCAAAGTTTCATAAACATTTAATCAAATTTTCTTAAAAAGCAGCTTGAATTTCTTAATGCTATGAAGACCTATTAGAATATTTGAAATATTTGCTTTAGTGGGTTGTTCTACAGCAATTAAACAAAGAATTACAGATTTAACCAGGTCAATTATGAAAAACAATCTGGTTTTATTTAAATTACCTAAATAGATTGTCGAATTCAGCTAATTTTGCAGCACCTTGGTTTTCTTTGGTTTATTTTTGCTTCTTTCTTTGGTGTGTTTATTTGATTAAAAAATTGGTTTTTGGACATAAAATGGTTTTAAAATAGATCAATAATAGGGTATCTGGTGGTTTAAAAAGAAGTGCTTCTGACATTATGCTTTTGTTTGATATAAGATTTAAGGTTGTCAGGATCTACTTTTAGGATTAAAGGGTCTTTGTGGAAGAATTTGATGAGAAAGTCTGTGCTGAAAGCAGTAGCTTCTTGGCATATGGCTTAAATAAAACTATAACTAGAACACTATTCAAAAGAGAGGGAGTCTGGGCCAACAAGGGGGAGGTGGTGGAGAAGGCTGCTCACCTCTCCTCACTTTTACACTGAGGTCAGGACTAACATTTCCAAAGTAGGATAATTTACTAATCCCTTCACGCTGAGATGTAGGATGGGAAAGGGGTGCAATCATGGATGTTACCAGAAAGCCTAGGGCACTATGGTCTTCAGGCCCTTGTGATAGTTTAAAGGTCCATAGTCTACTATGAATTTGTCTCTTGCTCGGAGAGCTCTGACCAAGGCATCTCAGTTGCTTAGCTTGGCAGTCATAGCAGCTTGGTAGATCAGAGCATCTCAGGTGTCTCACAGAGAGACGAGATGTCTTACCCAGGTGAGTCTGACTGCTATTTCTCCCCTGGGGTTACAGACAGGGAGACACCAAACAGCTGGGAAACTAGACTTATCTGGAGTGGAATAGATATTTTGAGATAAGGGATATTCTAGAAAAGAGGCAGGACATGAAGGAGGAGGCATCAGATAGGAGGACAATGGGAATGGCCAGGAAAAGCAGGTAGACTATTGGACAAAGGAGGACTAGGCCACAGAAATCAGTTGTTTTTCCAGACCACAACAAAAATAAGTTCCATTTTTAAAAATAGTAAGTTGAATATCAATGTTAATAAAAACTTGTGCTTGATACCTGAATTTTTTATTTTTTGCAACAAGCTGAATCAAATTGAATCATCTTTTGTTTGGCTTCGGTGTTGGTTATAGAAGTTATTGGAAACATGTCATATTCTTTAAAGAGACCTCCACCATTCCCCCAGTGATTACCCACTACATCCTGGGCCAAAGCAGCCGTTTCGACGTGTGTCTTGTCACTGCACTGCAGTGACCTGGAGGAGGGAGTGAGGCTGATGACTTTGCCCAGCTCTGCTGCACTTATATCCGATTCACAAGCAAGTCAAGATATCACTCTCATGTTAGCATTTCACAGGTCCTCTTCAAGAATGAAGGACAAACCAACAAAGCAAATAGATGATTTTTATTTACTTCATTTGTTTAATAGGAAAATTAAGCCATATGACATATTGACATAGCCACATAACCTCAAGGCTTAACTGCCACATGTAAAACATTTAATTTGGCTATTACAAATTGATCTTTTTTTTTAAATAAAAGGAATAGTTGCCTGTACAGTTCATATCCCCAACTAAACAGGTGGCACAATGTACAAAGCAGTAGACCTGGAGTCAGGAAGACTTGAATTCAAATCTTGCCTCAGACATTTACTAGCTGTTTAATCCTCAGGGCATACCTCTTAACTTCTGTCTGCCTCAGTTTCCTTATCTGTAAATGAGGATACTAATAGTAATACTTATCTTCCACCTTAAAATGATATGTAAACACTATGATTATATATTATTGATGATATGGTTATATATTGTATTATCTTATATATCACATATCATATGATACATTACAAAACATCACATATTATAATATGTAATGTAATACATTACACAATATATAATAGGATCATATATATGATGATACATTATATATTATTATGTACTCTACATTATTATATTAATATATTATAGTACATAATTATATACTATTATTATTGCTATATATTGTATGACTATGTAGTCCATATTATGTGATTATATATGAACATATTATATGATTATATTATATATGTATTTATAAACAGCTACGGTTATGATGATGGTCATTAATAGTGGTGAAATGAATGAATCCTACACATCAGTAGGAAATGCATTCTTCAGCTGTGGTGCATTTGTAGTTGATCCATCTGCCCTCTTGCTAAATCTGCTGTGACAAGTGGCATACATTCACTACATGGTAGGCTAGGGTTAGGAGTGAAAATGTCTATCCTTGAAACATGGTGAGACTAACTGGCCATCCTAGGATCTGACTCAGAGAATATTAGAGGTTGAGAACTTGTTAAATCTAGTATTTCATAAAATTAATTTAAGGACACATCACTATATTAGATCACAGTATCATGAGATAATATAGTGTTATATGGTAGAGGTCTGACCTCACAATTAGGAAGACTTGGGTCTACAGTCTTATCTTGGACACATCTTAGCTATGCTTCACTGGACCAGTCACCGAGTAGCTCTTGCAACTTTGAAAGATGATAAGTTAAAGAACTGTATCAGGTCAACATTGGTAGGAGGAGATCCTCATGGGGAAGTTACCCACACTAATAAAATCAAAAGTCCAAAAAAAAAAAAAGCATTCGTGTCTATTATGGCTAACATATTGCTAGTCTAGAGGCATGGAAAAGTCTCAGAACAAAGGGTAGTTGAGGAAATTTCAGGCTAAATATGGGCAGTTAAACATATTTCATGCTGAAAATGGCTGCATATGTGTTTATTGTTACATAACTTCATATTTAATAATTGGAGAATATTACTTGCTTTGAAATTTTTCATGAAACCCTTATTTGCATGGCATAAAACCTCCAGGTTCTGAGTCATAGTTTGAAAGGTGCCAATATCTTCATTTTATAGATGAGAGCTATATAAACATATACAATACACTGTAGAGTTATACAATATACAACACCATATATAAAAATATTAATAACGACACAGAATGATTATGATCTCTATCAGATTATCACAATCTATTAAGCTGAATCTAAAAAGGTATGGTATGGTCTGATACTTCATTGGTGACCGTTCCACAATCTGTTATATTCTACCAAGTTTGAATATATGCTCAAAGTTTTACTGTAAGTCTGATATCTGATGACCAGCCCACCTCATTTTGGAGTGGTGCGTGGTCACTGCAAGGTGACAAAGGTTTTTAACCACAGCATTTCTTAAAGACAGTCTACTAAGTTATAGAAGGGCCAGCTAAGTGGTGCAGTACATAGAGCACCAGCCCTGGAGTAATGAGGACCTGAATTTAAATTTTGCCTCAAATACTTACTTGCTGTGTAACCCTGGGCATGTCACTTAATCCTATTGCCTCAGTTTCCTCATCTGTAAAATGAGCTGCAGAAGGAAATAACAAACCACTCTAATATCTTTGCCAAGAAAACCCCAGATGGGGTCACAAAGAGTCAGACATGACTGAGACATATACAGAACAAGAAGCTATAGAAGAGTTAAGGTTTGGACTGGTGGAAGAACTACCCTTACAAAATGATGGATCCTTGAGTTAGTGTACAGAGATACCTTATTGTATAGTATTTTCTAGATATCTTAGCAAAACAAATGATGAAGCAGTTAAACTGAAGATATTTACATGAATTTAGCTGGGTTTATGATTTAGAGCTTTCATAGTTGTGCTTTTTTCCTATTAAATAGAAAAAACTGATGCAATTTGGTTTTCCTCAGATGCCGTATTATCCTCCGTGATTCTGGCAAGATTTCTCCTCTGGAATGTTGTTGGTTGAGTATTTGTAGAATGTGATTGTCTCTTTGGCAGATAGTCTCTGGTCGCTCAGGCTGTGCACTGCCAGTCTGGGTATCTCAGTTGGTCACAGCAGTGCTAAATAGCTGAAATTTAAAACATACATCAAGGATATTCTCAACTGTGTAATCTTGTTTGGGTTGTATTACTGAAAGGCAGGAAAATGGAATAAAGCAATTTATCTTTCCATGGGGATATGAGTTTGTCATTTCCTTCTTCACTTCCACATTAGTAAATCTTATTTGAGGGAAACCAATGGGACTTAACTTGGAACTCATTTCCCAGGTTTCTCCTTCCAAGGCCTGCAGGCAGGACCAACAATATGTAATGCTGTGGAGTGGGCAGACTTTGTCTCATTGTGGTCAATTTCCCTCCTATGTTGGCTGCTTTTGTTTGCTCTCAGGAACCAGTTGTTCTCCCATCTCTGTATGCCTCCTGTCCTCTTCAAAACTGGCTCTCCAGGATTGATCAGTTTATTTACATTGATAGGTTGTGTTTTTAATTATTTTTTTCAATGTATAAAATCAGTGCTTCTCTCCTTCCTATCCAGTCACACCATTAAAAGAAGAAAAAAAGAAAGAAAAAATTAAACCTTGGTAATATATGCATGGGGCCGCTAGGCGGTGCAGTGGGTAGAGCACTGAGCTTGGAATCAGGGAGACTCACCTTCATCTTCCTGAGTTCAAATATGGCCTCAGGTTCTTACTAGCTATGGGGCAAGTCACTTAACCCTGTTTGACTCAGTTTCTTCATGTGTAAAATGAGCTGGAGAAGGAAATGGAAAACCTCTCCAGTATCTTTGCCAAGAAAACCCCAAATGGGGTCGCAAAGAGTAGGATGACTGAAAAATGACCAAATAAGAAACATGCATAGTCAAGCAAATTGGCCTTGTTCAAAAAATAGCTACTTCTTTAGATTGCGCTTTAACAGGAGCCTAACAGTTAAGCCACATTCTGCAAAGTATTAACATATGCAAACATAAAGGAAGTTGTTTGATTTTGTTTTGGGAACTGTTAGGGTGGGGGGCCTTTGCGAAAATCATACCCACTCTTTCTGTTATGAGGTGTTCTGTCTATAGGATGGAAAGATAGATCACCGCTGGTTTCATAAGCTACGTTTGCCTTAGGGAACTGAGGGAAAAGAACTCAACTGTCATTTATTTTAAAACAACATGGGATTGTACCAGTAAGCAAGATTTATCTGAATCCCTTACTACACAGACCCTCAAGCTCTTAGAGCTATACCAGACTATTCTGTAACCTTTTGTTCAGAAAAATATTAATAATATTAACACGTATTTGGGAAGAGAGGCAGAAGGTTAATATGTTAGTGCAGAAACTACATGTTTAAAGTCTAAACCGTTAAGTTTAAAAAATGGACTCACAAATTAAAACAATTTTGAGATACCTTCTTGTACCTATTGGATTGGCTAAAATGATAGAAGGGGGAAATGACAAATGTGGAAGGAGATATGGAAAGATTGGGATGCTAATATGTTGTTGATGGAACTGTGAACTGATCCAAACATTTTGGAGGGCAGTCTGAAATTATGCCCAAAGAATTATAAAACTGTGTATTCCTTTCAACTTGTTAATACCACTATTAGGTCTGTTTCCCAAAGGGATCAGGGACAAAGGGAAAAAACACAATATGTTCTAAAATATTTATAGCAACTCTCTTTGTGGTGGAGAAGAACTGGAAATTAAAAGGATGTCCATGAATTGGGAAGTGGCTGGACAAGCTGTGACATATGATTGCGATGAAATACTACTGTGCTGTAAGAAATGGTGAGCAGGTTGATTTTAGAAAAAACCTGGAAAGACTTGCTTAAAAAAATGAACTCTATGGGATAGGAATGCATTGGCTAAATGTCAATTTCTGTGAAAAAGATCTTGTGGTTTTAGTGGCTTGCAAGCTCACTGTAAATCAACAGTTTGAGAGTTAACTGAAGAAAACCAGCAGTGCACTTAGGAAGTATTAAAAGACACATAGCGGTGGGCATGTAGGTGGTACAGTGGATACAGCCCTGGAATCAGGAAGGCCTGAGTTCAAATCCAGCCTCAGATACTGGACACCTTACTAGCTATGTGACCACGGGCAAGTCACTTAACTCCAATTGTATTGCCAAAAATAAAAACAAAATGAGGTAAAGAATGGTATCTTAAAAAAATAAAAATAAAAGATGCATAGTGTTCATAACAAGGAAGAGAATGGCCTCACTGTATTCTGTATTGTTGAGTCTATATCTGGATTATTTTATTTTGTTTTAGGTGTCATGTTTTAGGAAGGATATTGATAGACTACAGCTCATCCAAAGGAGGATGACCAGGATGATGATGGGAGTAGAAACCATGTCATATACAGTGTAACTGATTAAACTGGAAAAAAGAAGACATATTTGGGCAGAGAGTGGGGAAGAGCAGGACATGGTCATGGTCTTGAACAGGGGTAGGAAACCTGTGGCCTTGAGGCCACATAGGAAATTACAGAACAAATCCTCTTATTTAAGGGAATTTGTTTTGTGAAGTTTGGATTCAGTCAAAGGGCCGCACTTGAGGACCTAGAGGGACACATGTAATCTCCATTCCTGGTTGAAGTAGTAAAGTACCGAAGTCAGAAAAATCTGTGTATAAATTGGGCCTTGGATACCTACTAGCTGTGTGACTCTGGGCAAGTCACTTAACCCTGTTTGCCTCAGTTTCTTCATCTGTAAAATGTGAGTTATGATTGTGCCATGGTCCCGGAATTGCTGTAAGGGTCAAACGCGAGGATCTGTAAAGTACCTCACACAGTACCTGTTATCCTAAGCCCTAT
Organism: Potorous gilbertii; assembly: GCA_028658325.1. Lineage (NCBI taxonomy): Eukaryota > Metazoa > Chordata > Mammalia > Diprotodontia > Potoroidae > Potorous > Potorous gilbertii. The sequence continues at coordinate 405,394,397 of CM053771.1, read as the reverse complement.
ATAAATGTTATTGTTGGTCATCCTTTGTTTCTGAGAAGGATCAGAGACATTCATGGATGATGTCATGACTTGTGCCTGAGTTAGATTTAAGTGAGGCAGAGCTCTGCAAAGTCATCAACCTCACTCTCTCTTCCAGAGTCATTGAATTCCAGTGGCAAGACAAAAGTTGTTATGACTGGCAATGGCCCAATATGTAGTATGTGACCTTGGTGTCCTCAACGCCGACCTGTAAGTGCTGTACATACCTGCTTCAGCTGTCTTCATGGTCGTTAGAACAAATCATTCTTATCTGCCCAGTCTGCCAGGAGAATCTTTATATGCTTGGAGTAGATACCCTGCTAATCACCACTAGGTTTGAGGCCCCTCAGTTACCCTCAACCTGGTTAAGCCCATCTGCTGAGATGGTTTACCAGGGTATGGACCAGGGGTGGGGAATCTGTGGCCTCGAGGTCCTCAAGTGTGTCCCTTTGAGTTGGATTGAATCAAAGGGCTGCTCTTGAGGACCTAGAGGGCCACAAGTGGCCTCGAGGCTGCAGGTTCCCCACCTCTGTGGTCACTGCCCATACTACAACTTCTTGGAGCTACAGGTGAGAGTTGGGTGAAAGGTGGTTACCATAGGTAGCTCTGAAAAGGTCTCGGTAACCCTCACACCACATATGCCAAACCTCTTGAGCACCCCATGCACCTCAATTATCATTGCTACTATTATGTATATGAAAGGCTCTCACATGGAGAATGGCTTGAATTGTTCAGTTTGGCTCTGGAGAGCTGAACTCCAAGCCATTAATAGAAATTGGGGGGAAAAAACCCAGCAACTTTAGGCTTGGTTTAAAGAAAAATAGTGGAATGGGTTGCCTCAGAAGGTAGTAGGTTCCCCTTCATTGGATGTCTTCAAATAGAGGTTGGATGACAACTTGTCAGGTAGTTGAACTCAGTTAGTCTTTTAAGGTCCTTTTCAATCTACAGATTATTGATTCTTTGAAATTTGTGGGTTTTTTTCATTTACAAAGCATGCTTTGATTCATTTTAAAAATTTAATTGTTAACAAAGGACATGTCCAAAAACACACATGCATACACACATACATATGTGCACATGTATGTGTTCCATTACATTCATGTATCATAATTTTTTAGTCATTCCCCAATTTATGAGTACTCCCTTTTGGTTTTTAATCTTTGCCCCCACAAAAGGGGCAGCTGCACATTTTGGTACATATTTGGTGCACATGTATTCACACATACACAGATAAATAAAAAATTTGTCCACATAAAGACATTTTGAACTTTTTGGAATATGGTTTTTAGCTATGCCCTAGTACATAAATGGACGTGGGGTAGAAACAATCAGTTCTCAAAAGAATTGCCAACTATTAACACCCATATGAAAGAATACTCCAAATGGTAAATAATAACAAATACAAATCAAAAACAACTTTAAAGTTTTGTCTCATACCCAACATGATGACAAAAGGGAGAAAAGGTTGGTTACCGTTGGAGGATACATGGGAAAATGGGCACACTCTTAATGCATTGTTGATGGAGATATGACTGGTCTAGCCGTTCTGGAAATCAGTTGGAATGATGAGAAGGAATTGGCTAAGATATCTATAACCTTTGACCCATAAATACCACTGATAGGCATCTACTTGCAGGAGTTCACGGATAAAAACAGACACCAAAGTAGTTAAAGTAACAATTTGTGTAGTTGCAATGAATTGGAAACAAAGTAGACACCCATGGATTGAGGATCTCAATAAGAAGGATGTGTAAGAATGTAATGGAATATTGTGGTGCTGTAAGAAATGGTAAATATAATGAATACAGAGAAGCATGTAAAGACATACGAACTGATGCAAAATGATGAAAACAATATATATTAAGACTGCGAACAGCAACAGAAATGGAAAGAACCACAACAGTGAAAACTAAAGCTATGAAATTAAAATGGCCAAGCTTGGTCCCAAAGAAGAATTATAAGAAGGTGTCCCACCCCCGTCTTTTTAGAGGTAGGCAGTCTATGGGTGCAGAATACTGTATATATTGCCAGGCTTGTTTACTATGTTGGGTAGCTTGACTGAATGGTCTATTCCTATCTTTCTATGATTTATTATAAGGGGTTGTTTTCTAAGAGGGGATGGAAAAGGGAGCCCTGGGAAATGTTTTTAAAAAGGCAGTAATAACATTTTATTTTAATTAAAATATGGCTTTGAGATGCATTTTTGTCTCGACTTTGTCTTTTGAAGGTGACATATAGTGTGAGAAAATGTGGAATGAAAGGTTACTATTCTAGGTCTATATAAACCAGTAATAATTGTAGTATCTTAGCATATCTGTGGTTATGTTTGCTATTACCACTCTAAGATGATTTTAGAGCCAGGTGAAGATGTGTGGCTCATGCCTGTAAAGGAGGTACAGATCTCTTCTGCACGTGTTAGAATAAGAGACAGCATGTATGATACCGAGAACATTCACTGGTTCTGGAGTCAGAGGGCCAGGATTGAAATCCCACCTTGGATGCGTATTGCCTGTATGACCTTGGGTAAATTACTTATTTCTGCCTCTGTTTCTTTATCTGTAAAAGAAAGAGTAAGATTACATGGCTTCTCCGAACCCTTTTAGTTCTCAATCTGTGTTTCCATAATTCCTAGTCAATTGCATTTCCAGCTGTTATCCACTAGGTGGCTTAAACAAGATGGCATTATACGTTATGAATCTTTTTCTTTCTCTAGCTCCTTACCCAATCTCCTGTTTCATCTGTTGGAAGGGGGGTTAATATCCTTCTGAAAGCTAAAAATATCTTCTTGTCCCTTATAATAATGTCTGCATTCATGCTCCCAACCAAATAAGTACTTTATAAAAGCCCGGTGATCACATATCATATTTTATAGACCTATCCATTATAGGTCCCGGTAATTTGGAAAACCATAATTTTCTTAAATGATGTCATAGTTTAATCCATTTACTTGAACTTTTGATGCAAGTCCTCTGCACTTGACACTAGCATTTAGGAAAAATGTTTTTGGAGATCGACGGAGAAGGGAAATTGGTGATCTTAGAAAATTCAAGAAACTGATTTTGTCATCTTTAATTTGCTTAAAAAGTGGAAAAAGCTTTTTGTTTTCTAACCTGAATAATTGCAGAAACCTCTTATAGTATGTCTCAGTGTAATTGCTTTACTGTTTTTTTTTAGAATAATTTCATCTGGGAATTAAAAGGCATTAAATTAAAAAGCATCTGATGCTTTAGTGTAATTTAATGTGATTTAAAAAATACCATTTGTATAGAGCCCTTAATGTAGAAAAAGAATCTTAATGTTGCATTATCTTAAAAGTAGCTTTTTTTGTTTGTTTTTGGCAATTGGGGTTAAGTGACTTGCCCAGGATGACACAGCTTAGTAAAAGTCTGAGGTCTAATTTTTTTTTTATTAAATTTTTATTTTATTTATTTATAAATGTTCTACAATCACTTCCTTAAAATTAAGATTTTATACCCCCACACCTACCCTCCCTACCCCCCTCCCTCCCCATGACAGCA
>CM053771.1:405336915-405390361 GCA_028658325.1 Potorous gilbertii | reverse complement strand
ATCCTAATTGTGTGCAAAATATGTCTCAAATATAGGTGTGCTATGATAGTCTTTACCTGTCCTAACATTGATGGAAGCTGTTCAATGACCAATGATTGATAAATAAAGCACCCGCAGGCCTCTATCGGACCATGCTTTCAAGCAGATCCTGAGAAAGCAGGGACCAGATCATCTGTAATCACAAATAAAGCTAACCTTTATTCATCTATTCTGATGTGGACTGAGCTATGTTCTATGAACAGTGGGTCTGTGGTTGAGTTCAGATACAGCCTTACCTGTGCAATCTTAGGCAAATCATTTCTTTTCTCTGGACTTCCATTTCCTCATTTGCAAAATAAGGTGTCTGGGCCAGATAATCTTTGCATTTCTTCCATCTCTGCAATCTACAGGAAGCTTTTCTTTTCTTCACCTACTAGCTAAATGGCAAATAAAGAATGAAATTTACTCCTTATTTAGTTCATGCCCTGTGTGGGGATGATTATGGACAATCTTTAATGTCTTGGGGTCTGAGAGCTTTCAGTAAGCTGACCTCCTATAGGAGCGTGACAAAGGCTAGGAAATAAGCAGTGCATTTTATGAGACTCTAGGGAGTTCACTGAGTTAGTAGTGAATCGCACCGACTGAATGATTTTCAGCCTGCTAGCTCACTGATGTTTTATGACATGTTATTTATTTCATTTCCCCATTGTAAACTTAGTTGCAAAACAGGTGGCTGCTTTGTGAATATTTGTCATGAGGCTTTGTCAAGTTTCTTCTTTTTAAAAACATTTTTATTACCACCTTATTTTTCATCAGCCTTATTTCCCGATATATCCCTTCTCTTGCCCCCGTTCCATGAGCCCCCATCCCTTATTACAAAGAATTTCAAAAGTCAGAAATAAAAGGTAATTCAGCAAAACCAACCAACACATCAGTCGAGTGTGAAAGCACATGAGATAGATATGTTGTGTCCATATCTTTTTTTGCCTCTGCAAAGAAGAGAGGGAAAGCATATTCCCATATTGCTTCTTTAATGCCAGGCTTCGTATTTATAATTACAGAGTTCCTATAATTAGGAGTTTTCATGGTTGTTCTTAGTGCTTATGTTGCTATAATAATTTTCTTGTAATCAGTATTCTCTATTTGAACTTTTGTGATCACCTATATCCTTTGCTGACCTAGAAATTCTTCCTCCATAACTATAAAAAAGGGTACCAGAATTAGTTCTATTGTTAGTTTTTTTGGTTTTGTGGTATAAAATTTAATTTGTGGTCATGTAGCTACGCTGATCTTATATGATATATATGGTGCAAATATTGGTCTAAACATAACATCTTCCAAACCTCTTTGTTTTCCCAGGAATCCTTTTCAAATAGGGAGTTATGTCTTCAGGGTTTGGGGGGTTTATGGAACACAAGAGTTATTGAGTTCAGTTCTTTCTGAGCCATTTTTTTCTATTTTTAACCAGGGTCAAATAGTCTCAAAGGCATTTGATGCTGATTGCTTTACAGCATCATTTGAGGTTGAAAGTGCTATTGTCCTCTTCATTCTCACTTGTTTTCATCATTTCCCTTGAGCTTCTAGACATTTTTTCACATCCAAATAAAATTTGTTATTGTTTTGTCTAGGGCGATTTTCTTTTTAGAGGGAATAATTCTGTTAAAACTGATATATCTTATTCTTTGTACTCTTTATTCTTGAACTAAGTAATTGACATTGTTATTAACTGATATTTATTTAGTGCATTAAAATTTACAGAGGACTTAACACACATTATTTCACTTGAGCTTCATAACCCATGAAGTATGTACTACATGCATTGTCCGTGTTTTATGGATGCTAGTAAGTGTTTATATAGCTCTTTAGAGATTGTAAGGCACTTTGTGTATATCATCTCCTCTGATTTTCACCACAGCATTGGGAGGCAGATGTTACTATTAGCTCCCTTTTACAAATAGGAAAACTGAGGCTGAGACAATAGATGATTTACCTAGGGTCACAAAACTAATAATGTTTGGGGCAAGCCTTAAATGTAGGTCCTCTTGACTCCAAGTCTAGTGTGGTATCCATTATAATACCTACTTGTTAGATGAACAAACTGAGGACAAAATAGGTTAAGTGGCATACCCATGGTCATACCATACTGTGAACCAAGATCTTCATTACTCCAAGTCCGTACTCTATCCACTCTACCATGATCCCAAGTCCACTATTCTATCCGTGCTACCATGATTCCCAAATCCACTCTTCTGTTCATTCTACCATTTCATTATAGTCCTCTTACAAATGAGAAAACTATAATCAGAGGTGAAACAACTTTCCCTGAGTCATACAACTGGTGTGTATCCCTAGTTTTCAGGCCAGTTTTTAAAAAATTTCATGATGGTAATTAGAATATTCTTGGGGAAAGTCCTAAACAATACATGATCTGATCTATTCCCTTGAGTTTGAGAGGAAGGCAGCATGGCATAATGGATAGGGCATTGGATTTGGAATTAGGAACACTTGAGTTCAGATCACATCTCAGGTCCTTACTGGTATATGATGTTGGGGCAAATCCTTTAATCCCTCTATGCTTCACTTGCCTCATCTGTAAAATGAGGTCCCTTCCAGCTTATAATCCTATGATCCTATCGTCTGTTCTCAGTATTCTCTTCAGGGAGGTACTCATTCCCTTTGGTCACTGGTACAGCAACTTTTCAATGCCACTTGGACAAGGTCATAGGACAGTAAAGGAAATGGATTGAAGCAGCCAGGAAAAGCATTCACATTAATGATCTGATATTTACATTCTGACCATTATCTCTTTTGAACTACAGTGTCCATATTTGCATTTTGGGGTCATGTTATGGTGGTACAGTATTCAGAGAGCACAAGGGAGAATATGTATATGTAAAAGGAGATAAGTTGGATGGATTTGTTAATTTTATAGTTCTTAGAGATCATTGAATTTGGAACTGTAAGAGAAGACAGAGACAATTCTAGTCTAACCCTCTTATGTTATAAATAAGAAAACTGAGACCCAAGAGATTAAGTGACATATTCAAGATTCAAGAAGAAACAACAGACAGAGTAAGGGTTTGAATTCAGCTCTTCTGACTCTAAATCCAGTGCTTTTTCTTGAACAAATTTTTAAATTAAAAAAAACTTTCTCACAATAAACCCATGAAGAAGGTAGTGTAAACATCATTTCCTCCATTTTACAGATGAAGCTCAGAGTTGAAGTTACCTGGCCAATGTCACATCCATAGTAAATGCTGGACCAGGGATTGTTAAATCCAGTTTCTTATTTCTAGTTTCAAAACCCCATCATCTTATTCCTTATTTTTAAGTGATTTCTAGTAGTTTATCTATGTAAACTTTTCAAAATCATAAACACATGCATTTCTTGAACTGTTTCTATTTAAACCCCCAATATAATTTAGTGATAGAGCAGAGTCTATTTAAGTGATGAGGGATTTCTACAAGAAAGAAAATTATCTGCTCCTTGGTGGGGATGGGCTTCCTTCACACAAGGTAAAAATGGCTCCTGGCTGGGCTAACAGATGGGTATGCACTGCAGAGCAACTAGGTAGTGCAGTGGATAGAACACCAAGCCTGAAATCAGGAAGGTTTGTTGTTGATGAGTCTTTTTAATCATGTCTCCTTGTGATCCCATTTGGGGGTTTTCTTGGCAGAGATACTAAAATGATCTAACATTTTCTTCTCCAGCTCATTTTACAGATGAGGGAACTGAGTCAAACAGGCTTATGTGACTTGCCCAGAGTCAACCAACTAGTATGTATCTGGAGTCAAATTTGAACTCAGGTCCTCCTGACTCCAGGGCTAGCATTCTATTTATTGTGTCACCTGAAATCTGGAAGACCTGAGTTCAAATGCAGCCCCAGACATTTACTAGTTGTGTGACCCTGGGGAAGTTATGGGGAAGGAAATGGCAAACCACTCCAGTATCTTTGCCAAGAAAACCCAAAAAATCGTACGTGACTACAAATGACTGAGCAACAACAGAATTCACCAGGTGCTTGTGACTTGGCCAGATCTCTTTGTGCAGTACCTAATAGTAAGCTTACATCGCTTAGATACTGGTAAGCAAATCAGATAGAAACCTTTCATGACTTGATGGTGACCTATTTATAAATTTAAAAAATACTCTTAATATCTTATCTAAAGTATTTTATAATTTGTAGCTAAAATTTTCATTTGTAGCAATATCTTTGATTTTTAATGAGCATAAATAATTTTTAAAAGGGTCCTAAAAAATCCAGATGAGAACATAACCCCAGTTTGCTTTATTAAATGTCCAAGTATCTTTCTTCAGAAGTTATCTACACAAGGGCTACCTTCTGACTGTCAAAGACAGTGTGTTCTTCCCACAGATTTTTTAAAAAATTGTTTTCATTTCTTATGCTGAGCCTTTGTTGTGTCAGCTCTAGATGCTGGAATCTGGAATCCTCATTGAGAATTTCTTGGACATGATGTTATCTGATAACATCCTCTATTTAAAAACTTTGTGTGTGGTGAGGTGGTATTCATTCCATACACATTGTTCCTAGGGCATAACCTAGGTTCAAGAATAACTTTTTCTGGTGTATGTTTCCCAACTTCGAAATAACATTTAACCTCGTGTGTGTGTGTGTGTGTGTATGTGCATGTGTGTGTGAGAGAGAGAGAGACAGAGACTTGAAAGGTGCTCTTTCCTTTGGGGAAAATATCTTTTAATTCCTTTAAGAATTAATTTTTATGAACACTCTCAACAAAAATGAAGAAACAATATTAAATCACACATAAAAAAGAAATTCCAAATGATTTACAATTATATAAGGCATATATTTTGTATGTAAATATGTGTGAATCATTTATAACTAAATTATATAAAGTAAAAACTTAATTTTTTAAAAATTCCTGTAAAGGTAAATTTTAAAGAAGTTATTATAACTCCATGTATAGTGATTTTAAAATATTAATATTTATCATATTACTATGTGAGAGATATACATAGGGTTACACATTTATAAGTAGAAGTCATCTCAGAAGTCATCTAGTCTAATGTATTCAAGTCATATGCTAAGTTCCTTTCTGAAGAACGCAGGAAATTACTTTTACTCAGTTATACAATTTGCCTAATTTTTCCTTGCAGGTCTTTCTTTTAGAAAGTCTATTCTTCTGTTCTTATGCTCCATCCACAGAGAAGCTCCTTTAGTATCATCTCAGACTATTTCCCTGGGACCATTTTGTTCATCTAGGCATGGGAAAATTCCTTTATTTTATGACCTCCAGAAGGAATGTGAGAGATCATCCTTACTAATACCTTACCAGAGATTCCCTCTTCCCCATCTTCCCCCATGAAAAGTGGTTGTACAATCTCTACCTTGTCTCCAGTGAGAAGGAACCCAATGCCTCTCAATGACATCCATTCAATTTTTTGTTGCTGTTATTTTTTTTTAGTCATGTTCTGTATACTCTTTGTGACCTTATTTGGGGTTTTCTCGGCAAAGATACTAGAGTGGCTTGCCATTTCCTTCTCCAGCACATGAAGAAACTGAGACAAACAGGGGTAAGTGACTTGCCCAGGGTCACACAACTAGTAAGTGTCTGAGGCTGAATTAAAATTCAGGAAGAGAAGTCTTCCTAACTCCAAGTCTGTCTTTCCATCCACTGTCCCTAATTCTACTTTTAGTCTGCTTTAGTTGCTAGGAAAATTCCACCCGTGCCCTTAAGGTCTTCTATTTCTCACTAAGACTTCATAAATCCCCAAAGAGCTTTCTAGATTCCTTCTAATAATGCCACTTTTCCCAACATGAGTCACCATAAGTACATAGTAGTTCTCAGGTTTTGAAAACCTTTGGGGGTTCTCCATCTCAACCTATATCCACTTTTTCCAAAAAGATAATAAACCCTTCTATTGATCCAGAAATTGACAGGTCATTACTTTGGAATTTCTCAGGAGAGTGTCACAGTGACCTGTCTTCTGGGGCACCTGTGGATCCTTACCATAATGGAGGACAAAAATACTGCTTCTTCCTTGGAGGGTTGAGCTCTACTCTTTGTCATAGAAGCGTCATATCTCTTTAATTACACAGCTTTACACAGAGATCTTCCTTCTTCCTTTTCTTTCCTGTATTACGTGGTTATCCTCTCCTCCATAACCTCATAACACCTCTTAAGATTCTCCATCTCCTTCAGCTCATTTTGCTTGATTACTTCCACTTTGAAGTCCTCCTTCCAGACTTTCAATGGACTCTTAATTTTCACTGATAATCTAGAAAATGGAATTGTACCATTCTAAGAGGGAGATCTATCTGTGCCTTTCTCATGGGTATTTATTATTTTGCACTGGCAGAAGCACTGCCTTAGACCACCTTCTGGTGATTATTTCTTCATTTCTTTTTTTTAACATTCATCTTTCAATTTGTAGTTTCAGATTCTCTCTCTTTCTCCCCTATTGCCCTACCCATTGAGAAGGCAAGAAATACAGTACCCATTATACATACAAAATCATGCAGAACATTTCCACATCAGCTACATTGCCAAAGAAAAAGCAAGAAAAACCAACTGAGAAACAGTATGCTTCAACCTGCACTAAGTTCATCCATTCTCTCTCTAGAGTGACATCATCATGTCATTTTCATCATGAGTCTTTTGATATTGTCTTGGATCATTGCATTGCTGAGGAGAGCTAACCCATTCATGGTTGATCATTGTACAGCGTGGCTATTACTGTGTACAGTGGTCTTGCTCACTTCACACAAGTTCACATAAGTCTTCCCAGGTCCCTCTGGTGATTTTTATGAGTCATTGTATCAGACTTGCTGAAATAAGATTCTCCATTCTTTTATTCCTATTGGTAACACTTCTGGCTAACTGTCCATTTGCTGAGGTGTAGGGGGTTCCTGAGTGAGACTTTACTAGCTTATAACACAGGCTTTCTGTAATGTGACATTGCTTTTCTCATCTACCTTTGGCAGTTAGCAGATTACTGCCAACTCTCAATACAAAGAGATGTTTTCTTTAGCTGACTGGGGTTTGGAGGTGGGATAAGGCATTGGCTGCTAAAGCAGTGCAATCTCAAGCAAAAATCCAATTATCACCTACTTTTTAAGCTTCTCCTTTCTTCCTGCCCTATATTCTTTCTATCTGGCTAGCTTCTCTTGCCAATCTATCATTGTATTATCTTGTATTCTCCTGGGAGCTATTTTGGATGGCTTTCATTTACCAAGCCCTGGAATATATTTTTCTATCATTCTCTATTTGGGAATGACTGTGGTTCATTCCCTTGGAACAATTGATTGGATTGATGGTACCTACTGGCCTTGCTATTAAACTAGAGCTCTTAGATCAATATATACACTTAATAGAGTATTTATGTCCTGTCCTTCTGCCTGGATATAAGAATACAGTTAGTATGAGAGGAAAAGAAAAGAGGAAATTCCTCCTGCTATCCCAATTTTTCTGTACTTGCTTATTTCCATGTAAATAGAGGAAGAGTTACACTGGAATAATTTGCAAAGATGGGTAATCTAAATCACTTTTTAAAATTCTGAATTGTAAGCAGTTTGTGGTGTCACAACTTGATATAAAAAATAAAAGGCTCATTCTCAGTTGTGAGTGGCATTCCTGGTAGAACTGCTTTATTTTCTACCAGTCAGGATTTTACCTAACTAGTGAGTACCATTTGCTGGGATTTTTTTGGCACCACTCCTAATTTTTGCAGATTGCCTAAATCCAATTGTCCCACCAGAAGAAGAACATAGTGGTTTCCTTTATACCCACATTCACCATCCCCCCTCCCCAAAAAAGGTACTCCAAACACTTGGGTGTTAGAGGCATTATAAGGGAATACATATTAAAAAGTGAATCTTACAGATGGAAAGAGCCACAGTAATATAGATGTGAATAATCTCAGTCCTCAATATCAAATACAGGATGTTCAGTCTAATCTTGAATTCCTTCCTGTCCACAATACTGAGGGTACATAAGATGACATGAAGTTCCTTCTCACTCCAAATCTGTGGCCCTTTATTAGGGTAGCTAGGAAGGCCATGCTTCAGTCTTATCTATCAACTCAGACTTCTACATCCCTTTATGTATCCTTTACATTCCTTGTTCCCAGTTCAGTTATTATAGGGTCTACTTGACCTGACTCCTGGATGTGACTTGGGAAAGTGTCTCCCAATTCAAAATTCATAAAATGAAATGATTCTCTTCTAGTCCCCAAACTACTTCCTGAAGGATTCTTGGACTTTGTTAAGCAGTTTTCATGTTCAGATAAACCATTTGAACTTTGTCAAAGATTAATATCCCTGGACCACTTTATTCAATTAGGCAAGTGACAGTCCTTAATTGATGCCTTTTCACCATTTTATTTTTTGATTTATGGTAAGTGAATGTTGGCCTTCATTGATCAAATCTTGGAGTGATTCTTTCTAATGTGATAATAGGGAAGATAAGTGTGGTTCTCTGTAGAAATCCTTGGGTGCTCACAAATGCAGTGCCAGGAGAGCTCAGTTTAAAGCCCCAGGTGGTCATAATTGGCATGCCCATTCCCTAGTTACCAGGTGGCGCCTCAGATAAGTGACTATACATGATGGCACTGAATGACTCAGACTCTGCTTCCTATGACAGACTGCTTGGGACCTGCCTAATTATGGGTATCTGTCTTCACTCTCTACCCCAACAAGTTTGTGTGTTTTCAGTAGGGGGTTAATACTATTCTAGATTTCCCTCAATCTAGTTTCAAAACATCCCTCAAATCTTCCCCTACCCCAAGTCTAGCCCATCCATGGGATTGCTCCTGCAGATCTCCTGACCTAAAGAACAACAAAGACCCCCTCCTGCCCCACCTACCCAACCTATTTTGGGGGTACTCCCAAACAGTGTCACCTTGGAAGCTGATCTCTTCCTTGCCTTGGTATATCACTCTTCTGCAGGTTTCCATGAAGAGGTTCTATTGAGTAGATCTTCTGATCAGTTTGGTCTGTGATGGTTCTAGTGACTTCTTTCATCTATAGCAGGTAGACTTAGGGTTGCTAGGTAACCTTGGTTAGTCCAGGCCTGTCTGAATCTTGGTTTCATCTTCATCTCAGACTCACTTGCAATCTTTCCAGATTGGAGCTTTCAAGTTGACCAACCCCTAGCTCTCTGTTTTTAGATTAACTAAAGTGACAGACATACCTGAGGGCCAACAGTAATTGTACACCTCTACTTCTGCAGTTCAGAGTGGCTCTTCTACTGGGACCGTGTTCTAAAAACCATGTGTTACAGTAATTACAATAATAAATTTGCTTTGAAATGCATCACTATCAACATGTTGTTACCTCCTTTCTTCCAATAATTGGGAAGGGTCATTTCAATTCAGGGACAGCAGAGATCAGTAAGAATTTGGCAACAGTGTTGACATCAGGAGGGTGATTTCTTGACTTGTAGGTGAATTGGATTTAAGTGAGGCAGTGCTATGCAAAGTCATCAGCCTCACCTTCCTCCGGAATCAATGGAGTCCAATGGCAAGACATAAGTCAAGATGACTGGCAATGGCCCAGGATACAGTGGGAGACTTTGGCCTTTTTCAGCAACAGTGTGGTACAATTCAGAAAACTAGATTCAGAATCAAAGGATCTGGTCTGGAATCCCTGAGTGGCCACTTAACTATTGTGACTTTGGGCAAGTCTTTTGATCCCACCTTCTATGGGAAGTCTTTCCTAACAGCTTTTGAATTCCAGTGCTTTTTCTCTCTTAATTGTTTTCTATTTATCTTGTAAATAGTTTCCTTTGTATATATTTTTTTGCATGTCAACTTCTTCTTTAGATGGTAAGATCCTTGTGGGAAGGGATTGTCTTATGTCTCTTTTTGTATCCCCAGGACATAGCACAATGCCTAGCACATAGAGGCAATTAATACAATGTTCATTAATTGATTGATAATTCTCTCTGGATCTGAGTTTCCTCACGTCTTAAATGAGGAAGTAAACTAGATGATGAAATTCCTCCCCTTAACTCCCAAGGCCCCCTCCTTGTCTTTCACATGACAGCTCTTTGTTATGGCTGAGTACACTAGTCAGTCAGGTTTTCCCCAGACTTGAATAACTAAGAGTTGAAATACTGTAAAGATTCAGTCACTTGTGTTTTTTCAATAGTAGCTTAAAATAACAGGATAAATATTTAATTGGTCACTATTTACTGAGCATAAACAAAACCGTCATTATCAAGCAAGATTTAAATGAGTCCAAATGCTATAAATCATGTGACATCTTTCTCATACTAAGCAATGATTAATAATAGTTAAAGTTTAACTCTAGTTTTCCCTTCACTTCTTCGTCATTTTGCTCTTTTCTTACCTGTATTCCTTTGGTTTTAGAAACACTCCCAAGCCTTCATGGTAGCCGTATTCTTTTCCTGAACTTGTTAAACACTAAATGAGCATTTCCATCTACATTGTAGAGTAGGAAAGGAATGTGCATAAAACTCTGAATATTATGTAGGGCTTGCTCTTTTAGAAAAAAAAAAAGTACATAACAAAACCAAGATGTAACTTTCCAAACTGTTCAGCTTGTCTCTGATTCTTTCTGGCTTTCTTCTTGTTCTCTTCTGATTAGGGCAGAGGAAAAGAGGAGAAGTTCTAGTCTCACTCCCCTTTCCTTCCTGCTGCCCACCCCTGAAAACAAGAGAAATAAAACAAAACCTTTGATATAGTGAAACAAACCAAATCCTCACCTTGACTCTGTCCAAAAATCTATGTGCTGTTTGGCTTCTCGGATCCTTTCTCTCCCTGTCAGGAGGTGTCCAGCATGCTTTATTTGCAGTATTCCAGAACCAGGATTGGGCGTGACATTGACCAGAGTTTTTAAGTATATCAAATTTATTCTTTTCTCATCACCATCTATGACTTTCTGTGTCTTGACTCTGCAGTGATTACTTTTGCTTTGCTTATTAGCAGTTTGCCTTCTAGACTAGCTCCATGAGGAAGGGAGCTTTGGCAGTTTGGACCTTTGAGTCTTCAGTTTGCTGTCGTTCAGTTGTTTCAGTTGTGTCTGAGTCTTCATGACCCCATTTGGGGTTTTCTTGGCAAAGATGCTGGAGTGGTTTACTATTTTCTTCTCCAGTGCATTTTACAGATAAGCAATTGAGGCAAACTGGGTTAAGTGATTTGACCCCTAGGGTCACAGTCATTGTTTGAGGCCAGATTTGAACTCCAGAAGATGTCTTCTTGACTCTCGGCCTGGCACTCCATCCACAGCACCACCTAGCTACTCTGAATTTTCAGTAACTAGCAGAATATCCTACATCCAATAAGCACATAATACATTTTTTAAAAATTCAGTTGAATTGAATTTTAACCACATCACCAAAGAAAATGGATTTTCTCTCAGGCTCTAGTATGTATTTTGTATGTATTTCTCTCAGACAGTATGTATTTTCTATCTCTCATGGCAAGCAAAGAATAACCATTCCATCCTACTCAAGTCAACAATAAACTTTTATACTATGTGCAAAGCATTGTGGTGTAGGCAGTGGTCTGTGAAACAATCAGAAAATTAAGGGATTAGTTATCCAGTTGGATCATTTCCATGGGCAGATGCTTCACCATCACTTTCTTAAGCAAGGGAGAGAGAATTGGTTTAGGTGCTTACCATGTATTAGCCACAGGTTTAGGGGATCCAAAGGCAAACCTGAAAAGACCTTATATTCCACCAGGGAAACAACATGTATGCATTCTAATACATTTAAGCAGAAAATTATACATGATTCCTTGTTTTAGAAATTCTAAAAAAATTTTTCCTATAGGGTACAGATAGATAGGAAGTAACTAGGAAGTGAATTTTTTGATGCCTAGGTAATTTCAAAGCATTTGGAGAAGTCCTTGCTATGATTCATTGTGCCCTTTAGAGATCATTTCCTTTATTTATTTATATTTAGTTTACAGGATTCACTTTCATAAGTTTTAAATTTTTTTCCCTTCTCTCCTCACGAGGGCCTGCAATCTGATATAGGCTATACATATACCTTTTCTAGAACCTTATTTAAAAGCAACGATCCTTCATTTTTTTCTTCTTTTATCATCTGATTTTCAGAAAACTTTTTAACAGTATCTACACTGAAATTTTCTCTCCCCTCAGTCTCTACAGTTAGCATTTTTGTTTCCTCAATCAATAAGCATTTATTAAGTGACTATGTGCCAGGCACTGTGCTAAGCAAAAGGCAGCCTCTGTCCTCAAGGAACTTATACTCTAATGGGTGAGACAATATGCAAACAAATATGTGAGTGTGTGTGTGTGTGTGTGTGTGTGTGTGTGTGTGTGTGTGTATGTATATATATAGCTATATACAAGTAAGTAGGAAATTATTAACAGAGGGAAGGCATTAGAATTAAGAGGGACAAGGGAAGGCTTTTCGTAGAAAGCAAGATTTTATTTGGGACTCAGAGGAAGCCAGGGACAACAGTAGTTTGATCAGAAGAAGGAAAGAATTCAAGGAATGGGGGACAACCAGAGAAAATGTCCAGAGATCAGAGATAGAGTGCCTTGTTCATGGACTAGCCAGAAATCCTATGGCACTGGATCAGAGAGTGCATGTTGGGGAGTGAGGTGTAAGAATACTGGAAAGGTAGGAGGGGGCTAGATTATAAAGAGCTTTGAATAGCAAACAGAGCATTAGTATTTGATCCTGGAAGTAATAGAAAGGGGGTGACATGAATAGACCTACAATTTAGGAAAGTCCCTTTAGTGGCTGAATGTAGAATAAATTGGAGTGGGGAGACACTGGAGGCAGGCAGATCCACCAGCAGGCTAATGCAGTATTTCAAGCATAAGGAGATGAGTGCCTGCATTAAAGTGATGGCAGTGGCAGAGGAAAGAAGGGGGTATATTTGAGAGTTGTTGCCAAGGTAAAATTGACAAGCCTTGGCAGCTTCTTGGATATGGGGATGAGGAATCTTGGATGACTTCTAGGGACTGGGAGGATGGTGTTACCTCTACAATAATAGGTAAGTTAGAGAGAGAGAGAGAGAGAGAGAGAGAGAGAGAGAGAGAGAGAGAGTGTGTGTGTGTGTGTGTGTGTGTGCGCGCGCACGCACGTGCGCACATGCACTTAGTGGAGAATTTAAGAAAGAAAATAATGAGCAGATATCTTGAGTTTAAGATGGCTACTGGATATCCAGTTTTAGATAGGAAGTCAACAAGAGAGATTGGGGCAGGATAGGTAGAATGCTAAGAATCTGGGAATCTGTACTGAGAATCTATGTTGAGATATCAGCATAAGGATGGTAATTAAACCATGAAAGCTGATGAGATTGCCAGTGATCTCATTTACAATGAAGTAATTAGATTATGGTAAAGTAATATAGAGGGAGATGAGAATAAGGCCCAGGATAGAACCCTGAGAGTCACTTATGGTTAAGGGGAGTGATAAGATTGAAAGCCAGATGGTAAGGAGTTAAGAGAGTAAAAGAAGAGAAAGTGGAAGCGCCTGTTGTAGATGACCTTTCAAGGAGCTTAGCTACAAAGGGCTGAAGATCTATGGAATGATAGTGGGAAAGGAAAGATCAAGTGAGGGTTTTTATTCAGTGTAGAAGAGACATGTGCATGTTTGTAGGCACTAGGACATGAGCCACCAGACAGGGAGAAATTGAAAATAAATGAGAGTGGGGATGATGGAGGGTGTTTCCTTTGATTTCCCTAGGTCCTGCTGCTTTCTCCTGCTTGGACCTGGTCTATCCTGCATCTCTTTACCAACTCTCCTTTTCTGATGATTCTTCTTAGTCCTTTGCAAAGGACACCAAACTAGGAGTCAGGAGATGTGATTTTGCTGTTCTGTGACCTTGGGCAAGATACACCAGTCTCCAGGCCACACTTTTGCTTATCTGTAAAATATATAGATTGGAGAAGATCTTCCTTTCCAACATGAATTTGTTTGAATTTTCTATAGTCCCTGATGTTAACTATATATATTATGGATATTTGTCTTAGATCTTTCAGAATATGCTCATGAAGATAGCATATACATTTATGTATCTGTATGTATGTACATGTGTGTGTATATATGTGTGTGTGTGTGTATATATATTATATATATATATATATTTTCTCTTCCCCCATCCCAAAAAACCCAGCTTAGTGGGTGAGGAATTTAATTGAGTTTCCTTTTCTTAACTAGACATAACAAAACAGGTGTGACTTCAAAACAAATGTGTGCTGTGGAAATTAATACCAACATTTTAGCAGAGCTGAGGCAGGTCAGGTCATTGGCTCTCTCAAGTATTCCCTCCTCTCTTAAGGCTTGCACCTGTCCTTTCCCATTTGTTTTCAATGTCAGCTCCTTGGAATTTTATGTAATCGCATTTTCCTTGGATACTTATTGGGATAGAGCAGTGGTTCTCATAGTGTGGTCTGGGCACACCTGGGGGTCCCTGAGACAGTTTTAGAGTAATCTTGAGGTCAAAACTACTTTCATTATAACAATAAGACATTATAATATTCTAAATTTCAGTAGGCATAACACAGAGATAAGCTTTTGGAGTCTTTTATAATTGTAAGGGTGTAAAGAGGTCATGAGATCAAAAAGTTTGAGCCACTGGAGTATTTTCTTAGGATTACTTTCAGATATAGGTTGAAATTGGCTTTTGCAAATTAGTTTCATGGTAGATTTGTGGTGTAATTAGATGGGAAGTATTTAAGAGAATTAAATTAGGAAGGCTTTCCTTGATTCTAAGAAAAAAAGGTTTTTTTAAATGAGATACTTATTTTGAGCATTTCTTAACTATATATTGCTCACACTAACCCTAAAGGTTGTAGGAAAGATATTTGGAACTAAGGTGAAAAGATGATGTCCTGTGACAGATAACCACCCCCTCCACAAATCATTCCATTCTTCCAAAATAGGTGTCTTCCTTTTTAAGCATTTTCTTTTGGAAAGTCTATTGTTTTTGTTGATAAAAATTATATGGATGTGAGATTAAAGGAGGAACACAAATGAACAATCTTTGGTTGTTTAGTCATTCTTTCAGTCAGTGTCTGACCTTTGATGACCTCTTTTGGGGTTTTCTTGACAAAGATACTGGATTGGCCTGCCATTCATTCATTCATTCATTCACTCATTCATTCATGTAATGAGCGTTTATTAAGTGTCTGTTGTTTGCCAGACTCTGGTTTAGATGCTGGGGAAAGAGAATTGAAACAGAATCCAAAAACACATACCATCTCTTCAGCAATGGCTAGATCATCTCTGGAAGTTAACTAGAGGAAAAAATGCTGTGGCTAATCTTCTGGTTTTAAGGAATCCAAATGTCAATTGCAAAGGATTCAAATACAGTTATGCCATCCTAATCACTTGCTGTCAAACTTCCTAGAAGTTTACTAACATAGAAATATATTTTTAAAGTATTTTTCTGTCTGCTTTTAACTAGTTGTGTCATTTTCCATTCTTGAACCAACTCAAAAGATGATGGATTGTATTCTGCCTTGTTTATCTTTAGACGTCATTTGGAATGTTTATAGGCTGCATACATTTCTTGATATCATCAGACTACTTAAGAAATGAGTCATAAAAATGTCCATCAATTGGGGGGAACAAGCTGTGTTATATGGTTGTAATGGAATACTATAGTGCTATAAGAAATGATGAATTTGATGATTTCAGAAAAACTTGGAAAGACTTACATGAACTGATACAAAGTTAATTGAGCAGAACCTGGAGAACATTGTACACAGTATGTTAATCAGCTGTGAATAACTTGGCTCTTCTCAGTAATACAATGATCATAGACAGTTACAAAGGACATTTGATGAAAAATACTACCCATATCCAGGGAAAAAACCAAGAGAGTCTGAATACAATTCAAAGCATACTAACAATCACTTTTTGTTTGTGTTATTTTTTGGGGGGTCTGTGTCTTCTTTCACAATATGACTGATATGGAAATAAGTTTTGCATGAGCACACAAGTATAACCTATATCAGATTACTTATGATCTCAGGTAGGGGTGAGGCAGGGCAGGAAGGAGAGATTTTGAAACCAAAAAAAAAAATGAATATTTTCTTTTTGAAGCAATTTACATATGAGTGAGTTTCAAGCAATGCCCCCCCTCCCCACTTCCCCCTCCACTGTAATAGCTCTTTCTTGTACACCTCTTTCATATTAGATAATTGTTTCCATTCTTTCTCTCCCTTCCCTCTTCTCCCAGTGCATCCCTTCTCACCAATCCATTTTTTTCCACATCATCCCAATATAATAGATACCCTCTTTCTATGTAAAATCCTTCTAACTGCCTTAATAATGATAAAGTTCTTAGAAGTTACATGTATCATCTTCCCATAAAGAAAGGTAAAATTTAGCCTTTAGCCCCTTATGATTTCTTTTTCATGTTTACCTTTTTATGCTTCTCTTGTTTTATGTTTGAAAGTCAAATTTGTTATTCAACTCTGGTCTTTTCATCAGAAATACTTGAAAGTCCTCTATTTTATTACACTTTCATTTTTTTCCCCTTGAAGCATTATATTCAGTTTTCCTGAATTGCTTATTCCTTCTTGTAATCTCAACTATTTTATCTTCTGGAATCTCATATTCTAAACCTTCTACTTCTTGAATGTGGTAGCTGTTAAATCTTGTGTGATCCTCAGTGTCATTTGAATGGTTTCTTTCTGGATGCTTGAAATATTTCTTTTTTTTTTTTTAACCTGGGAACTCTAGAGTTTCTGGGAACTAATGTTCTAATGTTCCTGGGAGTTGTCATTTTGGAATCTCTTTCAGGTGATGATTAGGAGATTCTTTTAATGTCTATTTTACTCTCTGGTTCTAGGATATTGGAATGGCTTTTTTTTTTTGATGATTTCTCGAAAGATGATGTCTAGCTCTTTTCTTTGATAGTAGGTTTCAGGTAGTCCAATAGTTCTTAAATTATCTCTTCTTGATTTATTTTTCAGTTCAGTTATTAGTTCAGTGAGATATTTCACATTTTCTTCTCTTTTTCATCATTTCGATTTTATTCTGTTATTTCTTGGTGTCTCATAGAGTTATTAGTTTCCACTTCCTGAATTCTAATTTTCAAGGAATTATTTTCTTCAATGAACTTCTGTATCTCTTTTTCTAGTTGGCCAATTCTGCTTTTTAAGGAGTTATTTTCTTCAGTATTTTTTTGGTGCCTCTTTTACCAAGCTGTTATCTTTTCATAATTTCCTTCCTTTGCTTTCATTTTTTTATTGATTTTTTTCCTGTTCCACTCATTTGATTTTTGAAAATAATTTTTTTAATTTGTTGGAATTCTTGTTGGACTTCTGTGCAATTTACACTTTTTTCTTTGAGGCTTTCTTTATAGTTATTTTTATCTTACTGTCTTCTGAGTTTGCATCTTGATCTTCATAGTAGATTAAGGTCATTTACTCATTTTTCTACCCTTTTCCTTGATTTTGAACTTTTATGTTAAGGTTGGGCTCTGTTCCTGGGTATGGAGGGGGAGGGGCACTGCCTCAAGCTTCAGGGTTTTTTGAACTACTGTTTCAGAGCTAGTTCTAGGGTTTTGGAAATTTTTTGTGCTTCCAAGGTGGTATGATCTGGGGTGAGTTATAGTCACTACACTCTACCAACTTGACTCTGCCCCCAAGAGTCCCTTATAGAATTTAAATGTCTAGATCTATGGCCTTTGAAAGTATCTTGATCTGACCTTCCTTCATGTTTTCATCCTTCCTATTTCTCATAGTTACACTGCTTAGAAGTTGAGAAAATATTGCCTTTGGCATAAAGGATATATTACCCATCAATAAACAAGCATTAAATACCTGCTTGTGTTGGGTATCACATCCCTTCTACCTACTGGGTAATAGTAAGACTGTGCAGTGGGGAAATATGAAAGGAATAATATGAGAAGACAACAATTTCCTCTTCCCTTCTCTCTGCCAGCTAAGTGTCATTTCATGCTACATGAGGGGTAGCAGAAAATATGTGAAGATTTGTTTTCTTTGAAGTTGAAGACATACAATTTAAACATTCTGTTTGTAAAACATATTACATATGTGTGTGTGTGTGTGTGTGTGTGTATATACACTACACACCAAACTGTTTTTTATTTTAACATGTAGAACAGGGAACAGTAAATCAAAATAGGCCAATTTTCTCTGAAGGAAAGATTCATTTATATGGACACATCATGTCCTTAAATAGAGATGTGGGGGTGTTATAATGTTAGTGTGTATAATGACTTTTACTGAAAATGGTCTTGCTTTGAGTTTGAGTTTTAAGTTCATGATTACCAAGTTAGTCAAGCATTTGTGTGAGACAGGAATTGTAATAATACAAATTTATATCACTGAAAAAAGCATTCAGGCTTCCCACATAATTGAAATTTTGGCTTTCCTTATGAAAATTATTTTTGTCATTGAAGAACTGTATTTAGTTGAGTTCTGTTTTTTCCCTCTTAAGCTTTTCCTCCCTATCTTGGGAAAACCACACCAGCTGGCATTACTCTCCACATCAAGGGAGAACCATCACATTTTAATTGGTAAAGTTAAAAAATAGGTGATGTAATTGTATTGCATCTAATGATGAGATTATGATTTCCCTTTGAGCCATTTACTTAAGGGAAATATTGTGATTATTCAGTAAGCAGTCAGGCAGTTAATAAGCACTAAACATGTAGGATGGCAAAACAAATATAATGAAAAGAAAAGCAATCCTTGTCCTCAAGAAACTTATATAAAGGAAGACAGAATATAAAAGGAGAAGGTGTATGGAACAGGGTCACTATATACAAGTCTGGATTGTAGTGTAGTGAAAAATGAAGAACTCACTGCCCTGGGTTCCTTTCCTAAATGGAGGTTCTGGGAGAAGCCATCCCCTCAGAGGGGAAGAGAACTCAGAAGTTGAGATTCTAAGAAGAAACAAGCTTGACCATTTGAGGAAAACTGTTGCCATCAAGAGAATTGACCTACTTTGACATACAAAGGACATTTAACCATGAGCTCTTTAATTATAAGGATTAACACATTCTTAGACAAGTTATACTTTTTGTTTTCAAGCTACATTTAAACACATAAATAAATAATACAACTTAGTCCTTTGTTTTGAATTTATACTTAAATTTATTTTAAATTAATTATTAATTAAATTATATAATTTAATATATTTATTAATGTATTATATATAATAAAATATAATATAAATTAAACATTATTTATTATATATTATATAAAAATATAAATTAAATAATAAATTTATTTTAAAATATTAACATATTACTATATAATATAATTAAAATTTAATCGATTAATAATTAATTAAATATATTTAAATATCCTACTATAATTTTCTTTTAACAAAGAGCAAACTCAGAAGCAAAGAGGAAACTTGAGATGGGACAGGGGGAATGAAAAGAACTACTTCACTGCATAGGTTTATTTGAAAAGGAAATCTAATTACTAATGCCAAATCACCTTTTCCTTAACTAACTTGGTTGGTGTTGATTGTGGAAACCAACATTTGCTTGTCAGGCTGGCATTTGGGGATTTCAAAGGAGTGCAACTGACAAATCATTTCCCTGCTATCATGAAGCAGGTTTCCAGTAATGTTGTCTCTGAAGCCTAGAATAGACAAATATTAACACTAGCTGAATAATCTCATAATTAACAACAAATAATTGTCTATGAATTAAAATGTTATGGGGGGAAATTAGTTTGTATTAGCCAGAAGGCATCAATATTATCTAAATAGTTGATGTGAACTTTATTCTTAGAACTGCTGACTTTATAAACGTTTGTCACTAGCCAATGAATGAAACTTGTCAATCTTACACACATTTAACAATATAATCTTTGTATTTTACATGTGTGAAATGTAGTATATGACAAGGGAAAATTTGGTTAGGCAAAGGTAGATGTAAAGAGAGGAGTGTGATATAATCGACAAATTCGATTCAACCTTTAAGCACACAGTAACTAAGCTGGGGATACAAAGAACAAAAATTACACATTGTTGCTCTCAAGATATTTATATTCTACTAGAGGGGATACAACGTGTACAGACACATGATCAAGGAAAGGTGTTTTAGGAAAATTTAAGGGCTATTCTGGGAAATAACTTGTATAAACAGTATCAATAAAGCATTTTTGTTAATTGAGAAGAGAACCAGGCATGAGCTGAGTCCATTGTTAAATTTTCAGCATGAGGATTAACACCTTAGAAATCAGCAAATGTACAAATCAGGGCTGATTTCTTGTTTTGTTGATTGTTTAGATTTAAAAACCGTGATGGGGAAAATTATAATAATGAAGATTAAACTTAAAAGCATGTTGGATTTCCAGACAGCTGGGTTGTTAAATATTTACAGCACAAAAAGATATTATCTTTGGAGGACCCAGGTGGTATGGTGGATAGAGCACTGGCCCTGGTGTCAGGAGGACCTGAATTAAAAATCCACCCTCACACATTTATTAACTATGTGACCCTGGGCAAGTCACTTAACTCTGATTGCCTCAAAAAAAACCCCCACATTATCTTGGGGATTCTTGAAGGAAGTGGTACTTGGAAGTAGTATGGAGGAAATAGCACTTGAGCTGGACCTTGAATGAAGAGAAGGCTTTTTGTATTCCAGGGCTGGTGAATAAAGTGTCTATGTGAAATCATAGAAAAAAGATATTACAGGGTTTGTTCAGCATCCAGCCATCAATCTAATTAGATACAAACCCAGGTCCTCTGACTCTAAGCACACTTTCTAATACATGAGTACATGAAAGGGAGTAATATTATGTATGGATGGCAAGTCAGGTAGGAACCAAATTGTGGATGGCTTTAAATGCCAACCTAAGAAATTTGCATTTTTAAAAAAAATTTGTTTTCAGTTTTTAGCAATCACTTCCATAAGTTTAAATTTTTCTTTCCTTCCCTCCCTGCTCCTTCTCTGAGGCAGCATCCAATCTTATATGGGTTCACACTTAGATTCTTATTAAACCCATTTTTACATTAGTCATGTTGCACAGAAGAAATAAAACAAATAGGAGAAACCACAAGAAAAAAACAAACCTAATCAAAATGTAACACAAGAGAAAATATATAGTCTGTTTCATTCTGCATTCTTCTTCCATAGTCCTCTGGATGTGGATGGCATTTTACTTCAAGAGTCCTTTGGGAATGTTTCAGGTTCTTGCATTGCTGTGAAGGTCTATCAGAAATAGTCCTCGCACACTGTGCCTATTACTATGTACAGTGTTCTCTTGGTTCACATTTCACTCAGCATCAGTTCATATAAGTCTTTCCAGGTTTTTCTGAAGCCTAACTGTTCGTCATTTCTTATAGCACAATAGAATTCCACTACATTCACATACCACAACTTGTTCAGCCATTCCCCAGTTGATAGGCTTTCCCTTTGCATTTTGTATTTATGACAGTTGAAAGCAAAGGTTTTGAGGAGGGGGGCATCCTCATCAGGTAAGTTTATGCCTCAGGATTATTTTTAGCCACTGTGAATAATAGATGGATGATAATAGAAATGAGAAACTGAACTCACTCCAAAGAATGTCGAACTTAGGAATCAGAAGTTGTGAGCCTACGTTTCCTCTACTTCATCACTTTAACAGAAGTGGCTCCATACAGTTTTTCTCCTCATTTCCCATGAGCTGCATTGCTTTTGGATTTCTTTGAAATTCTTTTTCATGCCTTTCTTCCCCAAGAAACTCACCAGGAGGAAATCTCATTATGCTGCAAGATTGAATCTACCCAGTCCTCACATCCTATCAATACCTTCTAATCGAACTCTTTGACTGGAAAGGCAGGCAGACTCCAGGGCCTCAACTTAAAGGCAGGAGGACACAGTCCCCTCATTTCCCACAAGTTACAGTGCTTTAGGATTTTCTTAGAACTCACCATACTACCCTCTATCCCTTTTTAACTTACTTTTATGTGTCTTTCCACATTATATTTGAAGCTCCTTGAGGGCAGGGACTTGCTTTTTATTTTCATTGGTATCCTTAGCACTTAACAGGGTACCTGTCATATAATAGGTGCATAATAAATGTTAATGGACTGATTCCTGCTTGTCTGATCTGCATGGAGGAATGCACATTTGACTCCCCAATCTTACTTTCAAGCTATTCCTCTGTCATCGTACATCATAGACTTTTCCTCTTGAAATCCATAAATCTATCTGCATTGCCAATCCCTCCATCCATGCTGCCGTTACCTGGTGACTCCTGCAGTGTTCTTCATTGCTTTTTTAAAGTAACTTGACTCAGTCATCTTTTTTATCTCATCCCTTTTTTGTGATCATGAGTTGTTTGTTGTAGGTCTTCTCACGCTGAGTTAAACACGGAATTAAACTAGATAAAAGTGGGCTGCATTGCCTTCAGGAAGTTACAAAACCCCTTTAAAGACCCTAGGATTCTGTCAGAAATAAAGGCCTATTCTTCCACAAGTGGTGTTGTATAGCTGGGAGACTATAACACAACAGTCTAAAGCAGAGGTGTCCACCATGCTCCTGTATGAGGTTGGGGCATATTATAATTGGGGAATATTTAATGAAATAAATAGTTACAACAAACAGATAACATTACATTTTGTGTGCACTAGTGGTCCTAGTACCTATTTGAGTTTGACACAACCACTCTCAAAATTGAAAAGTAATATTACATGGGGTAAAGGAGAAGTAGATGATGGGTGTGAGCAGGCTACAGCAATAAATAGAAGATGTCATGGGAGCACATAAAATAGGAAAAGGTGAGCTGTTCACTTGATGAGGAAGGATGAGTGACTAGTCCTAGTTATCCACTCAAGACATGAGGTGAAGTAAAGCATTACTGGGGGTTGTGAAATGGATTGGGAAGTGCTGGACAAGAAACTGAAGACCTTCTAGGAGAAGACCACAGGTGGTGTTCTCATCACTGCGTCAGTGGCCTTGCAGGGAGAGAGGCAGATGTGAGACAGGTACAACTGACTAAGAAGATAGTGCCTGAAAATAAGATTTAGATTTTTTGCATCATAGACTAAGAGTAGGAATAATAGTCCCTTGGCTAAGGAAGGAGTGTACATCTAATAAAGTCTGATGAAATACTTACTTGCTTGGAATACTGCGGAGTTAATCAAGAGAGGTTAAACTTGACAAGGGAAAGCAGGAGAAATGTCTTTATGTATAATCTACTCACACGGATACTACAGAGAATTTGTTGTTGTTGAGTCATTTCAGTAGTGTCCTAATCTCCATGACCCCATTTGGGGTTTTCATGGCATAGGTACTGGAGTGGTTTACCGTTTCTTTCTCCAGCTCATTTTACAGATGAGGAAACTGAGGCAAACGAGATTAAGTGACTTGCCCAGGATCCCACAGCTAGTAAGTATCTGAGGCTGGATTTGAACTCAGGAAGAGAACTCTTTTTGACTTCCAGGTGTGTTGTTAAACAGTCTTGCTGACTTTAGGTCCAGCTTTTTATTCACTAACTGCCTGTTTTCTTCCTGCCTCTTCAGACCTGAAGTTCACTTGCATAATCTTAGATTATAGTCACTTCACCTTGAGTCTATTTCCTCATGTGTGAAAGGGAAACAGTAATTCTTGTTCTGTTACAATCTTCCTCACAGGTTTTTTTCAAGGAAAGTCTTTTCTAAGCCTTAAAGTGCTACATAAATGTGTTACTATTACTGTTTCTTGTTATTTATTAGAGGTAACTTAATATCCTTGAAAGAGCGCACTCTCCTCTGGTTCAGAAATTCTGAATTAAAGTACCACTTTACAACTGTGCAACCTCCGAAAACCCTAAAATGCACTTCACCTTCCTGAGCCTCAGTTTCCTTGACTGTAAAATGAGGATAATTGTCATGAAAGAAGCCTCCAGTTGTAAGGAAAGTACTTTGTAAAACTTCAAGTACAGTGTCCAAGTTAAAAGGGTTCTTTTCTGAGAGGCAGGAGGATTGGGAATCAGGGGGCAGCCCCTCTATCTTGGCTAAGTTTTTAACACTTCAGAGTAGAAGTTATCATCAATATTCATCTCATTTCATCTCTTTTTTTTTTTCCAGAGAGGGGAGGTGAGACAATCGGGGTTAAGTGACTTGCCCAAGGTCACCCGGCTAGAAGTCAGATTTGAAATCGGTCCTCCTGACTCCAGGGCCACTTTGCCACCTAGCTGCCCCCTTCTTCCCTTCATTCTCATCATTTTCAAGGGGGTTCACAGACAAATAGAACAAGATTCTGTTCTGATATTAGCCTTTCATGTTGAGTATTTTATAGATTATCATCATTTTTCCCATCTTTTTAATAACATTCTTAGAGAAATGGTAGTATCTCCACGCTTCCTGAGTACAGTTCATTCATTGAGTAATAATGAGTTTACTCACATGGGTTTCCGTACCACAGTGCTCAGATTTGTCTTTTGAGGAAGTCAACTCCTTCAGTTGAATGGGATGCTTCTTCAAGCAGTTTGCTGAGAAAGCTTGGCAAATGGAGCTCCGCTTATCCGTAGGTGCCAAGAGCGGGAGTTGGGAAAACAGCTGTGCTGGAGACAGCAGTGCCCGCGGGGACCCCACTGCATGGAGCACTCACTGCTTGGGCTGGAGAGCCTCCTCAATGTCTAGGTTGGGGTGATGTGACGTGGGGCATGCATCAGAGTCCTGCTTTTGTGTCTGAGATGGAACTGATAAATCTCCAGTGACTGCTTTGGTAGCAGCTGAGTTGGCAAAAGGTTTCAAAAAAAGAGGAAAAGAAAGAAAAAGCTGTGAGCAGTTTTGGTGGGGGGAGGGCGGGAAGTTGGTTTGCTTTAGCCTGGTGCTGCCGCATTATTTGTTTAAGCTCGATCAGCTGCTGTTCCCTTATAGCTTTCCCTAGAACCTGCTTGATTCAATCAGAGCAAGTGAAAGAGAGAGGAGAGAGTGGAGGATCCAGAGAGAGACCGGTAAGCCTGGGTGTAATCGATGTTCAGCATTAATTCTGGCATTTACCAGGGACGGGGTAGGCACACGACAGCATCGAAGTAGAATTGCAAGTTTTTAATGGTCTTGAGTGGTTTTCCACTCGTGACAGACCTCAGGCAACATCGGCTTAGCCTGTGCATTGCAGTGGGAGAGGGAGGGGAGGGAGGGAGGGAAGGAGGGTACCTTAGACCCCTGCTTCTGTTGGTTCAGAGAATCTGTATGAAGTAATTGAAATGCATAGCTGGGAAGCACTGCCGTAGTCCTTTTCTCCCCTTCTTCTGGAGCAGAGGAAAACATGTTTACGGTGGATTTCATTTATTTTATCGGAGAATGAGATTTTGGCTGAGAAATGAAGAAATGGCCCTGGAACAAATGGTGCAGAGATTAAATGCCGTTTCCCAGGACACTGGTAGGAGGAGTCGCTAGTGTTAAATAATATGTTGTTATGCTTGACATAGTTTGTAGCACTTGGGGAAATGCATATAATGTGAATAACGTTCTTCATTTCTGGCCAGTAGGGTTAACAGGAAACGAAATGTCATGGAGGGGAGGGGGGTATTTGCTATGTTAGCAGCAGTCATTCAATCTAGAGCATGGTCTCAGTATTTAAGAATGGAGAAAATGATCACATATTAATGAGATAGCTTTCTAAGAAATCTGTTGAATATGGTTTTCACCAAGCTACCCAGACGATTTATACTGTCTGAAATCTGCTTACTTCGTTTACCGTTGAGATGCTTCTCTGCGGTAGCTTTAACATTGTGTGAAGCCATTGAAAATCAGAGAATTTTAGTGGCTTTGGTGAAGAAGAAAAATCTACATGTCCAACCTCCTGGGTAGCTGTTCTTTTTAGGGAGAAAAATCAGGACTAGATTCCCAAGGTTTTGAGTCTTTTTTCTGATGTGTATGAAACAGAACAGGTGCTCAGAAAAGATATGCCTAATGACAATTCCTCACAATTGGACTTTAATTTTATGTGTTAATAAAAGATAACTTAGAGTAAGTAATATTTGAAAAAAAAGTCCCCTTATCGTTTGGATTGAGAAACAGAGCACGGCAACTTCTATGGGTCTGTTTTTTTGCATTTGGAGTGTCTTTACTGTTTCCTTTTTGGCATGATGAGTCTGTGCTGACTTTGAAACAAAGAGGAAATAATCTTTGTTAATACTGAAGACTGCTTCCTTCTGTCTCTTACACCTTTAAAATTGTTTTAGAAATTCAGAATTCAGAAATATTTCTTTCCTGAGTTGACCAATGAATGAATGTTGTCTTTCAGAATCAGTGGTCTATTTCATGAGTAATTGAACTTCAAGGGTGTTTTCTTTCTGAACAAAGCAATTAAATCAGTGTAGTATTTGTGGGGTTCAAAGGGTGTGGTCTGATTAAACCATTTCCTTAGACTTTTGCCCCACATCCTATTTGAAGCATCGTTTTTATGAGTATATATATTTCCGGAGCTTTGTTCTCCTGGACTTGCCTATAGGTGAGAGAGAGGTGTGAGATTTTTTTTAAAAAAGCTCATTTTTGCTCCCTTTTTTTCCCTTGGATACTTTGATGGGTAATTTAAAAAAGTAGTTGAGAATTGGTAGGTATAAATATGTTGTGTTAATATCTGGGGGTCAAGGGTAGAATAAATAGCACAAATCCATAGGGAGTGGGATATAATTGGATAAGGGAGACGGGAAATGAAACTGAATTCACCTGGCTTTTCACACTCTTTACACTTGACTGAGGTCAGAACTCCTGAATGGGAACCATTCCAATTAGTGATAGCATTCTTTTAGACTTTGAAGGGAGGGATTATTTCTTCCTAAGCAATGAAGGGTGTGTTGGATGTGTGTGGGTGTTTTAAATCAATAACAGGTCATCTCAAGAGAACTTTCAGGCATCGATCCATTAGATAGTTGAAGGGCAAGTGTTTATTACCTTTGCTTTTTCTTGTCTTTAATAGTCTTACAGTTGTTAACCATGTGGGTTTTTTTTCTTACCTCAGTTACAGAATACTTCTATGTTGATAATGTCTGCCCAGTGGATAGTGTGGTACAGTGGGGAAAAATGTTGGATTTAGGAATTAGAGGGTGCATACCTTCTTTCTGTCACTTGCTACCTGTGTAACCTTGGGCAAGTGATTTTACTTCTTTTGGCTTCAGTTTTCTCATCTGTTAAATCAAGGGGTTGGCATTGGTGATTTCTAAGGTCTTTTCCTACTGTATATTCTATGAGTCTCCTGGTCCCATTCTATCTATTGAAGGGGTGGGGGTAGGAATCTTTCTGAGGAACAAATATAAGAAATGAACAACATAAATTCTTTGCTTCCTCATTCACTTATTCTGCAGATTTCCCCTGTGCCAGACCATAGTTTCCTCTAACTTGATTTCTTCCTTAAATTTAGTTTTTTTTCTCTACTTCTGGGATAAGGAAGGTTACCAAGTTTTTCTTTTCCTTTTTGGCAAATATTTCTAGAGTGCCTTCCTTGTGCAACCAGCTGGTGATGTGATGATAGATAAAACAGGAGCCCCTGCCCTCTTATTGCATCATTTTATTTTTAGCCTATGAAAAGGATTAATGTGGTTGTCCATATAGCTTGGTATTGACTTACTAGCCTTTATTCGAAGGATTCTTAAGTACTTGGAAGAGAGTATTTATCACTTCCTCCCTTCAAATGAAGAGACCCAGAAACTTAAAAGAAGTTCCTTAAAGGGAACTGTTCCCAGATGTCACAGATGGAACTTTTGGCTGAGTCCTGTGCCTAGCCTTAGAGCTAGATTAATATCTAGACCACTGCCTTTTATCTGCCCAATTAGTATATTTAGCTAAAACAAGGCCTTAACTCTATAGGAATCAGTTATAGATGAAAGCTTGGATAAAATCCTATTACCTTTAACAGTGCATGTCATGTCTATTTCAGACACTCACAGCTGTATCCTGTTTAGCATCCTCTCCCTGAACCATCTTTACGGACAACTCCTTTATCTTTGTCTTGATCATTTAATTTTGGATTAAAGGGAAAAAAGGAGCTCTCATAGTTCAGCACTGCTCATCCTCTGCATTTATCTACATAAAATAGGAAAATAGGTTTCAGCAGGTCACCTTGAGATACCAATATTTCGCATGGTTTCCTCTTCTGTGACCTTGGAAGTGTGCTTTTCATGCACGTACCTAAATCCAAGCTTTAAATAGCGAGACCTGCAGCTTCTGTCCAATAGCAAAAGCTCTTCTTCTATTTGGAAGGCATCCATTTTTAGGGCTTCCATCTGGTTTTGTTTTCCCTCATCAGATTTGCAGTGTAAGTCCATGCAAGAGCAGGGAACATCTGTGAGATAAATGTTGCTGATATGGTTGAAACATACATTTAGAGCAATGTGGGCTAATAAGAGAAGCACTGAAATGTGCCTGGGAAACCATACTGCAATCCCACCTCTGTAGACTGTTTAACCTTGAGCAGGGCTCCTAACCTCTTTGTTTGCCAGTTTTTCATCATGTATTGGGCATATTAACAAGTTACAAAGAAAGTTAAGATGAGAGGGCAGGTAGGTGGTGAAGTAGATAGAGCACTGGCCCTGGAGTCAGGAGGACCTGAGTTAAAATTCAGTCTCAGACCAGACACTTGACCCTAACCGTGTGACCATGGGCAAGTCACTTAACCTTAATTGCCTTGCCAAAAAATCATGTATAAAAGTAATTTGTTGAAAAGTATGGGAGAGGAGTGTCTGCGACTGCTAAATTGTTTTCCAAATATTCCAAAAATTTCCAAATATTTGCAATTATACTTTGTCCTCTTATCTATGTCCTGCCCTTTTTCCATGTCTATTGGTTTTCTAATTCATCTAGTACCTTAGCCACTCTGAAGCATGTGCAAATGACGCAAAGACAGCTTTTAAGGAACTCTTCTTCAATCAGATGCTATCTTTTGAGGTAACTCTGTGCCCAGTGCTATTCCATGGTGCTATGGGGAATCCGTGGAAAAGTATAAAACATGATCCCTGCCCTCAAGGGGCCTTAAGCTCATTATAGAGAGGGGATGTGCACATATGAAATAATGGTGACCAAGGAGAATATAGCAGATGCTGCCCTTCAGAGGAGGACATATTAGGGTAGGTGGAAGTAAGCCTTTAAGTGCAGGAAAAATGGAACATGTTCCAATTCACATATGAGGAATGGTACGAACACAGGAATGGAATGTGCTTTGTACATAGATAAGATTAAAATAGAAGGTCTGTATTGGGAGGTGAAGTGGATGGGGAGGGGATAAAATTGAATAGAGAGGGTAGAATCAAATTATAGAGAGCTTGAAAGCTAAGCAGAGGGGATTGGACTTGATTATATAGACAATGGGGAGCCATTCATTTAATAAACATTAAATGAGCACCTACTAAGACTACAGCATTAGACAAAATAGTATTTGTCACCTGGTGATGATCTCTGGGCAGATGAGTCATTGTTGTTACTCATTTTGATACCCTCTGTTAAATCCTCATAGTGAACAAGGGGGATAGGGACAAAACCTGGGATTTTAGTAGTATAGGAGCTTTTCTCCCAGCCCTCCCCCAACTGAGGAAATCCCCTCTGTCAGTACAAGTTGGCACCTTCTCTGTAACTTATAAAATGAATAGAAAAATTTCTAATATGTTTCAGATTCTGTTTCCTTTCACTGCTATAAGTGATCAAGAGTAGATAGGTTATATCTATAGTCTCATGAAAAAATGCTCTCAATCACTACTGATTAGAGAAATGCACATTAAAATAATTCTGAGTTACTCACCTCACACTAATCAGATTGGTTAACATGACAGAAAAGGAAAAATGACAAATGTTGGAGTAGAGGTGGAAAAAATTGGGACATTAATGCCCTGTTGGTAGAGTTTTGAACTGATCCAACTATTCTGGAGAACAATGTATAACTTTGCCTAAAGGGATACATACCCTTTAACCCAACGATGCTACTACTAGGGCTATATTCCAAACAGGTCATAAAAAAGCAAAAGAACCTACATGTTCAAAAATAGTTATGGCAGCTCTTTTTGTGATGGCAAAGATTTGGAAATCAAGGGAACACCCATCAATTTAGGAGTGGCTGAACAAGTCGTGGTATATGATTGTGATGGAATACTATTGTGCTATAAGAAATGATGAGTAGGATGGTTTCAGAAAAACTTGGGAATACAAAGTATAGTGAGAATAACCAGGACAACATTGTACACAGTAACATGTAGGTGATGACTTAGCTATTTTGATTAATATAATTATCCAAGACAGTTCTAAAGAACTTATGTGGAAAAATACTATGCACCTCCAGAGAAAGAACTGATGGAATTTGTGTGCAGATTGAAGCGTAAATTTTCACTTTGTTTTTCTTACTTTTTCGGGCAACATTATAAATATGGAAATGTTTTGTATGATTTCATATGTATGTAAAATTGATAAAACAACAAACAACTAGTTTTCTTAATGCATGAGGGAGACGCAAGAGAGGAGAGAATCAGAACTCAAAATTTAAAAAAATGCAAAAAAATAAATTCAAGGGGGGAAAAGTTATGCTCTATTAAAAAAAAAACCCTAAAAAAAAATAGAATAGATAGCTCTTTAGCTTTGTAGGAATCATGGGAGTGTAGTATTGTGGAAAGGGACAAACTAGACCTGGGGTATACTAGCTCATGACAGAAATAGAAGACAGCAGCATGGTGCAGTAACTAGAGCACTGGTCCTGGACTCGAGATCTGGGCTCTACTCCCTGCTTTGTCATTACCTTGTGTGTTCACAGACAAGTCATTTATTTTCTCTGAACTGTAGGTTCTTTAATTTGCCAAAGAAGGGGGTAGGATTTGATTTCTAAGGTCCTTTCTGATTTGTTTTATGATTTTAAGATGTAGTCCGATTTTTTGGTATTACAGTCTCCCTGATAACTACCATATTCAGTTTTAGAGTATAATGGGCTATCTCCCTCGCTGTCTTTCCCTCTCTGTCCCTCTGTCTCTGTCCCTATCTCTTTGTGTGTGTCTCTCTCTCTTGCTCTCTATCCATACACACAATATATATACTTTTAGTTCATATAAATTTTACTAAAGTTGTTTGTGGTCATCATATTCATTGTTTCTTGTTGCACCCTAATATTCTATTACTTTCAGGTACCATGGTTTGTTTAGAAATTCCCCCAGTCAGTATTCTCATTTAGTTCTTTGCTACTGCAAAAGTCCTACTATAAATATTTTTGCATAAAGGGTAAACAGTGATTTCTTCATAGGAGTATTAACATATCAAATAAAAATACTAGAGCAAAGACTACGGAGATAATTCAGTATTTTAAAGTGATTTTTAAAATTTTATTATTTTTTTTTAATGTTACACAATCACTTAAAATTAAGATTTTATCCCCCCCACACCTTCCCCCCACCCCTCCATTCCCTCCCCATGACAGCATACAATTTTGTACAGGTTCTACATAATTCAGTATTTTAAATAGCATTAAGCTACAGCTTTCTGCACATTGGTATTTGTTATGTAGGTCAGTAATAGAGTAGAAAAGATTAAAGACTGGTATAATATTTTATTCCTTAAAAATGCACTGAGAATTCTGGACTTTATTTCTTATTCATTCAGTAAGCAAAGAGCCAGTTTACCAAACAGAAGGGTCAGCATGGCCAGCAAGCTAAGATGATGCTCTCCCATCATTGGTCTAGCTGAAGACCATATCTCAGTTTCCCAGAATATCATAACAAAAACCTATAAACAGAACGTGAGAGATAGTATTTCCCAGAGTCAGAAAGACTTGGGGTCACATTTTACCTCAGATATTTACAGACTCTTTGAATTTGGACAGATCATTTACTGCCTCGGTTCCTTGGGCAGTGCTATAAAGTTAAGGAGAAGGGGCTGATTTGCAGTAAGAGAGGGAGTTTTCTGTACTCATGAAATGACAGGATTGTTTCCTCCTCCCCCCAAAAAATCCGTGTTCCTAAATATGTAAATAATAAATAGTGATGTCTTTACAAAGTTATTAACACATCAAAAAGATAATTAGAAAACAAAATATAAGCTCTTTGAAGGCAAAGGAGTGTTTCTTTTTTGTCTTTGTATCTCCAGTGCCCAGCATAAGCCTAGTCACATTTTTTCATAAATCCCGGTTAAATGTTCCCCCAAGAGAATTTCCTGGCAGCAAAGTGGAATAGTGCACAAGTACTGAACATGGAGTTAGGAAGACATGAGTTCAAATTCAGTCACAGAAACTTATTTTATTAGCTGTGTGATCTTCAGCAAGTCACTCAGTGCCTCAATTTCCTCATTTGCGAAATATAAATAATTATAACACCTACCTGCTAGGGTGGTTGTAAGGAGAAAATTAGATAAAAGGAGAAAAATAAGGTTTGCAAGGTGCTTTACAAACCTTAAAAGTACTACATATGTACTAGTTTTAGCCATCTAAAATCCCAGTGAAGAGCCTCTCCTTCATTGATCCTATAGATAGCAGGTTTAGGATATCACCAAGGACCCCAAGAAAAACCTTCCTAGGATATATACATCTCTCCATGATGCCAGAGCCTATGTTTTGATGGCATGAGGCCAAAGAGGTGCATCAGCATACAGATAGAGGAAGAATTTGCACGTTTTTTGTGGGTAGGAGAATTTGCTACTTGTGTCCAAACTGTCAAAGAGAATTTGATTGGAAATCACAGCTGTTAAATCTATTTACTTTTTTTCCCTGGTTTGAGATGTGTCCACACCCGTATAAGATATGTACTTCTACATGCATTGTCTAAATTTGGCTTATGGGAGACATTAATAGATGGAGTCTGAGGTCTAGACTATTTCTGAGTAAAGGAGAACCAGCGTAATATCTGGGGTTATGGAAGGAGGGAGCAAGAAATCCCCTGGAGCACTGCCAGATTCTCTAAGGGAGCAATGGGCTAGAATTATTTCTTCCCCTAAATACTGCTGGCTTAAAGGTTCAATAGATTTAAGACAAAAATGGCTTCCCTGGCTATCTCTGAAAAGGGGAGGTCAGTTCTTAGTTTACAACTGGCCAATTTGATTCCTTCCCACAAAAAGACCATCACATATAGAAAGTAAAATTATTTATCTCTAAGCAAATAGCAAACAGAAATCAGAGAAGGTATATAAAAATAGAAGACACCAGAAAATGCTTAGTAAATGAGCTTTTCAGATGGGAGCAAGCTGAGATTTCAGTTCACCCAAGGGGAAATTTCTCAAAGTCTTTAGGTGAAAAATCAGACATGTTGAGAAGGCAGCTACCCCTACATATGTGTAACTTTTGAAATCTTTCTCTATATGTCTCTGATCCCTAGGAGAGTTTGGCACTACACAATCTGGAAGAAGGAATTTATCTCCTTTCCCAAGCCATCACACCAACTATGTACTCACACAGGTCTTATAGATAAACATTCTCCCCATCAATCCAGAGTCCTACCTGAACAG
Source organism: Potorous gilbertii (assembly GCA_028658325.1). Classification (NCBI taxonomy): domain Eukaryota; kingdom Metazoa; phylum Chordata; class Mammalia; order Diprotodontia; family Potoroidae; genus Potorous; species Potorous gilbertii. The sequence goes on along the minus strand of CM053771.1, from coordinate 405,357,085 downwards.
CCCCTGAGTTGTTAGCACTGGCATACTCATAATATTGAGTATACTAAGTTATTGAGTGTCATTTTGTAGAAATAATACAAAATTGGAAACTTGGTTTCTAGTCCTTATTTGGTCATTAATTGGTTATTTGGGTGAGTCATTTAACTACTTTATGATTTCCCTCTCTGTAAAATGAGGGGCTATTTTAGATGAGCCCCCAAACCTCTACAACTATTCATTATTTATTATTTTAAAGGTTCCCTTTGAAAGAAAACTTAGCATATTATAGTGACTTGTGCCTCTGTCATTAAGTCAAACTGTTAATGTAAAGCTAACGTTAGCTAACATCATTTTAAACCAAGCGTTTTAGAGGGAAGAAATTGAACCTTTTTTTGGAATGATATAAACTGTCTTGTTTCTTTGTAATGAGAATAAATGTTGCTGACTGGAAATAAAAAGAATTGAAAAAAAAAAGGTGGAATTGAAAACCTGGATCTTTCAAAAGCTACTTACTCTTCAGGGAAAAGATGGAATCACATCTAGAAGGTTTTATTCTGAGCTATTGTTTTTAATTGGCAAAACCAATTCAGAGTTAATTGAAGTGCTTTTAAAGAGTATTATGTATATATGTGTGTGTGTGTGTGTGTGTGTGTGTGTGTGTGTGTGTGTGTGTTGTCTTAGAAGCTATTCAGTTGTAGTCAGGTAAATCAGGTTTCTGTAGTCTTGTCTGAGATCATTCTCTCATTTTAATCCTTTAGCATTTTAATCGAATATTTATGAATAATAGACTTCAGTGTTTCATGTATATTCTGGTCAAGTAAAATTATCTTTAATTTTGTGGGTGAATGCCCATGTGTAAATAAAAGCTGTGTGTGGAGATAGGGTTGGGAGGGTCATTGAGAAGTGAAAAGAATTTTTTTTTTAAGATATCATAACACTTAATTTTTTTAACAAAGAAAAATGTCTTTTCAGAGTTTTAAAAGAAATAAAATTCTAAGTCTTATCTGATACCTTTCCAATGTACCTCTAACTCTTATCACTGTTTAATCTAACTTTAGTTCTCCCATGGGTAAAATAGAATGCTTTCCAACCTATCCTGGACAATGGGCTTCAGGGCAGTTTGTCATAAAAATTTATTAAAAATAGTTTTTGTCATCTTCCTATGGATGCCCCTTGTCTCATGGTCTTAAGTGGTCTTATTTGCTGGCTTGTTTCTTGTTAAAATTAATTTTAATTTTTTTTTACAAATGTGTTTGTTTTAGCTAGTTGAATGATAGAGAAATGTACAATGAAATGAAATTAAAATGCAACATAATGAAAACAGTGCTGTACCAGGAAGCAAGAAATTTGACTTCCTGCTGGCTCTTTTGTGAGAAAGATTTTATAATTTTGGGTTAAGAGCTCAACATGGAGTGGTCTGGTTTTTTTTAAGTTAACTTGGAGGATGTCAAATATTGCCATCAAATGCTTTTGTACTACATTCTGGGGAGCTATGTATTCAGTGTTCTTCCATGTTTAAAGATATTCTTACCAATGTTAGTATCTGAGTCTGGGAGAAGGCAAATTATACTGGGCAGATGTTCTTCTGCAGATTGGTAAGGGACTTTATTTGGTCCATATTTAGCTACTTTTAGTAGCTTTGCCTTTATTAGCTTCTTGGGATGCACAGAATTTTTGCTCAGAAGAGCTACTCCTTTTCTGACTGTGACCCATCAGTGGGGGCCATGCACTACTGCTTTGTCTTAGCATCATATAAGAAAGCTGTATTCCTGTAGGTTGTGAAATAAACAATACATGTTCAGTCATTTTTCAGTTGTGTCCAACACTTTCTTACCCCATTTGGGGTTTCCTTAGCAAAGACACTGGTGTATTTTATAATTTTCTTCTCCTCCTTGCTTTATAGATGAGAAAACTGATGCAAACAGGGTTAAGTGATTTGCCCAGGGTCACACAACTAGTAAGTGTCTGAGGCCAGATTTGAACTCAGGAAGATGAGTCTTCCTATAACCCCAGGTCCAATACTCTATGCACTGTGCCATACAGCTGTGCCTTAAATTGGAAGAGTGTCTTGGTAATATTAGGAATCCACTAACAACTGAGTTCTATGTAATTCAGTATTCAAGATTGTTGAATAATGACTGAATCTGAATTTTCAATGACCTTATATAGCACAGAGAATTTTCTAAAGCAGGAGTCAGTAAATCAGAGCTTCTCAGGTCCGTGGCCATACAGAAATAGGTGGAAGGCTAGATATGGCACATGGGCCATAGTTTGCTGGTCTCTGATTTAAAGGAAAATAGGGCCTGTCAAAAGGGTGGTCTGTATGTGCAACTAGGAACTAAAAGTATGCCTAGATTTTAAAGGAAATTTATAATTGTGATTATAAAGGAGTGTAGATTTAGAGATGACTGATGGCTTCATTCCACTTATATTGATAAAGGTGAGCCCTCATAGGATGAAAGATTTAACTTGGTCATCAATGATAGGTAGAATAAGCAGAGAGTTTTTGTGTGTGTGTGTGTGTGTGTGTGTGTGTGTATGTGTGTATGTGTAGTTGAAAAGTTATCCTTCAGACAGCAAATCCATGTTCTCTCAACCTTGGTCTAGATTCCTTTGAGTTCTGTTTAGGGTTTTAAATGGTAAAAGACTCAATTGCAGATAATATTTTATAAATATGTCATAAATTAGGTTTGTTCTTTGCCCCCGCATCAGATTTGAATTCTGAGGAAATCTTAAAAATGTAACACATCCCATTTCCCCAGTGAAATTCTTATCTTCATCTCTGCTTCTTGTGACTTGATAGGAGAACCATCAGATTCCATCAGGTTAGGTACATTTACCACAAAACATGCAAAGACATTAGAGTGTAGCAAGTGCAGATTGATGCTGAGGTAAGTAAAAAGTGTATCACCGTTAGTAGCTGAGTTCATACATAAACTCCTAACATAACTGGCACTCCTCGATCTTAGTGGCAAAGCAGAAATGTCAAGTCATTCACTGGAAGGTGCACTGGATTTGGAGCTGGATAACCTGAGTTGAAATCCTCTGTGACTTTGAGCAGACTAGCTCATGTCTCTGGATCTCATTTCCTCATCTGTAAGATAAGAAGATTGGACCGAGTGTCTTGTGAGGTCCCTTCCAGCTTGAAACCTATGTCCTCTGATCATTCTTCTTTCATAGCTATAACATCAGTCATAGATGAAGGAAAGGGATATGTCTAAATCTTGTGTTTGTCCTTTGTTCTCTAAGAAGACCATGACATCAGGAAAATGAGAACATGACTTGTGGTTGACTTTGATTTGAATGAGGGAGAGCTGTGCAAGTCACCAGCCTCACTTTCTCCTCCAAAGCCATCTGGGTCCAGTAACCAGATATTCATCAGGATGACGGGAGATGGCTCAGGATGCAGTGGGAGACCCCTGGCCCTTTTAGGCTAAGATGGTTTCCGGTTCTCACTTTGAGTGAAGTAACGCCCATTCAATGAATAGGACTCTTTAAGAAGTGAGTCAAAGGATGGCCCCTTTAATCAAGAAAAAAAAAATCAAACTGGGAGGGGCCACATTTTTATTCTTCTAGATGAAGCTACTAATCTTTGGGCAATTGCCAGATAATAGTGCTGTCCAGCAGGATCTAGTGAATTCTCATTTTAGGAACACTGACTCTTCCTCTCTGAGTTTTCTTGGACGTATCATCTTACCAACATTCTAGGTGGTCACAGCTCCCAACCTTTGACCTTCCAAGATGGTTAGAGAGTCTGCTACTGTTTGAAATGAACTCCTCTCATAGCATGATGACCTGACACTTGGACCCAGGTGTTTCTTGATGGCCTTGCTTGCCTCCCTCTATCTTGACAAGTCAGAGGACAGCAGCTTGTCTGCTGCACAGTCTCTTTATCTCTTAATGCCCCATTCAGAATGACATTTTTATGACATCCGTCTGATATTTAAGCATCAAGTCATTTCCTCTTAGCTTTCTATCATTTTGTTAAGACAAAAAGAGAAATGGGAAGGAAAATTTAGTCCTAATAGCATGGGCTGTATCAGATTTCCTTTTATGTTCATCTTGTCAGATTTCTTCTTTATTTTGTTGGCTACCACTTTAGACTGGCAGATAAAATGGTTCACCCAGGGATCTCCTTACTTTCTACTGAAAACATACAAATCATTGAAAAATTCTTAAATGAAAGATGTTATTATTGTATTGATAGAAATATATTCTGTGCTCCTCCCCTCAAATTTGTGGCTTATTATATAGTGTGCCACTTCCAAAAAGGCAATATGTCTCTCAATTATCTAAGGAGAGCCTGTAAAATCTGAGTCATTGACCAGATCCTCATACCACTCAACCCAATGGCCCAGTAATGGTTTTATCAGATTCTGGCATATGCGTGGCAACCTTCCAAGAGGCTTTGATATTCCATTTGGCCACCAGAGGGCACTCATCTTGTAAAACCCAGGCTCTTCTATTCCTTCTTGCTTTCTACCACCCCCAGGCTATCCTAATACTGCTTGTTCCAAATAGTAGCACAAAGCTTGAGTTGGGAGTGATATAGACTACTGTAAAATGTGTGACTCTAGGAGCTCCACCTGTCTTCTAAAATCTCATTTATTAGTCAATACTTTGATCATCCCTTCACTTAAGCCTTGCATCTCCATGATGCCTGGATGGGTCTCCGGTCTGACTTGGACCATGTGTCCTCACTTGAGCTCACTAAAGGAGGTGTAATAGTCTAAATGATGATGGTAACCATAACAGAGAACCTTAGGCACCTGTACCTACTTGCCATAGCCATCTTCATGTGTTCAGACGACTGAGTCCTATCTATATTATGAATGTAGATCATGAATTCAGAACCCTTATTAGAAAAAAATAATAATATTAGCTGACAATTTTATGGCATTTTATGGTTTGTAAAATGCTTTGTATATATCCTATAGTATAGGATCCACCCACACATACATGTTTACCTGTAGTCAGGAACACGAGTTCAAATCCAGCTTCAGATACTTAGTAGTAGTTGTGTGACCCTGGGCAAGTCATTTAATTTCTCTGTGCCCCAGTTACCATATCTGCAAAACGGGGATAACAAGTGCACCTCTCTTTCAGGGTTATTGTGAGTATAAAATGAGATAATACTTTCAGGGAGTGCTTAGCACTACTCCTGGCACAGAGTGGTACTATATAAATGTTGTTATAATTGGGAACAGTTTGCATAAAAAATTCATGCTCACATGTCTACTGTCCTTATGGCAGGAAGCAGAATCACACCAAGTTTTGAAAAATTCTTAAATTGAAGAAATTAATACTGTATTGGTCCAAATGTAAACTGTGATCTCCCCCCTTAAATCTGGGTTGCATAAAATCTGTGGGCATTTTTTATTCAGTCATGTCCAACTCTTTGTGGCCCCATTTGGGGTTTTCTTGGGCAAGATTCTGCAGTGGTTTGCTATCTACTTCTCCATCTTATGAAGAAATTGAGGCAAATAGGATTAAGTGACTTGTCCTCCAGGGTCACATAGCTAGTAAGTGTCTGAGGCTGGAGTGAACTTAAGTCTTCCTGATTGTAGACCCTGCACTCTGCCCCCTACATCACCTAGCTGCCTATATTTGGGGATAGTTGATTGCCTAAGGAAAGTAGAAGAAATGGGAATTCATTAGAATAGAATTTTTAAGTAGGACTAGCAAATGACCCTTCCCCTGGGGAAGAGGAGAGTATTCACAAGATCAGATTTTAGACCATTTTATATATAAGGAAACTGAGTCTGAAAGGTTAAGTGACTTGCCCACAGTCACATGGCTAGTGTCTGGGATAGCTTTTGAATCCAGGTCTTCCTGATAGCCCAGCACCCTATCCCCTACAGCACATTGCCTTGCAGAGAGATGATGAAAGTGGAAAGTAATAAAAGAGCATTCAAGGATTCCAGGTGATAAAGAAATGAGACAACTAAAGATCCAACAAAAGAACAACTGCCTGACTGGTGCATACAGTGTTTAAATCAGCAAAGACGCATAGATCTAACAGCTAGTTGGCTGTCTCTGTGGGGTAGCAGATGGCTCAGTATTAACATAGCTGGTATATCATGGCAACAGTAACTACCTTACTCTGGCACAGTACTTTGGCCCCTCTCTGGGGCAGGAATGAAGCTAAGTAATTAGCCCAGCCTTCAAATTAGTAGCAATCGTTATTTTTGGGTCTGTCTTTTATTTCTCTTACCATGCCTAGCAGCCTCCGGTTTCAACATAGTTTCATAGCATTCTGTAGTAGCATACGTAGCATTCTGTGGTGTATGGGGTGTTTGGGGAGGACCAGCACTTCTGATGTGAGGGCTTTCTGGACCCTTTTCAGAGCTACTCATTGAAGGTATCTACCTTCACCCATCTCTCTCACCTGTAGCTCCAAGAAGCTGTAGTGTATGTAGCAACCACACCCTGGTAAAAACATTTTGACAGATAGGCAAAAACCAGGTCAAGGGTAACCAAGGGGTCTCAAACCTGTTGGTGCATTAGAGGTATGCCTACCCTGTGCATGTAAAGACTTTCTTCAGCAGAATGGACAGATGAGAACAGTTTGTTCCAGTGGCCCTGAAAGTAGGTGAAGCAGGTACTATGGAGTACTTAGAGCTTGGCCAGACATCAAAGGTGTCAAAATCATCCACTGCATTCTGGGTCATCTCCAGTTCTCTTGACTTTTGTTTTACCACTGGGCTGTGATGACTCTGGAGGAGAGAATGAGGCCAGCAACTTCTTGTAACTCTGCCTCAGTTACGTCCATTTCACACACCAGTCAAGGCATCTCCTGATATGTAGGTCCTTTTCAGGAATGAAGGACATACAACACCAATATAGCACTTTATCCATGACATTGTGTCGCCTCTCAGAGAAATGATGACAGTGAAATGTAGAAAGAGAGCATTCAAGGATTCCTGGTGATCAGGAAGAGACTTTGGGGACCAGCTCAAGACCAGTTGTGTTCCCAGCCCTGTATCCTAAGGCAGCAGAACTTTGAACCCAAGCAAAGCAGCCATTACTCCCAAGCCAGTTAGATTGTTCCCCAGCACAGAGGAGCTCTTCAGACCCTTAGGGTCGCGTGTCTTCAAAAAGCTCTTTACACTTTAACAAAACACCAAATAGACATGGTCAGAAGATTTTCAGCAAAATATTGTTCTCTGGGGTAAACTCAAGAAAAGAATCAGTGACATTCTAGGCAGTGTTGAGCTGAGAGGTCAAGCAGAAAGAGAAGAACCTTGGCATTTTCTCATTGAGGCATTTAAGTGGGTATAAAGGGGGAAAAAGGAAAACAGGGGCAAGAGAGATACCAGATCCACAAGCTCAGTGCTCTGGTCCAGTGCATGGATAGCAGGCAAATGCTCAATCAGGCTTAAGGCTAAAGAAGTGGTAACTCGGTTCTTATTCCTCATTGCAGTTGTTTTGTGGACATAAAACTGTGATGAAATGTAGGCTTCTTGAGAGGTAGCTGTGGTGTCTAGCACATAGTAGGCACTTATATGCTTGCTTAGTAGGCACCTCAACATTTGACAGGTTGACATAGAAGGAGTACTCCTTAGAAATCCACACCAAGAGAACCCAAATTCTGTCACGTCCTGTGAAGCTGGAAGAACTTCAAGTAGGTCAAACAATGTCTTTTATCCATGTGCCACCCTGGCTAATTTTAGGGATAAGGGATAAAGACTTTGGATTGCATTGGTGAAATAAGCTCCTGGTCAGAATGTTTCTCTACTAGTGCAGGTTACCCCTTTCTCTGCCACTTACAGTTGTAGAGAGCTACACTGGAGCACCAAGGATAAGTGAATATCCCAGGATCACATAATCGCTGTTAGAGGCAGCACTTGAACTTGTCTTCCTTGCTCTGAAGCCAGCTCTCTATACATTCCAGGAAGCTACTTCTCTCAAGTTAGAGGCAGCCACTAGACTTGAGTTCAAATCCAGCCTCACACTAGCTACGTGCACCTGGCCAAATCACTTTCCTTCCATTGACCTCACGTTTCTCAGCTCTAAAATGGGTTGTAATAATCCCTACCTCACAGAGGTTTGGGGAGGTTGAAATGAGATATTTGTAAAGTGCTTAACGTAGTACTTGGCACGTAGTAGACGCTAAATAAATGCTTGCTCTCTCCCACCCCACTAAATTTAGAGAGGCTCATTTCCGGAAGCTTGCCTAATAAGTGATGAATTTTTTGGCCACCCCAGCATCATTACTGAGGCATAAAAGGATTGTGATGTGTGCTGATCAAAAGGAGTACCAATACTGAGGAAATCATTTGAAATATTGAAAGAGATCAAAGATTTAGAACTGGAAGGGAATTTAGAGGCCATCATGGAATGAAAATTTTGGAATAAAAAATGTAGAGATGTATTGGAAGAAATTAAAACTGTGTGAAAATAGGGAAAACTCATATATCATTTCCCATATCTTTGATTTGTCCCAAAGATACTTTACGTCTTCAGAAAATGAGATTGCATTACTATTTTTTTCGTTGTGCGGCAAAAATCAGTTATTTTATCTATCTATGCAATAGTTCAATTCCCTAGACATTAAATATAAAAGAAAAATAAGTGATTTGCTCTAGGATGATTGCTTTTTGAATATCAGAAAACATAAACTTGAGAAAAATAAGATGATAATGAACATGATGGTTGTAGTTGACACTTGGGCAATGCTTATGAGATTTCCAAAGTACTTTATATGCATTATCTCATTCAGTTCTCACTATAGCCCTGTGAGGTGAGGACTACCAAGATTATTTTCATCTTACAGTTGAGGAAGCCAAGTCTTATGGAATTCAAGTGAGTTGGATGTAGTCACACAGCAGGTAAATGTCAAAGGTTCAAATCTAGAGAGGCAGCAATTAAGGCGGCAATAGAGAGAGTCAAATAAGGGAGAGGGTCTAGGAGTGTTGTGGGTTTTTTTTTGTTTCGTTTTTATGATCTTGAAAAGAGGCAAGAAAGGAGGGGCAAGTATACACTGGGAAAGTGGAGCTTGTACTAAGTTTTCAGAAGGGAGGGTGTGATTCCTTAGTAGCTTCCCAGAGTCCTCTTCTGACTAAAGAAACAATTCTAGTCCGTAAGTCCCAAAGTAAAACCTCACCCCCAGAATTTATACCCTTTTTAGAGCCGGAGGATACAACCCTCTGACCCAGTGCCTCAACAGAAAAAAAAGGTACTTGGGACCCTCCTGTAAAACAGCTCCCCTAATCAAGCTTCCCACTGATGGGCAGACCTATCAGTGGGTAGGAAAGATCCTCTGTCACATTCAAATAGAGACATTATACTTCTTGATTATACTAAAACAAAAACAGCAAAAGACCCTATTTTACTTGCCATTACAGGGGTCACTGTTTATTGGATTTTTCTTGCCTATCCAGGTAGGTTGGGAAATTCCTTATGGACAGGTACCATGTCTTAGATTAAGATAACATATGTAAAGGTATTTTGCATCTCTTGAAAGTACTATATACTGGTGGGGATATAATATAGACATGAGTAAATGCAAACTCTATATACCAAGTAAAAAAAAAAGTACTATATGCTTGTTTGTAAACATTATAGTAAATTGACTCCTGATTGATTGATGCTGTTTATTTCATTCTCTATGTGATGTAGTCCATTCTATTCTGCATGTCTATTAGACTGCTTTTAGGAGTCTGACCCCAAGGGAACAAAGGTATGGTGCAAGCATAGTCTCTTAATAACCACTGCTGTAGACCAGCTACCAAACCCATGAATGACACTGTACTTACTTCTGCCATTAGCAATCAATCTCCCCTCCCCTCCCCTCCCCTCCCCCTCCCTCCCCTCCCCTCCCCCTCTCCTCTTCTCCCCTCCCCTCCTCTCCCCTCTTCTCCCCTCCTCTGTCCTCTCCTCCACTGATATTTTGGGACATCTTGTGTTGTAGACCAAATCATATTTTTGCCCAGACAAAAATATTCTAAAGTACCAAATATTGTTTATTTGATACAAGGGATTTCCAGTACAGAAGATTTTTTAAAGTCAGTTTAAAGTAGTTAACCTTTAGTACTAGAACTGATTAGCAGGAAAGGTCTGAGCAGTTTAAATGTTGTTAAGTGAAATTTTAAAAAATCCATTTTGTAGAAGACTTTGTCTTAAATATTTGGTGTCTGCTTCCAGCTGTTAAGATTGATCCATGTTGCATAAGTGATCTTTGTTGCTCAAACATTTATCACTGTTGAATTGCGTCAAATCTGCACCTACATCAAGGATGCTATTCCTGAATTTTAATAATTCATGTCAACCGATTGTGTCTAATGTTAACTATTTTGTGTCTGGAGAAAAGAGATGTTTATTATATATTCTACATCTTTTCAATATGATCATATGGAAACCATCCTTATGTCACTGAAAAAAGAATATCTGATTTCTTGAATTGAAATTCTGATTCAAATGAAAATGTCAAAATCCGATCCAGTTCAACCTATCAGGCATTTTTAAAACACCTACTATAATAGCAGTTGGGGATATGACAACAAAAGGAAAAAGTCACCGTTCTCCAGGAAATTAGATTATATTGAGAGAGGAAAGAGTGGGAAGAGGGGAGAAAATTCAGTTGGATCCCTTTCACATTGCAGAGGTTAGGGATTTTTTCAGCTCTTATGAGTGCTGTCACTCATAAGAGCTGAAAAAATCCATGTAAAATTGTTTTGTTTCTCTCTTCGTACCAGAGAAGAAGTGTTTTTGTGTTCTTTTTTAAGGGATATTTACAGTACTTTATTGTAAAATTTGGGTTAAGTATTTGGTCACAGACTCTGTGTCATCTGTGGCTTTTTCAAAACTCCCCCCCTCCCAAAATTCCCATTTAATTTCTTATGCTGACTCCCGATTATATCAAAACCATGATGGGGTAAGTGGAGATGGGGAAGGAATAACTGTAGTGTGTAGAGAACAGAGGAGAGTGCAGAGGTTCTGAGGGGAAGGAAGAGAGTGAAGATTGAGGAAAGAGTTTTGCTGCCAAATAAAAAGAGATTTTGTTAGGGTGTGGGACAGGGAGGTAAGAGGATGTGATCATATTTTCATTAGCTGTCCTTTGGGCAAGTCAGAGGACCTAGGCTTACATCCTGCCTTTGATATTTAAACTCTTTAATCTCTTTGGGTCTCAGTTTCCATAGATGTAAAATAAGAGGGTTTGCCTCAATCTCCCAAGCCGCTTTATCTTTCCATCCTATGATCCTATGACATCATAGATTATAGATCTCTCAGGTCCTTCCATCCCTAAATCTACAATGCTATAATTGATCCTGTAACTCGATGGCCTCTCAGGTACTCAGCTCTAAATCTGTGCTCCTCTGCAAAGTAGCCAGTGGTAAATAGAGGCGTCTGATGGAACAAGAAGCTGAAGTAGTCGGAGTTTTTGCAAAGGGGTTACTTTAAGGAGAATATTTTCTTTCACAGAAGAGTCATTGTATCAGTATAAACTCTGAAAGACAGGAACTTAAGGAAGATCAAACTTCTTGAGATTTTTAAAAAAAAAAATTCAAATAATAAGCTGAAGCTTATAAAAGGACCCTTTATTACTTTCTGAAGTATCTAAAGAGAAGCAAGTCCAGTGGCTTTTCTGTATCCAGACTGGTTGTCTTTGAAAAATTGTTTTTTGCTTCCTAGTCCTATTTTTTGGGGTGGGAGGGTTGGTAAGCATATGGTTTTGAGACCCTTTCTCAAAGCTGTAGGGAAATCAGGCTCTTTAGTTACAGGCATGTTTCAGATTGTAGAAGTTAGTTTACTGTAGAAAAGGAAATGGAAGTCAAAGCCTATGTTTTCTTTTGTTTAATAATAATTAGAAATGATAGAGTGCTTTACCAATATCTCCTCTTATTTTCACACCAACCTTAAGAAGGAGTTGCCCTTATTATTCCTATTTTTCAGATGAGAAGCTGAGGCAGAGGTTAAGTGACTTGCCCAGGATCACACAGCTAGTAAGTATCTGAGACTGGATTTGAACTCGTCTTCCTGACTTCAGCCCCACTTGTCTATCCACCGCTACTACCTAGCTGCCTCAGATAAACTATAAAGAGGAAAAGTGTCATAGATTTTTAACAATAATCATCTCACTTTCAGGTGGCTTCACTTAATTGTTTTGAGAAATATACTTTGGATAGGCATTGTTTGATTGTCAGAAAGTACTTATAAAAACTGAAAAACTTGTATGTGTGTATTGATATATTGATATCTCTCTCTCTCTCTCTCTCTCTCTCTCTCTCTCTATATATATATATATATATATATATATATATATATATATATATATATATATATATATATATATAATAGGGCAGCTAGGTGGTGTAGTGGATAAAGGGAGTTAGGAAAACACATCTTCATTAGTTCAAATCTGGCTTCAGATTTGACCCTGAGCAAGTCACCTAACCCTGTTTGCCTCAATTTCCTCATCTGTAAAATGAGCTGGAGAAGGAAATGGCAAACCACTTCAGTATCTTTGTCAAGAAAACCCTAAATGGGGTCACAGACAGTCAGACGAGACTGAAAACAACTGAACAACATATCTAATAAAAATAAGATTTCAGCACAATGCTTGAATGAAGTTTTAAAGGTGAGATTGAGGACAGCAACAGTCCACCATACACATATTTCATTTCTTAAAGGATGCAAAAGTAGAATGAGAATTTTCATTTTTGAGGTCCTAAAAGAGAAATCTATAATTTCAGGTCCAACTCATAAGTTTTATCTAGAAAATGAATGAAGATTTCAGATTTTGCTATTTAAAAAAATCCCCAGCTCTATTCATTCTTTATGGAAAGGCTCACAACTTACATTTTTGTTCAGTAACCTTATCTGCAGTGCTGTCATTAATAGTACCACTCACCAGTGAATCATTCATTTATGCTCACAGAGACACTGGGTAGAATCTTAATGACTGAGCCTGGAGTTTCACCAACAAGACATGGTTGGAACACAGAATCCATTGCTAAATTGCCAGACAGAAGAGTAGTGTGGGAAGATTTACAACTCGAGATGCAAGATATAAATTATTATTTAAAGTACTGAATGTTTGTTACTAATGTACAGAGAGAGAGAGAGAAAGAGAGAGAGAGAGAGAGAGTTACATCAACTTGAACTTTTTTCCTCTATGATACAGTTTCATCTTTGGGTTTGGGTTTAAGAAGCATATGAATAGATCCCCCAAGTCATCTCTGAGTTAGAGGGTATACATTTGGCTTCCATTTCACACTCTCATAACAGAGTGGAATGATGTAGCTGCTAATGGATTGAAGTGGAATTTGGAGGGGAAAATATGATTCTTGATCTCATTGCTGAAGCTGTGTGACATTGGGCAAGTCATTTAACCTCAATTTTCTCCTGTGTAAAATGTGAATAAAGTACATAATTGCCAGTAGCATAGGAGATAATATATGAAGACAGCTATGTCGACCTTGAAGTAGTATAATAATGCTGATTAACACATATACTGCTCTAAGACTTGCAAAACACTACTTGCACAGGGTATCCCAAAAGTCGTAGTGAGGTTTAAAGCTTGAAACTGAACCTGTATTATAAGCTTGAAACTGAATTAAGACTTTTGGGACCCTCTGTCCTATCTCAATTCATTTTTGAAACTACCCTATTAAATAAGAGCTATATGCATAAATCAGTGCATAAATCAGCAAGTCTGAAATCAGGAAGACTTCTCTTCCTGAGCTCAAATGGTACTTCAGACACTTATGTGACCCTTGGCAAGTTACTTAGCCCTGTTTGCCTTGGTTTCCTCATTCGCAAAATGTGCTGGAGAAGGAAATGGCAAACCACTCCAATATCTTTGCCAAGAAAAATCCAAAAAGGATCATGAAGATTCAGGCATGACTGAAAAATGACTAAAGAACAGCAAAAATATGTATTGTGATCCTATTTTACAGATGAGGAAAAAGAGAATTTCAGTGACTTGCCCAGTGTCTCACCCAGCCAGGAAGTCTCAGACATGAGAGTTGATCTCAAGTCTTATCTGAATTTATTGTATTATTCAACCACACAACTAGGATTTATTTAGCACTTTAAGGTTTGTAAAATACCTTACATATATTCTGGCATTTGATACTTACAGTGACGCTCCAAGATAGATGTGATTCGTAACTCTGTTTTACAGAAGAGGAAAGTGAAGTTCAGAAAGGGTCCCACAGTTACTAAGTGTCTAGTGCAGGATTTAAGATCAAACCTTCCTGATTCCAGATCTAAAAAATCTATCTGTACAATGCTGCCTTACATTAGAGTGCCAGCTGTTAAATTTTAGAAAAATCTAGCATCAGGGGCAGCTAGATGGTGCAGTGGATAGAAGACCTGCCCTGCAATCAAGAGGACCTGAGTTCAAATTTAGGCTTGGACACTTGATACTTATTATCTGTGTGACCCTGGGCAAGTCATAATCCCAATCATCACCTCACCAAAGGGAAGAAAAAATCTAGTGTCTCAAGTCATGATTTATCCGTGATGTTCCTCTTAAGATATTTTTTTCCTCCCCCCAGAACGACTGATAGTAAAAGCCCATTCTGCAGAATATCAAAACTTGGTGCTCTAAAACAGGACATTTCTGGTTGTGATTCTTTTTTTTTAAAATAGTATTTTATTTTTTCCTAATTATGTATAAAGACAATTTTTGATTTTCATTTTTTATAAAATTTTGAGTTCTGAATTTTCTTCATTTTTCACTCTACTCCCCTTTCCAAGATGATAAGCAATTTGATGTAGGTTATATGTGTGCAATTATGTAAAACTTATTTCTACATTAATTATGTTGTGAAAAAAGAAATAGACCAAAAGAAAAAAACTCACAAAAAATTAAGTGAAAATCTACTTTCAGACTGGATAGTTCTTTTTCTGTGAATAGCATTTTCCATCATAAGTCCTTTGGAATTGTCTTGGATTGTTGTATTACTGAGAAGAGTTAAGTCATTCATAGTTCATCATTGCACAACGTTGCCGTTACTGTGTACAATGTTTTCCTGGTTGTGCTCAGTTCACTTTTCACCAGCTTATATAAGTCTGTGAATCTTCTTGGATAATTCCTTCCTAGGTCAATAATGTTACAGCTTGATGTTTTGGCCTTAGATCATCCAGGCTTGAATATGTTTTCCAGCCAAGGGAAAACAAAAGTTTGAATAGAATATGTAACCGTGGGCTATGAGAACTGCAGTCTGATCTAGGGGATAGAGGGTTGGACTTAGTCAAAGAAAAGTCCAAATCCTGAACCTGACATTCACCTGTTAGCCTTAGTTTCCTCATCTATAAAATGGACATGGTAATATTTTACTAGCTATTTCAGAAGGCAAGTAGGATTATTACAACATAGTCTATAAACTAAAGCGAAATATAGGCATGGTTTACTATCTGACCGAATGACCCCGTCTTTCTACTTTTTGATACCTAAGAAATTTTTCTTTCTGTGTTTAGCATCAAAGCACTACCTGTTAAGAATAAAAATCCACATGATTGCAATTCCTTTGTACTGCTTCCAAAAGATTTTTAGACTAAATGCTTCTTTATAGAAATAGGGCATAATAATGTACCTAAGAGATTGTCTAGATAAGACAAGACAGCTTTGTGTGAAACTGAACAGTTAAGGGTGACATGCATTAGGAATTATGAGATCATGAACCTTAGGGAACATCAAATCTGGGTGAGGAATCTAAGACCTAGACAGGCTGTGTGATCTAAGGTATGCCACAGGTAGGAAGTGATGCAGCCAGGCTTTAAATCAAGGTCCTGTGACCTCAAATCCAATATTCTTTCTAGCATGATGTACTGCCTTCATTTAGGGAGTTCTAAGACTTTGATTCCATTTGGAAGTCTTGACTTGCATTAAAATCCATACATTATAAGTGTAGAATTCTTATAAGATTGCATGTCTTCTCAGGGAGGGAGAAAGGAGGAAGGGGGAGGAAATTTAAAAGTTATGGAAGTGATTGTTGAAAACTGAAAACAAATTAATTTTTTTTTAAAAAGAAAAAGATCTATACATTAGCAAACCTACATTGGATACTTTCCATGTTCAAAGCACTTTCTTTAGGGCAATGAGCCTGGTTTCACCCTTACTACATAGTGTGTGTATGTGTGTGTGTGTATGTATGTGTCTGTGTGTGTGTTTATTGGTTTCAGTGCTGCTGCCCTCTCAAAAATACTTTTTTGGGCAAGCAACATTAGATTGAAAATTACTTATCTCTCTTAATCTGATCCAATCCATACTTGTAGTTGGGTACTAGATTCTGGATACATACGGTTACTGTTCTTTGTCCTTTGTCTTTAAAGAGGACCATGAAATCAAGAAGGAGATCCAGTGACTTGCAAGTGAATTGAATTTAAGGGAGGGAGGGCTGTGCAACATCACCAGGCACACCTTCTCCTCTAGAGCCATTTGGGTCCTGTGGCAAGTTATAGATCAGGATGACTAGAGATGGTCCTCATATATAGGTTAGGAGAAGAGGGAAGAAATACTATTTTGGGGTTTTCTAAGGTCTTTGATACTCCTGTATTGCCTGTGTGTTTCCCCAAAGAAAGTGGGATGGAAGTTCTAGGGGAATGGGATTGGTAATGAAACAGATACATGGCGTTTTCTTAACCCCACTCACCACAACTGGTTCTCTTTCTTTCCTGGCTGCCTCTAATATCCCAGTGCTCTTTTGGTTACTCCTTCAAAGAAACCAAAAGCATTCAGTTTTAGGTTCACTATATCTCAACTGAAGGGTTGCATGAAATGATCTACTAATGAACTGGTAGAGATATTTCCTCACGTGTAAAGAAAATATTTGCTATTTAAAATTATTCCATTTATTGTGAATTGCTAAATGAGTAGAGCAAATGGGCTTGATACTATTAGGTAAATTGTTTCATATGTGCAATTCAGGGAAGACCCTTTGAAAGCATCACAACCTTGACATGGTGATATTATCATTGTCAACCTTATTAAGTACCTGATCTATGCAAAATAAGAAACACAGATCCTGCCCTCCTTCACATTCTAATGGGGCAGACACTATGACATACAGCATGAAAACAGCCATGTACAATTATTGTTTGTTTCGTCACTTCTCAGTCTTGTCTGACCCTTTATGACTCCATTTGGGATTTTCTTGGTATAGATACAGGAGTGCTTTGCCATTTCCTTCTCCAGCTCATTTTACAGATAAGGAAATTGAGGTAAGTAGAGTTAAGTGACTTGCTCATGGTCACACAAGTAGTAAGTGTCTGAGACCAGATTTGAACTGAGGTCTTCCTGACTTGGCCAGGCACTCTGTCCACTGCACCACCTAGCTGCCCCCATGTTAAAGACAGGATTTTTACATTTGATCCTGGAAATAAGAGGGGAATCACTGGTTGAACTGAGGAGGTTATGGTTAAACCTGCACCTAAGGAGTGGAGGGTGGACAGAAGAGGCAGGATGGCCAACCAGAGGCTATTGCAGTAGTTCTGGTGTGAGGGGATGAACACCTGTTTCCTAAACTAATTGTTTGCAGTACTGATTCATGAGATTTTTGTGGTTCATGAGTTTTTAATGTCATGCTACATATAGTCACATGCTTCCCAAGTTTGTAGAAAAATAAGCTAAAACAATAGAAGTCTCCCTGGCTTGTAAAAAAATAAAATAAAATGCAAAATAAGGAGAGGTAGGAAGAAAAAATGTGCCACAAGGTGAAACAGTGAATAGAACACTGGGCCTAAAGTCAGGAAGACTTAATTTTGTGAGTTCTTCCAGCATCAGACACTTAACTAGCTGTGTGACCCTGAGCCAGTTATTTCTCTTGGGCTCAATTTACTCATCTTTAAAATGGGGACAATAGTAGCAACCACCTCAGGGTTGTTTTATAAGGGCAGCCACATGGCAAAGTATGATGAAAGCTGGGCCTGAAATCAGAAAGTCTCATTGTCCTGAGATAAACTCTGGCCCCAGACACTTAGTACCACTTCTTACCCTTGTGCAGCAGTCTTGGTCTTGTGCTAATAAAGTACCAGATCCTCTATCTCCCCTCCCTTACCTTAGCTGAGAAATCACTGTTGCTTCCTTGGTATCATCTCTGGAGGGCTGCTAGGTGGTGCAGTGGATACATCACCTGTGCAGGAGTCAGGAGGACCTGAGTTCAAATCTCATCTCAGACACTTGACACTCATTAGCTGTATGACCTTGGGCAAGTCACTTAACCCCAATTGCCTCATCCTGGGTCATCTCCAGTCATCCTGATGAATATCTGGTCACTGGATTCAAATGGTTCTGGAGGAGAAGGTAAGGCTGGTGACTTGCACAGCCATCCCTCACTCCAAACAGAGTCAAGTGCAAGTAATGTCATTATTTCTCTGATGGCATGGTCTTCTTTGGCAATGAAGGACAAACACACACACACTTGTCTTGAACAGCAATTCCTAGGTACAACTCTGTTGTCTTAACAAAGAAAGGTAATGGGAGGGGTGGAGCCAAGGTGACAGAGTAACAGTGTGCACTTTCTAGAGCACTGCCCCCCAAGTACAGCCAAATACCTGTAAAAAAAAATGGCTCTAAACAAATTCAGGAGCTGCAGAACTCACAGAATGATGGAGTGAAGCAAATCTCCAGCCCAAGACAGCCTGGAAGGTCACCAAGAAGTGTCTATTGTGCCACATAGGGGGCAGGGGGCAGTCCAGCCTGAGCTGCACCAACACAGACAGGACCTAAGCAGGCCTTGGGGAGACTGAATCTCTTGTGCCTGTGGCAGTTTCCAGACTTCAGGACCCCAAAATGCCCAGGACAAATTGGAAGTTCAGTGGAAAAGCCTGTGGGACCAGTGTGGGAGAGTGGAGTGGTCTGGTCCCAGCCCCAGGCAGGAGGGGGTGAAGGAACCACAGCAGTCACAGTAGCAGCAGGGGCAGAGACAGTGAATGTTTCTGGAGTGCTAGGCCCACAGATTGTGGGGAGGAATCCAGTGCTGACAGAACAACCCCTCAACCCTCCTGGAAGCAGAGATCTACTTTGATAAAGAACTCAAAAGTCAAGTAGGGAAATGAGCAAAAATTAAAAAAAAAAAAGAATCAGACTATAGAATCTTACTTTGGTGACAAGGAAGACCAAATGATGCCAACAAAAGACAGCAAAGTCAAAGCCCCTCCATTCAAAGCCTCCAAGAAAAATATGAATTGGTCTCAGTCATGGAAGAGCTCAAAAAGAATTTTGAAAATCAAGTAAGAGAAGTAGAGAAAAAATTGGGAAGAGAAGTGAGAGTGATTCAAAAAAATTATGAAAAATGGGGTGGATCAACTGCTTGCTAAAGGAAAGCCCAAAAAATGCTGAAGAAACTAACACTGTAAAAAACAGACTAACCCTAATGACAAAAGAGATCCAAAAAGGCAATGAAGAGAATTCCCTAAAAAGCAGAATTGGCCAGATGAAAAAGGACTTCCAAAAGCTCACTAAAGAAAATAATTCCTTAAAGATTAGAATGGAGCAGATAGAAACTAATAACTTTATGAAAAATCAAGAAATTATAAAACAAGGGGGGCAGAGCCAAGATGGCGGAGTCGAAAGACTCACATATGCTAGCTCCAAAACCACCCATGGTTTCCTCTAAAAAGAACTCCCAACAGATTCTGGAACAGTGGAAGCCGCGCAGCAACACAGTGAAGGAGATTTCCGTTTCAAAGAGCCGTGAAAAACCGATCCCAGCGGTCCATTGTGCACCGAACAGGAGTGGAGCCCTCCCCTGCCCTGGCCATGGCACTGAGAGGAGCGAGCAGATCCGAGCAGGCTTCAGGGACAGAAACTCCAGCGGCCACGAAGGTCCCTCCACCCACAGATGCACAGGTCAGTGAAAGAGACGTCTGGATGGACTGAGAGGGGAGCGGAGTGTCTCCGTAACTCGGGCACCCTCGGGAGGCAGCAGCAGAGGCAGTGGGTAGTCAGAGGCTCCCCAGCAGCTCCATTACAGAAGATCTCTGCATAAACCCCCTGAGGGAACTGAGCCTGGGAGGTGGCCCTGCCCCCACCTGAGAACCTGATTTAATCTTACCCTGAATAGCAGCCAGCCAGCCGCTGAAAGCCCTGAGGCTGGGGAGCAGCATTTGAATCTCAGACCCCAAGCACTAGCTGGGCAGACCTAGTGTAGGGGTGGAGAGGACTCTCAGAAGTCAAGTAACTGGCTGGAAAAATGCCCAGAAAAGGGGAAAAAAAAATAAGGCGATAGAAGATTATTTT
>CM053771.1:405288816-405336415 GCA_028658325.1 Potorous gilbertii | reverse complement strand
ACATTGAATTGCCTGCCTTCCCAAAGGGAATGGGTGGGGAGGGAGGGATGGGGAGAAACTGGAACTTAACGTTTTAGGACCAACTGTTGAGTATTGTTCTTGCTACTAGGAAATAAGAAATACAGGTAATGGGGAATAGAAAGTTATCTGGCCCTACAGGACAAAAGAGAAGATGTGGTAAGGGAAGGGAGGGATGATAGAAGAGAGGAAAGATTGGTGATATGGGTAATTAGAATGTCCAGTGTATTGGCGAGGGGGGAGGGGACAAATGGGGAGAAAATTTTGGAACCCAAAATCTTGTGAAAATGAATTTAAAAAGTTAAAGAAATTTATTTAAAAAATAAAATAAAAATAAAATAAAAATAAAAATTATGGGACTATCTGAAAGTCATAATAAGAAAAAAGAGCCTAGACATCATCTTTCACGAAATTATCAAGGAAAACTGCCTTGATAGTGTAGAACCAGAGGGTAAAATAAATATTGAAAGAATTCACTGATCACCTCCTGAAAGAGATCTGAAAAGAAAAACCTCCTAGAAATATTGTAGCCAAATTCCAGAGCTCCCAGATCAAGGAGTAAATCCTGCAAGCAGCCAGAAAGAAACAATTTGAGTATTGTTGAAAAACAATCAGGATAACCTAATATCTAGCAGCTTCTACATCAAGGGATTGAAGGGTTTGGGAATATGTTATTCCAGAAATCAAAGGAATTAGGTCTAAAACCAAGAATCACCTACCCAGCAAAACTGAGTATAATACTTCAGGGGAAAAAATGGTCATTCAGTGAAATAGAGGACTTTCAAGTGTTCTTGCTGAAAAGACCAGAGCTGAATGGAAATTTGATTTTCAAACACAAGAATCAAGAAAAGCATGAAAAGGTAAACAGGAAAGCAAAATTGTAAGGGACTTACTAAAGTTGAACTGTTTGCTTTCCTAAATGGAAAGATACTTGTAACTCTTGAGATTTTTCTCAGTATTAGAGTAGTTGGAGGGATTATATACATATAGACAGAGGGCACAGGGTGTGTTGAATAGGATGGGATGATATCTAAAAATCATAATAGGGGTGAGAGAGGAATATACTGGGAGGAGAAAGGGAAAAATAGAATGGGGCAAATTATCTCTTACATAAAAGAGGCAAGAAAAAGCTTTTTCAATGGAAGGGACGAGGGGGAGGTGAGAGGGAAAAAGTGAAACTTATTCTCATCACATTTAGCTTAAGGAGGGAATCACATACATACTCAGTTTGCTATGAAACTCTATCTTACACTACAGGAAAATAGAGGAAAAGGGGAGAAGTGGTGGGGGGAGAGATTATAGAAAGGAGGGTGCATGGAAGGAGGGCATAATTAGAAGTAAATATTTTTGAGGAGGGATAGGGTCGAAAGGGAGAATAGAATAAATGAGGGTAGGATAAGATGGAGGGAAATATAGTTAGTCTTGTGCAACATGACTTTTATGGAAATCTTTTGCATAACTACACATGTACAGCCTATATTGAACTGCTTGCCTTCTCAGTGGGGATGGGTGGGGAGGGAGGAAGGGAGAGAAGTTGGAAATCAAAGTTTTAAAAATAAATGTTAAAAATTGTTCTTACATGCATCTGGGAAATAAGATGTACAGGCAATGGGGTATAGAAATATATCTTGTCCTACAAGAAAATAGAGGGAATGAAAATAAGAGAAGGGATGGGTGTGATAGAATGGAGGATAGGGTAATCAGAATGCATGATATCTTGGAGTGGGAAGAGGGGAGAGATGGGGAGAAAATTTGGAACTCAAAATCTTGTGGAAAGGAATGTTGAAAGCTAAAATAAAAATAAAATCATAAAAAAGAAAGGTAATGGGAGTAGGAAGCAGGGAGTACTACCTAATAAATGAGAAGCATCTTAAAAACCCAAGTTGTTAGGCCTTCATTAATCTGACCTATTCATTCCATTTATTGTGACACATGGTCAGGATTTTAATTGTAGAATAAGCTCGGATGGATGATAACAGGTATACCTGTGCATACATGGAGGGAGGGAGATTCTTGGGGGTCCAGATATGATTCTGCTACTTTAGAAAAGGCATTTCCCATCCCAGTGTGCTCAGTTACTTGGTGATAAGAGGGAAGTCAGGTGCATGCCTCAGGGAAACTCTCAACTGGTGACTAGGAATATTAATGTCCCAGGAGACGCTAATTTAACTACTTGATGACTGATTTCATGTGTGGCACATATCAGTCTTTATTTTCATAGCTGCATTTTCAAATGAAGCTTTACAAGATAAACAATGTTAGAGGGGTTTATTTTTCTGGGTAATTTGAAGATGGCTTAGGTTCTAAAAGGACTGCATCACACTCACCATCTGTTTCCTCTTGATTGTGTGTAGCTTACCCCGAAGTTATGATTGATTTGTTTATTTGCAGCTTAGAAACCAATATGAAAATTTCAAACAGACTTTTGGGGAAGGTGTGATTGGGGGTATTAATTGAAGTAATAATTTTCATTTGTTTTTTTTTGATAAAAAAATACGATGGAATACAGAAATGGGCCTTCAAATTATTTCAATAACTTATTTTTTTCTTTAAAGTCTTTTTTAAAGATTTAATTTGTTGGAATTTTGAAGGATTTATTTCCCTGCTCTTCATATGAAATAGCCCCCCAAAAGGATCCAGTTGTCAAGTTAGGTAACAGTCAAAGTGCTATACATGAATGATGAGCCTAAGGAGATGTTTGTTATATATGTAACATATATTTTAACTTTTTGCTTCTCCCACACATACCTACAAACTTTTTTCTGGGTGACTATAGGTTTTCAATAGTTATATGAACTATTCAGCATTTGAAAGCAAAAATCTTCAAGGTAAAAATCTTTCAGTTGCCCAGAATTTATTAAGCACCTATTTTGTGCCAGCTGGGCATCTTAGTGGCACAGTGGATAGAGTGTTGACCTTGTAGTCAGGAAGACCTGAGTTCAAATGTGGACTCAGACACTTACCGTAGACAAGTCTATATATATATATACATACACGGAGAGAGAGAGAGCGCGCACCTTGTAAACTTTAAAATGAAAACTAAAAGATTAGTTTCATGAAGTAGGTTCTTAACTTTGTACTGAATTCTAAAGAAAAATTAAGATTTTTTGTTGGGAATCAAATTTAATAAGATTTGATTGTAAATCAGCCCATCTCATTCAAATGAAATGTGTATTCTTCTTTTATTAGAAAAAAAACCCAAGTAGTAAGTAAATGTAATTTTTTTTTTGAAGATTGCTTTTTAATTCATTTATGAGACTTGTGTGGGAGCAGGGAAGCGTTGTGCATCATTAACATTCAGTGCTCTCTTAAGCACCAACATGCCTGGGGACACAGTGGGGTATTGGCAGAACTCTCTGCAAAGCCGGGACATAGTTCAGCACATCTGAGTGGAAAGTGTTCCTTGCCAAACAAAGCAGTGTTATCAGCTTCCTTTCTCCTCTACTCTAAAACAGACAGGGGGTAACAGACAGTGTAGAATTTCCCGGTTTGCTTTAAGAAAGCCAGCATCCATTTCCCCTCCCTTCCTTTTGGTTGTAGGTTGTTTGAACTTGAAACTTCCTGAGATTTCATTAGGAAAAAAAACTGTATTTGAAAAATGTATTTGCTTTCCACTGTCAGAGCATGTTCATAAAGACCTACAGTCTCACTTGAGAACAAATCCTCCTTTAGGAAGGAAATCTCCTAGATTTAAAAACAAATCAGCAAAGAGAGAGGTACTTTTTTTCCCCAAACAGGCCTTCCTCTTCTATTAATAATTTGCTTCTGTCCTCCTGGCCCCAGCACAGTGGTAGCCCTAGGGGAACACCGGATGGTGTAGTCACAGGAATGAGAAGCAAAGGGAACGAATATCAGCTTTAGATTTCTGCCTGGGTGAATACTGATGTGTGAACTTGAGAAAACGAAACTCTGGGACAGTAGCCTCCAAGAAGAACTGGGAGCTGGATGTGAATCAAGAGACACCGCTGGAAGCTAACTGATATAGGGATCATCTGTTCCAGCTTTGGCAATAGATTCTCTTCTGATGTAGATTCGTCTCTTTCCTACACTGCTGTCTAAAATTGCATAGGTAATTATGGCTTTAAATGGCGCTAGGAAACCAGTAGATACATCTGAACTTTATTAGTAGCGTTAGTTCAAATCTCATCTGGTCCAGTGGGAAAGAAGTTTAAACTTGTGGGTGATGGAAAGCAGTGAGTGTGTTCAGATGAAAGAATCAATAGGTCGCTATCAGATGTGAAGTGTGATTGCCATAGAAAGGATTGTTTTTATAACTTGGAAGCTATTTTTGCATGATTTGACCAAATGGAGGCAATCACAGTATTTGTCTATCTCTCATGTTTGGCAAAGAAATATATGAGGACCACTTTTTGAGGGAAAACTATCACAGCTAGCTACATTTACCCAGTCATCCTCTGGACTTTCTCCCCCTTTCTTTTTTGCATTTAAATACCATAATAACTGGGATTGTCGAAAAGGGAGAAAACTGTTGCCACTGGCACTGGAAACTTTTATTTGGATATTTCATGAGCCCAGTCTTTGAACAATCTTTCTCATTGAGTGACTCTGTGGAAAAGACCAAAAAAACCCAACTTCTCATGTCTCAGCACGGATCATCAAGAGAAGGCCAAGATGGTCATCAGTATCGAATCCTGAGGAGAGTGAATCAGGCTCTTCATGGCTTTTCAGCAGCAATCCTGCGTCCTTTTCAAAAGAGAAACTGGAGAAACAATTCAAGGCATACATGTTCTGGTGAGCTGACACTTGTGTGTGTGTGTGTGTGTGTGTGTGTGTGCTATTCATGGTATCCTCAGAGTCAGATAATGTATTTTTGGAATCGATCATAAACAGGGGACCCCTTCGTATCAGATATTTCAAGAACTGGTTAGTAATAAATGTCTGCCATGTGCTAAATTGAAAAAAGAAAGGACAAATGATGGCTCTTTTATTCCAGTTGTATCTTTATGACTTACTGTCACTCTAAGATTTCTGGATTATCCCAAGCATGACTTCAGGTTACCCAGGTTTCTTTTGATGGTACTAATAAACTAGTGTTGCCATAGTTTCTCTGATACTTGCAATTATAAATTGCTGTTTGTTACTGTGATTAAAATGTGACTCTCCCCACAAATTAAACTAAGTTCCTCTGATTGATAGGTGTGTGAGAGAGAGAGAGAGAGAGAAGGAGGGAGGGGAGGGAGCGAGGGAGAGAGAGAGAGAGAGAGAGAGAGAGGAATAACCTTTGATTTATTTTGCTTCCATTAAATATGTTATTTATATTGTACAAATAGTTGCTCTCCTATGAATGTCAAATGTTCAAGTCAAATGCCCCTAGTATCTCAGTCTGGCTCTGCTCCATGGAGTCTGTTTCTCCTCTGTGAGGTGCTAATAACATGCCACGTACATATATTAAAGAACAGTGTAATATGGGTCAATGTTGATGTCACTTTAAAATTATTTATATTTTATTCATGGGGGGATGTAGGAAGCAAAGTAGAACTAAATACATATATTTATATTTATGTAAATATATGTAAATTTTCTTTTCAGTCTTCATTGTATAAATCAGTTTATAATCAGAAAACCTAGACGAGGTGGTCCTCTGAATTTAAATTTCTTTAAAGAATTTTTAAAGTAATTTGGTTGCTTAGACTGCTCTAAACAATGAATTTAATGGAATTGTTAAATTCAGACAGGATAATATTTCCCTGATCCTTAATTATTGCTCTAGGTACCATTTTTATGTGTTATTCCTTACAGGAGTAACTATTATTTTACAGATGAGTAAATTAGATCCATTGAAGTTAAGTGATTTTGCCAAAGGTCACAGAGAGAGGACTCCTAACAGCTATGCCTGCTGTAATCTTTAGAGGCAGTACAAATCAACTAGCTTTCCCTAAAGGAGAGTCCTGCATTTTCATCCTCAAGAGTTGAATCAAAGCTTGCTAGCAGAGTTGTGAGGAAATCCTCATTCCCAGAGCATCTTTCTTCATTAGACACAGCATCTATTACTCCCCCAGCCATGGATGAAGAGTAAATCACAGTCACAAAGTTCAAGGAAGGACTCATGTTTGGAAAAGGTAACGCACCCTCCCTAAAACCAGATGAATTGACACCATGCACTCAGCTTGGCTCTTCGTCTAGATTTGTTTTTATCTTTGCTGCTTTAGCTCAATGTTGTCCACTTGTGCATGGCTTCTTTGTGGGTAATGCCCTTCAAGAGCAAAAAAAGCTTTTTCTTATGGCACTTATTCTGTAACTTAAAGCAGCTGGTTAAAATCTGTGGCTTGAAAGGAGGTAAATAATATTGGCAAGTTATGTGAGATGTGATTTTGGTGTGCTGGAATTCCTGATGGGTGACTTGATAAGGAATCCTCCTCAGTGTATGTGAACAGAACCATGATGGGGATACAGATGTAATTGCTACTAGCTTTCATCAAGATTCTACTTTAGATCGGTCTAGCCTAAATATTTTAATATATATTTAGGAACTTTTCCCTTTTCCATCTGATCATAATCTTCCCAACACTTGGGATATCTAATTAGTTTTTACTCTGGTTACTGTGTGTGTGTGTGTGTGTGTGTGTGTGTGTGTGTGTGTACACACGGACATTTGTAGTTGCATATGAAGAAGGAATAGAACTTGGAGACACATGGAAAAATTATTCTGATACATTTACATAGTGTACACAAACGTGTTGGTCACATTCATTCTTAACTATAAATATAAAATGAAAGAATTATTACAATTTATGACAAAAATTTAGATCTTGGACCCAAGGGTCAGGATTTCAGGTTGGTTGTTTTTAATAATTAATTGAAAATTAAATGTGTAGAGGCATGAAATGAAAGGGCTACTTAGGTGGTATCTGTGGTTATCAATATGCTTAACCCCTAGAGTAAATTTAAAGGGAGTAGAAAATAAATCCAAGTGGCTAATTGATTAGTGTTTCTGAAACTGTGACAGTTTTAGGATTATTGTGAACCCAGGGATGGAAAACAAAAATGATACTTCATTACATTATAGCTTATGATGCATGGCATTACTTGCTTTTCAGAAAGCTTTAGCATTTATGATCTCATTTTCTTCTAGTAATATTACCTTTTGGAAAACAATACAGTGTCTGCTTCTTTATGATCAGTTTCCGTGGTCATTGTTGTCAGATGAGTTTTTCGATGCTGTGCAAAAGATCTCTCCCTAGATGTGAATTACTAGGTTAGCTGCTCTTTGCTGTTTATTTCACTTACCCAAGAAGTAACTACAATCCCTAAGTACCTTCAGACTACTCATCAAGGTATTTTTTAGGAACTCTAGTCCCTCTACAAATGATTTTCCTCATCTTCCCCTTTTTTTGGAACCAAGACAAATGGAAATCAAGGTCATTTTCCTCACATTTCTTTGAGAGGATTGCAACAGAATGGTCTAGAGGTGGCCACTAGGGTGACCACTGAATGTTTTCTTAGAGGAAATGATTTTTAAAAACATGTGCAGGAGCAGCTGAGTGGCACAGCGGATCAAGCACTCATCCTGGAATTAGGAGGACCTGAGTTCAAATCCAGTCCCAGACACTTACTAGCTGTGTGATCCTGGGCAAGTCACTTAACCCCAGTTGCCTACAAAACCTAACCAAAAAACCCCAAATAACATGATCATAGGGGCAAGGGAGAGCAGCAAGAAATTAAGACTTGGTTGCTATGAAAATGTATGGTTTTTTTGTAGTAGTTATCTCACCTTGCAAAGAGGACACCCAAATGGTGAGCGTGGTTTTACACCAGTGTCTTTGAGAGGATGACACAGGAGAAGTATCTCATGGAAAACATAGCAAAGCCCTCTAAACGAAACTATCATTTTTGTTGATATTGAGTGACTTCATTACAAAAGCGGACACTGGGGGAGAGCATTGCAAACTTTATTGGAACATGATTTGGGATTTAAGAAATGAAATGTGTGCAACTACTCGGAAATGTCAGATGGATAAAATCATGAATGCTTCCTTTGAAAAGAAAAGCTATGGAATGTGGACCATTCCAAATAGCATTATGAAAATATGACTATCTTAAGATAAAATACTGATGTAGCATTCATTTCAAAATCAGTTGCTTATGTGCAATTAGGTGGCTTCTAGCCAGGGGTTCTTAACCTCATTTGTATCATGGGTACCTTTGGTTGTCTTGTCAAGTCTATGGACGTATTCTCAGAATAAGTTTGTTGCCTATGTTCTGTATTAAAGAAAATGTCAAATTATAGCCAGAGATTAATGAAAATAAAGATGCAACCAAGTTCACAGACCAACCCTCCCCACAAATCTATTCATGGATTCTAGGTTAAGAATCTCTGCCTTAAAGTGATTATCAAAATAAAAGCCAAATTAGAAGCTAGGATCTACAGTACAGTACAGATCTGAAGGGATCGCAGAACTTCTAGTATAACCTGAATTTTGTAAATGAGAAAACTAGGTCCAAGTTAAGTGACTTGCTTAAGGTCACACAAGGAACAAGTGTCAGAGATGGGATAGAGATAGAAAGACAATATATGAGGTTATAGCAGCATTAAAAGCAAAAGTGAAAACATGAATTCTGTCTTCATTTCTTAGAGAAGTTTAACCAAGACTTCTTAGAGAGTCTCCAAATTGAGCAAGTCAAAAGAGCCCAGAAACCACCTCAGTCATCAGGGACATTTAATCTTACCAGTGGAATTTAAGTTCCTAGATTATGGAGAGTGCTTCATTTTTGTCCTTGTACCTCCCCCAAACCTCAAGGGTCTCCCATCGTCTGCAGCATACTTAGTAAATTCTTGTTTAATTCAATCAGATTTTCAAGTGGAAGTAATGACAACAGAGGACAACATTGATTTAGAGTATAAGTTAATTTGCAAACTTATAGAGGGGGAAGAACATGTATAGATGAAATTGAGAAGACAGTAGACATGAAATGAAAGATTTCTGATGACATTTTAATAGCAAGATGTTTTCATTGGTGACCATAAAACAATCACATGTAGAATCTGTGTGTGTGTGTATTTTTTTTTCACTATACAGCCTGGATATCTTAATTGAATTGGATGAGTAGTTTAAAAAAAAAAACAACACCGAAACACATTTTTCAGACTATGATTTTTAGCAAAACAGCTAGTTGAATTAGTACAAGGAACATGTGTATATACATACACCTGTGTGAATACATATAGGATAATATATACACACATACATATATGCACACACATATATAAGGCATATGTGAGTTAGTCTGCATGTGTATGTGTCTACATACACACACAGATGTAGATATCTTGGATAGATGATAGAGGTAAACATAGAACTAGACCCATAACTGAACAGAAGGAAGTGCTCCACCTGGAAAGCATTGGAGGAGCTTTGCAACTTTCAGTCATCTCTGCACCCTCCCAAGCCCACCGCAAAGCCCATCTCTTTAACGTCGTTGCTCTCTTAGTGATTGCTCTCTGACTAAATATCATGGAACACTGTTACCTCTGAAGACTCAAAATGACAAGGAGTCCAAAGGACAGTGGGAAAAGCTATAGTGGACTGAGGGATATTACCAACAATGATTTACATGGAGAAATGTGACCAAACAGGTTGAGGACATATGTTAAAGCTTGGAAAGGGAGCATCTGTAGTTATGTATCATGAGATACGATAGGCACATACTCAAACTGTACACTGATAACTCCAAGATACAGAAAAAAAGAAAGAGAAAAGCTTTTGGTACAGTGAGTGGCTCTTCATTTGTTGGTCCTTCATTCTCAATGAGGAGGGCAATGTCATGACTTGCAAGTGAACTGGATTTAAGTGAGGTAGGGCTATGCAAAGTCACCAGCCTCACTCTTTGCTCCAGTGCCAAGTGGATCCAGGGGCAGGATAGACGAGGACAACTGAAGATAGTCCTTGCTTCTTATGTAAAATTTGTGGAAAGACTTGGATGATGACAGTAACAATTACTTAACATTTATATTTATAAGATACTTTTTCCTTTATTTTTTATTTCTCACAACAACCTTGTGAAGTAAATACTATTAATATCTCCATTTTATAGGTGAGAAATTTGAGGCTGGTTAAACAACTTCTCCAGTGTCATATAGTCATTGTTTGAGATGAGATTCAAATCCAGGGATTCCTGACTCCTTGGGCACCATTCTATCCATGACATTTAATTCCTGTAGATTCAGTTATCTGTACTGAACTGTGTATCCAGCCCTAGTCTCACAGTCTTACATCACCAGTTGCCTATTTGATGTTTCCATCTGGACATTTCAATCTGGTTCTCAAACTTGATATATCCAAAGTAGAACTTAATATCTTTGCCCTGCCCCACCCTCAACTTCCCCCTCTTCACTATTACTATTTTTAAAATAGCTTTCATTTATGCATTTTTGAAATATATTCTTCCCTCTTATGGTTTCCTCTTATGGAGTTAGTAATATCTTCTCATTTACCCATGTATATCATTCTCAATTCCTTAATCTCACTCATCAAATATATCTACTCAATTGTCAAATTTTTTATTTCTACCTCCATAACATAACTCTTGATCTACTGTATTTTTATTTATTATGTCCTTTACTCCAGCCTTCACAACCACATTTTAGGCCTTTGCACCTCTCTGAAGTTCTGTAATAGCATTTTTATTGGAATCCATGCCTTAAATCTGTCCCCACTCAAAACCATCCTCCACACATCTACGAAAATGATTCAATATGATAATGATGTCACCTTCCCATGCGATAAATCCCAGTGAGTCCCTATTGCTTAGAAGATCAAATATAAACTTCTCTGCTGAGCATTTAAAGCTCTTCCCATTACTATATTTTGTCTTCTCAAACATCATTTTCCTATATGCATTCTACAATCCACCTATATTTGTTCATTTAGTATTCCTTATATACATGCTCATACATCACTCATTCCCATGCCTTTGCCTGTTTGGCTGCTAGACCTAGAGTGTTTTCTCTTCCCTTCAACCTTTTAAAATTCATGACTTCCTTTAAGATTAAAATCAAATGTCACCTTCTACAGGATGCCTCTGACTCCCCAGCTAGTAGAGCTTTCACCTTTACCTTGCATCTACTCTTCATATATCTTATATTGCCTATTTTTCATTAGCAGGGAAATTCCTTGAGAGAAGTGGCAGTTTGTAATTTTTATAATTAGTACTATGTCTGGTACATAGTAAGCATTTAACACTTACTAAATGTTTGTTAATCTATTGATTCATTCAGGATGAATATCTGAGTATTTATACTCTGCATTGGTGAAATAAGGACTCACACTGATAAAATTCATGCATCATCAAAGTGGCAAGAAAATATGAATATAGTTTTTGTCTTTGGAGACTTCTGAATGGAGACCAGCTCTCCATTTAAGATAAGTCTTTTTTGCACTTCTTCTTTTTTTTTTTTTTTAGACTGGGTCTCCCTATTTCATCCAACCTAGAAGTGTGGTGACCACTCCCACTTACTAATCAGCATACAAATTTTGACATGGTCTTTTTCAGAGTTGGGCTCATTTGGATTGGTGGCTCAGGTAACCTGGTGGTCTCTCACTTTCAGAAGCTCACTTTATACAGGTGTTAGACTTAGTGTGGAACAGTGGTGTGAAACTCAAATAGAAATGGGGCCACTAAACTGTATGCATGTTGAAAACCATACCATCTATGATCTATTGTATTTTTATTTATTTGGTAAATATTTTCCAATTACATTTTCATCCAGCTCAGGCAGAAGTGTTGCTTGGCTGTATTGATGTAAATTTGTATAGAGGATGAGTGCACTACAGCTCAGAACTCCCTAACTCAAGTGATCCATTCCCTCATTGTCACCGGTGTTGGGGATTACAGACATTCACCATAATGTACCACTGTGCCTTTTGCACTTCATTTTCCAAGGGTTTTTCTGATTTTAAAACTGGTTATGTATATTGACATGTTTCCTTCCTTCCTTCTTTCCTTCCTTCCTTCAGCAATCACAGCTGAGTGACTTGCCCAAGGTTACACAGTTACCAAGTATCTGAGGGTAGATTTGAACTCTGGTCTTCCTGCTCCAGGTCCAGTGCTCTATCCTCCCCACCACCTACCTGCCCCTAATGACATGTTTCTTATGCAGTACTGATTCCAATGATGTGAAACATGTGGTCTCAGTGTTTTGGAGAGAGGATGTGCATGTTTCTTGGTATCTAAGTTAATGGTCCTGGTCCTGGCTCCAAACTCCCCATTTCTCCCAATAGTCAAAGTTATTGTTCATTTATTTTTCATATCTAACTCTCTGTGACCCCATTGGGGTATTCTTGGCAAAGGTACTGGACTGGTTTATTATTTCCTTCTCCAGCTTATTTTATAGATGAGGAAACTGAGGCAAACAGTTAAGTGACTTGCTGAGGTTCACACAGTTATCTGAGGCTGAATTTGAATTTGGGTCTTCCTGACTCCAGGTCAAGCATTCTGCCTCTCTTAGCTGCCCTGTAGCCAAAGCAGAGAGGCTCATATGTGGCGAAGTTTGGTCAGCAAATTTTCAGAACTCACATTCAGTTATTTATTGATACTTTAGATTTCTAGCCTGTCCTCTATTTCCTTGGTTCTTGTGAACAAGAGATGAAGCAAAATCCTTCCAAATCTTTTGTCAGTTGATTCCCCATGGAATCCAGATGGGCAGTGAAGGGGACGTTTAGTGGATGATTTTCTTCATACAGCAGCAAATCAGACTACTTCAGTGATGGTGCACTCTGGGATCTTGGCAGCTTTGGTTTATTCAAAGTTCCACCAAACAAACCCACTTACCCTCCTTCCTAGGTAGAGTCTGTTAGGCTCTTCTTATTCTATCAGGTTTTTATTCTCGGTTTTAGCCATTGAAAGTAAAAGGGAAACAAACAAGTTGGCCAGGCAAGAGGCACACTAGGTAATATTGCCTGTCTTTTCTTTATTTGACTTCATTTTGAAATAAAAACGTTTTTTTCTTGAAGGCAATGTGAAAAGTGGAAGTTGGCGTTCTCTGTTCATTGGGTTTTTAAAAGAGGTGAGGCCTGGGAGTGGCACCTAATGTAATTCATGGGGTGTGCCAAACTGAACGTGCCAATAAAACCCTAGATAGGGACAAAATTAGCCTGAATTAAGGTTCCAGCCAACCTTTTCACAATGGGCTAGATGTTAAGTATATTTGGAATATCATGTGTAAATATTCAGGGTGGAGTACAGAGGATGAATATTCTTTGAAAGAAAGATTAATTACTTTTTGGTGTATGGTTTTTGGTATTGGAGGAAAAGAGAGTGAAAAAAGTCAGCTGGTCCCCTATGTAAATTTAGGGAGCAAAGTTCAGTCATAAAAGGGCTAATGGGTAATCCATGATAAGCCAGAGTGGTTCTGGGGTAATTTTTTCCTCTTGTGATCTTGAATCATGGAACAAAGGAATCCTATGAGAATTTCAGTTGACGAGATGAAAAGTTACTATTTTTATTCTGAATGGTGTTCATGCTTGATCTCAGGTGCTGAAGGTAAGTCCATTTTGTATGGTTGCTTATATGAGAGTTGTCAGACCTGTGCGGGTCTTCTTATGTCAGAGTGTGCTCTTGCGTTGCCCAGGTTCCAGGTGTAGGTGTGGTATCGCTTTCTAAATGAGAGGTGTGATGTATGTGGAAAGGATAATAAACATTTTGAGATACTGCTTTCCTTGACTGAAAGTTCTTCTGGATGTCACTGGTAAATTGCCTTCTGGAATTTTGGAATTAGTCATCCTAAATTCCCAAGTAGCCTTTAGCTTATTTCATTAGAACCTGAAAGTACCTAATCCCCCTTCCTGTAGCTCTCTATGGACTTCCCTAGTGGTCTCAGGCATCAGAAGATAGATACCTATTTCTGGAGCCCTGACTTTCCTATAAAGGACTTAGAGGTCTAATTTACTTTTAAAGAAAAATGATATATTAATATCCAGATTTATTTTAAAAATAAGTTAGGGTGTGGTGATTATTCCTTCAAGAAAAAAAAGGATGCTTTGCTTTATGTGAAAGGATTTCCTCTAGGACTTAAATCTCAGATGACCCGTAGGTCACATGTCAGTCAATCAGTGTACTAGCATTTATAAGTACCTGGATGTGTCAGATTCTGTACTAAAGGCTGGTGATACAAAGGAAGGCAAAAAATGTTTCCTTCAGGAGCTCAGAATCTAACGAGTCCTTTCTGACCCTTATAATGCTTAAGATTTTCAGAAAAAAATGCATTCTTAATTTACCAGCACCCATGAACCACCTGTGTCAAACCACTTGTCAACCATAACCTCCATATAAGTAAATGCTGCCATTTGTCATACCAGCAGATACTTGAGAACAGTGGAAAGAACACTGGCTCTGGAATGAGAAGACGTAGTTTCAAATTCTGCCTCTGTTACTCATTGCCTTTGTGACCTTAAGCTTCTTTGGGTTTCAGATTGTCTGAAATCCTTTGCACTTATAGATCTGCGAAATTAGTGATTCCAAATGCGACTGAGTGGATTAATTCTAAAATTAAATTTATGTAAATATGTGCATACTTGGCTTTCTGATTATATTGCATTACTGAAAATTTGGACAGCCCTACTCTAAAAAGAATACTTAGTTTGTGCATTTAAAATACAATTAAATTTATGAAAATATCATCTATTTACTATTTTTTGGCAAAACATTAGTTGTAGAAAGCAAGGTCTAGATCTGCATGTCAACAAAGAAGAGCTGGGTAATGACCCCCTTTAAGGAGGGTTTTGCTTTCAATTATTTCGGGACCGAGAATGATCATTCAGGAAATCATGATCCTTCTATGAAGAGAATCAGATTTTTGACAGGTTGCATCTTTAGTTCTGTCCATTTGGTGTCTTTCACAATCTATGTGAGTGACCTTCTGGACATTGAATTTTGAAAGAATAATAAATAAAAATGGGAAATTTGATGCTTAATTGATATTTTCTTTGATATGAAGGAAATCAAGAAAACAAGTGGAAAAAAGACAGTCAATGTTATTTTAATAAGTGATTATAAGCATACTGCAGGCTGATGAAAAATGTTTGTTTATATCTGGCCTACACCTAAGACACTTCTTTTTTCTTACTAGTTTTCTTACTGATCAATGAAGGACATTTTTGTTTATTCTAATTTCAAATGTGAAGAGGTTGTTAATGATCTTTGGTCTGTGATCCTGAGGTGCTTTCCAGCTACAACAGCTTGTGAGTTTGCAAGGAAGCATGGATTGAATATTCATTCCTACACACCAAGGAAAGAATCTATGATGTAAGCATGAGGTGTTATGTACTGTGATGCCTTTTTTTTAAGAGTAATCAATTTTATTAAGAGTTGGAGAAAGCTTAGCACTGGTCACATGTTTTGCTGTTACTCGGTGAACGCACTGGGTTAGTATTTACAAGGGGGAAGTAAACTATTACCTAGCTTTAATACAGAATTTCAGGCACTGATTCTTCCTACCATGGAGGTAACCACTTATTATATTACATCTTTCTATCAAAGGGCATTCTAAAGGTCTCAAAGCCTTCTTTCTTTCTAGCCTCCTATGTGATCAAATGGGGGAGTAGTCTACAGGAAACTGTTTCACAGGATCATACTAGAAATCCAGCCTCTTCATTTTACAAATGAGAAAACTGAAGCCCAGAAAGATTAAGTCATTTTCTAAAGATTGCACATGTATTACGTGCATACTTGCTTCAGACTCCAGCTTCATCTTCTTTTCCACTTATACTTAAGGAGTCAACAATAAACCTTGAAGGCTTTTGTTTGGAGTCTGGGTGGACTTGATAAAGATCCTAGCTTCTATTGACACATTATCCTGACAAGGAAGTAGTTGATAAAGGGGTGGTGACACCCAACCCTTTGAGTGTGGCATAACATAACTTAATGAATGAATTTAAAAAAAACTTAAATGTTGACCATGTGGGTGAATTAGGGCAAATCAATGCTTTGAATGACTTCATGTGTGTGAGCTCAGAAAGTGACAGAATGTGGGGAGAGGCAATATGGAAGACTGAGTGGCATCCAGAGTGGAAAAATTAGATGAAATTAATGAAATTAAGAAATTAGATGAAAAGTAGCTTGACTTGAGAAGAGAAGCTGGTTAAAGTAGCAAGGGTAGGTTGATGTGGGTAGATGTAAACTCTCCAAATGCGCTGACTCAGCCAATCAGATGCCAGCAACAACATTGAAACAGTGAAGTCTATTGAATAGGGGTATGAATTATGGGTAGGACATGAGATTGAAATTTAAGGGAATCAAGTATTGGCTCCAGTTCTGTCGCTGACAGGATCCTTGGGCAATCCACTTCTTCTCTCACTCTGATTCGGCTTTCTTGGTTTGTATAAATATTCCCCTATTCTCTCCTCAGAGTTGTTTAAGTTAATGTAATCTTAGAAGTAGAAGTCTTATTTTTTTGAGGATGCTGACCAAACTGAAGATGGCAGATATTCTGAATACCATATAGAAATGGTATGTTCAAGGCTACCATTCCTTTGTGCCCTTCTCTCCCCAAAAGGACATTAAACACACACACACACACACACACACACACACACACACCAAATTCACGTCAAATAACCATCTGAAAACTGTATTCCTCTACATGAATTTCTGTTTTAGTGTTTTCTTAGTGACAAAATATCAAGAAAATAATCATCCCCAAAATGTGTATAAATGGATTTGGGATTGACTCCCTGTAATGGGGTTTTGATGGATCCTTGGCCGGGTCTCTGATTTCTTTTTGTTAGTTTGTTTTGCAATTTTAGTTCAATCAAGTCTTCAAAGAGTAGCAATAAAACTGCAAAGAACCTATTAACATTTACAGCTGATGATAGGAAAACTTGGAGGTGGCTTGTGAATGAGTAGAAGAGGACGAGGTCCAACCTCATCCCTTGTCTTGCAAAGTTCATTATGGGTATGTGTTGTTGTTGTGATGCTCGTGATAGGAATTCAAGGTGCTCAGGGTGGGAGGTTTCTCTGAGTGAAGGTGGTATGGTTTAAAAAGTGATAGACTGCAGTGATAGACTGATGATGGTTCTCTCATTCTAATCATAACTCTGCCTAACATGGAAAAAGCATGTAATAAATAGTATATTTTCTGTTATTTTGAGTTTATTTTTCCCTTTTTATTTTATGATAAAAGACCCCTCCCCCCAGTTCCCCTAAAAAAATTGTTGTTCATAGGACAAAAGACTCAGACAAAGAGCTGCTTTTGGAAAAGTGGTCAAAGCCCATTATCTTTTTCTTCCCCTAAGTTAAAAATAGTTGCCCAGTAAAGAATTAAGATTGAGTCAGAGAAGAACAGGGAAGTGAAAATAAATGCTGCTCTGAGTCTGTAAGCCAGAAATGGAGAGATGGCTTTGTCTTATAGTCCGAAGTCCATGAGAGGTGAGTGGTATTTGGAGTCCTGTTTTCCTGATGACCCAAGGTAAAGAATGAATGAACAGAAGGTAATTGATCAGATAATTGAACAAAATTTGTAGCATCTCTGTTTTTACCCAAATCATAAATCTTGGGATTGCTTACAATTTTGTTTTTAATGTTATTAAAATTTGGTGGGTGGGAATTGTTTGTGGGTTTGTTGTGAATATATTTTAAAAATACCTTTAACTCTTCAGAGTGAGAAAAGCTGGGGAGCTGTCCCTTTTAGGATGATAGAGCAGCAACATAATTTATTTTTTTTAAATGAGACCTTTATTCTCAGTAAGCATTTGTGCTCATCACACAAGAGAGAATTCAGGGACCTAACACAATATGGGAATTAAAAGACCCTGGTGCTAAATTCAGTTCTGATGATGTGGGGCAGGAAGGGGAAGGGGTGACAACCACGTCTACTTTCTGAGCTTTAGTCTGCTCATTTGTAAAACAGGGATTGAAAAAATGAGAACATTTGCCCTCTTTATCTCATAAGGTCATTATAAGGACGTTCCTGATATTTTCCCTGATTGTCCTTGATTCTTAGAATGTCTTCCCTAATCATCCCTGCTTACCAGCTTGCTGGGCTCCCTCTAAGTAGCAACTAAAATCCCATCTCTTTAGATAGAGTGCTGGACCTGGAATCAGGAAAATTCATTTTTGAGTTCAAATTCAGCCTCAGATGCTTTTTAGATGTGTCACTCTGGGGAGGTCATTTAACCCTGTTTACCTCAGTTTCTTCATTGTAAAATGAACTAGAAAAAAAAAAAAGGCAAACCGCTATAGTATCTTTGCCAGAAAACCCAAAATCTGGTCATGAAGAGTTGGACAGGACGAAACAACATAAAATTCCATCTTTTATGAGCAGCTTTTCTCAATCCTTAATTCTAATGGCCTTCCTTCTTTTAATTATTTCTATTTATCCTGTATACAGTTTGTTTATTTACTTGTCTCCCCCATTAGATTATTAGCTCCTTGAGGGCAAGAACCAGCTTTTACCTCTTTTTGTATTTCCAGGGGTTATCACAGTGCCTGACTAATTGAAATAGCTTATGGGAGAGTGCTTTGAAAACAATAAAGTAATTGAAAAATGTTACAATGATTCTAACTTCTTTTAATGTGGGAGAAGTCTAAACTTTAATTCCGAATGCCACCATCAATGTTCATGTCTTTTCCAGTTCAATCAGAGTCCCTAGTCATTTGTCCCTCCAGAGAAAGATCTGATTTGAGCTTGGCAGCAAAAAGATTGTTCAGGATGTAGAACCTGAGTCAAGAAGAAAATCCTAGAAAATGACAAAAGGGAAGAAAAAAAATACTGTCTTTATATCATAGGAGGAAATGTATTTATTTAACATCTGTGAGAGTGCCCTACCTGTGTAGGTGGAGACTCAGTTAGACAGCTGTTTACTGGAAATTGCTCTATGAGCAAATGGCTTTATGAGTAAAAATAACGAATAGCAGCAGGCATACATATAACCATATACACTACTTGTTGTATAGGAAAGGCTATCTCTTTTTACAGTCTGCCAGGTTAGCTGCCTTTTTCATTAGTGAAGTTACCTGGGGGGGGGGGAATTTTGACATTACTCCCCCCCCAAAAAAAAAAATCCCCTCCCCTCCAGGTTATCTTGTGTATGCAAAGAGCCCAAAAAGAGAAGCACCATCCAAGGCTAAGAATTAAATGTAAACATTCAAAGTTCTCTGTTCACAGTTTCCTGTGTGCAATTTGTACCATGTTTGATCCCCCACCTTGTAATAAGCTGTCTCCATGGAGACTTAAGTGTGATTGCTTGTTTGCATTTTGCCACCATCACCATGTTATGTTAGGAACTTTTCTAGTTAGATGACCACCCGTCAGATTTCATATGCTCATAAATTTAGAGCAAGAAGGGACTCAGAGGCCACCCACCCAAATGTGCTCTTTTTATAGGTGAGGAAACAGGTCCAGAGGAGTGATTTGCCCAGTATCACTCAACAGGAGAGACAGGATTTTTAAACTGAGGCCCTTTCACTCTCAAGACTCTAAATCTAGTACTCTTGGGAACTGCAGGAAGCTGTTTTTTGTTTTCTTGGGTCTTTTTCCCAATGAAAAGTAGTATTGACTAGACTTTTGTTATTTAGTTGTTGCAGTCTTATCTGATTGTTCATGATCCCAGTTGGGATTTTCTTGGCCAAAATACTTGTGATTTCCTCCTCCAGCTCATTTTAACATATGAGAAAGTTGGATCAAACAGTTAAGTGACTTGCCCAGGGTCACACAGCTATTAACTGTCTGAAGGGGTCAGATTTGAACTCAGGAAAATAAGTCTTCCTGATTCCAAACCTAGTGCTGCATCCACTGTACCATATAGGTGCCTCAGAGACTAGACTAGGTCACCTTTTAGATTTTAGGTATTATATACAGAGAAATCAAGGGTTTATTTAAAGTCATATCTTACCACTTCCTCTAAGAGGCTTAATTTCTCTAAAGAGAAGACACCAAGCAAGGCCAGTATATCCACTCTTTTGCTTTCAAAGACTCAGTGCTTAAATGTAAGAACTTAATGGAAGTAACATTCACTGTTGCATATAGTTCAGAAGTCCTTCCTTTTCAGGTGGAAAAGACATTCACTTTAGAGCCTCCTTTCTCTGAGTCACTGGAGGGGAGAACTGTTCTTTCAAGGTCAAAACACAAATGGTAATATGTTAACTAAAACCAGCACCAACCCTCACACTGAACAGCGTTGCCTCCAGAGATGTAAAATGATAGGTCACCAGGCTCAGATGAGAAAGGAGGCACTGGGCTGAATAATGAAGACAATTGATTTATGGTTTCATTGAAAATGTGCTTAAACAACTGAATTTTTTTTTCTCTGAACCCTTTCTTTTCTCTGTTGTGCTGAAGTGGTGCTTAGTACATGACTTGTAGTCTAACAGAATTGTCAAAGGAATATACTGAGTCATCTCTGTTTTACTGAGTGGAAAAAATGAAACAATACAAGATGCAAGAAGGGATCATTTTTTTTTTCTCCGTTGTGGTGACCAGAGTTGTATTTGGGGCTGATAAATCTATTACCTAGAACAGAGCATTTCACATAGTTTATTCATAAATGCTAGTTGGAATGTACTAAGTTCAGAGTCTAAGAGAGGGGCAATTCAGTTAGTATGTCCTAAGACTCTGAATTTTTAGGGTTTGTCAGTCTGAAACCACCACGAAAGTGTCAATTGTTCTGTACTAAAACAACTCTTCTAGGAAAACATTTTATCTCTTTCCTGGATATCAGACCTTCTGGCAAGCATTTGAATATAAACAAGGTCTGTTCTGAAAAACTCACCATGTTAACTAACAAGAGACAAAAGAGAGAAAACCAAGGAAGGATTAGGTCCAAGGGAAAGATAAAACCAAGAGAAAGGGAAGGGTGGATTAGAAGGGCTACTGGCTCCTGCTCAGAGCAGGTTGCAGAAGATCATCACCTCCTCGGACAAGACTGGTTCTTGGGTTACTGTCAGTTCCCTGAATGGAGGAGGGAATCTGTCTATTTGGAAAATGGATAACAGATTTCTCCCCTCCTCTTAAGAAAAGCAATGTTCTGATTGAATGATGAGAATTAAACCTAGTTCATCTGGGTTTATGGTATGAATGAATCAACAGGGGCAGGAAAGTGGGGCTTTGGATAGAGTAAGAACTCTTGGAACTGGGAGGACCCAAGTTGAAATCAGACAACAGTTGTGTGACCCTGGGCAAGTCATTTCACCCCATTACCTCCAAAAAACCAAAACAAAACATGAATCTATCAAAAGTTGTTGCCATGCTTCCCATAATGTAGCTAATTGTTAATACTATTATCTGTTTCCACACTGTCTGGAGTTGGCCTTTGGAAGTTTTTTTTTTTCCTGAGAACCATGTAAACATTAAGCAAATGTCTTGTAGTTAAATTGTGTCTAAGGAAAAGAATTTGGTTTTTTTTTGGGGGGGGGGGTGGACCTGCTTGATTTTAAAGTGCTTAAAATTTTCTCCAGAAATGAGAATTTCAAAAATCTTCTTTTTTCCTTAAAGATAGAAAAAGGCAGAAATTAATGTGAATTGTACAGACTTAAAACCTAATATTAACTAGAATTAATTGAAAACTGGTGCTTATGCATTCAAAAATGACTTTTGATGTTTCAAATTTCCAGTAGGCAAGATGTGTGAAGGGGATGGTATTACCTGCAGGTAATATACTATGCATTTATATGGGGATGGTGATTCAGTATTATGTCTGAGGAATATTTTCCAAGTATAGGATTTCCCAGAACAGATGAGTTTTTAGTTTTTGGGTATCCACATGCTGACCTGACACTTCTCAGATTTGGAAAGCTGAGATCACTGTCCAATTTATTTACAACTTCTGTTGGTGTAGAGCACTAGTAAGTTGTGGTTTTTCTTTGGTTTTCAGTTACAGTTCCTACATTGTTTTAAAAGGGCATTTGGGGCTAGAAAGTTACGTTGATGTGTGTGTATATATTCAGTATTTAATTTTGTATCCACTATATAACTTTATACCCTTATCTGTTCATATAAGTGGAGAACCAGCTTTGATGCCAGGAAGTTGAGACAACTACTGATTGCATGAACTTGGACAAGTCACTTAACCTCCCATTGCACTCAATCATTCTCTTTACTGTTAGAGAGCAGATGCCTAAATGAGTTTGTAGAGAGCGTTTCCTCACTGGGCGTTCCCCATGTCGATGAAATTGCAGATTTTGGATAGTAACTCTCATGCTTCATCTTAACTCCTCAATAG
Source organism: Potorous gilbertii (assembly GCA_028658325.1). NCBI lineage: Eukaryota > Metazoa > Chordata > Mammalia > Diprotodontia > Potoroidae > Potorous > Potorous gilbertii. Next base: position 405,314,225 of record CM053771.1, on the reverse strand, counting down.
GATAATTTTGTTGTTTGTGTTATGTGTTGATAATAGTGAAAAAATGAAACTGTAATGTGATAATTTTGGACAAAAGTACCAGAGCTTTTGTATTTGAATGGGCATTGTTCTTTCAAAACAGTCACCTGATGAGTCTGAGTAATATGTGTTCCCCTCCTTTTTTCTTTGCTCAGAAAGTTTTTGGAGTACTTCTCTTGGAATTATTTTGCATCTTTGCCACATTCTTTAGCATATCCCCAATGGTGACATCCATTGAGAATGGGTTAAGTTTTTGGAAATGAACTAATCTTGGTTGATAATATTTCCCGGTGGGTAATGCTGATTCTGGCTAAGAATGAGGGATGATAGTGAAGTGGTGAGCTATGGATAGTCTCAGAGGACAATTCCAGAAAGCATTACAAAAAGGGTTGGAAAACCTCGGGATGAAACAGAGTTATGGACTCCCAGGTGAAGGCTTTCCTGGACAGGAATAAAGCTTTTTTATTTATTTATAGATAAAAGGGTTCATTACTTTTACAGTTTCACTTAGCATACTTAGCCTTTGTCTTCTCTGGCCAAGAGACAGAATGAAGGAACAGAGGTTCAGGTGGCAAAAATGATCATTTGAGTCAGACAAATAATTATTTTTAAGGACTTTCATCTGTGCATGAAAATAAGTGTGGAGAATTGTCCTCATTCTACATATTTAAATGATTATATGTACTTTACTGTACTACCTGGTTTGGGAACAAACTTTACCAACTAACTGATTGTGAATAAAGAGAAGAGGTTTTCCATGTGTAGAACAGACTTACTGGCTCTGGGTTTTTGACAGCGATAAGTATAAAAGTACAATCTGGTCTCTATGTGTGGGATAGCATGACCCTCCCCTTACTCAAACTGAATACTCAGAGGTGTCTCAAAGTAAAAAGAGAAAAATCTCCTTTATCAGTGCTTCTGAGAAGCAGAGGGTCCCTTCACCAGTAAAGCTGGAGTTGAGAGGCGCCTTACAGAAGTAGAATGGCACCTTATATAGACCCTTTCTTGGAAAATCCCCCTCCTACAGCTGACCAGTATTCTTATTGGCTGAGAAGCACGGTCTTACCTTGTAGGCACAAAATCTAACCAATCCCTTTTGGAGCCTGGTTCAAATTTCCTCCTCCCAGACCGTTACAAAGCCCTGAAAATACCCGTCATTATATGCAAATTAGGCATTGAAAATATATGCAAATGAACCATTGATGACTCATGCAGATTGGGCATTAAGAACTTATGCAAATCAGGTGGATCTATGTGAGGACTGCAGATTGCTGCGCATATGCAAATTAGGTATTGAGTTAGTGAGTCATATCCAATCATTGATCCTAATGTACTACATAGCCTTATATGGAAATCACCTGACTTTGGAGGAATTGAAACTTGGGCTTAAGGTCTCTTTTACTCTAGGGAGAAGACTCCATATCCCTGAGAAGTCTTCACTAAATCTGTTCCCATTCATCTAGAAGAGTCAGAGAAAGGGTTTTAAGAGATCTTGATCTAGAAAGACAAATAGACTTGGGTAAACTAAGGGAATAAAATCAGCTGAGAGAAAGTGGAAATTATAAACTGGTAAGCAGGTAAATGGATCTTGACCAAGAGTTGATTGGACTCAATACTTGAGTAACTTTTCTCCAATACTAAGTCACTGAAACCAATGCTAGAATGCCTAGCTACAGTGTGCTCCTTTGATTTCCTAACTTGTGAAGAGCTTATAACTATATTATCTTATGACTCCAATAAAGCAGAGATCACACTCAGAATTATCCCAGATATGTCGTTCACATGACAAACTGTTGTGCAGGGATTTGGAGAGTTTGGGAGATCTCAGTGACAAAGTAAAGTCCAGTCGGTAGCAAAATGACTGCTTATGCCATCATTTTGAATTTTGGATTGCAACTCTCATATTTCATCTTAATTCCTTAGTACTTTAATTTGGTTGTTTGTATTATGTGTTGAATATAATGAAGAGAGTTGATATGTATATATATATATATATATGTATATATATATATATGTATATATTAAGTCATATGGATGTACATTGTATGAACGTATATGTATGTATTTGTGTGTGTGTGTGTGTGTGTGTGTGTGTGTGTACATACATATATTTGTTTCTGTCTATCTGAATGGAATCTATTATTTCATCTGAGTAGGAAAATCCCAGTAAGGAGCTTCCTCTACCAGTAAAAATGAGTAAATCTCTTGTCTTAGAGAGTTGTCTGGGGATAATGAAAGGTTTTGATTTCTCTAGGCTTCCCACAGTTAGTATGTATCAGAGGCTGTCCTCGAACCCTTGTCTTCCGGACTCCAAGGTCACCTCTAAATCCATTAAACCATGCTGCCTCTTGTAATGCAAGTTTTAAATCTCTTCATAGAACCAACATGAAGTAAAAGAACAATTAAAATTGCCTTTTCTGTGATATGTCCTGTCCCACTGGGGAAATAAGTGATCGTTTTACAATCCTATCTTTAAAATTCCCTGCCCTTGTGATTCGTCTCCATACCTACCTATACATTTCCATGGTGATGGTTGCTAGAGGATTCTGGCTCTGGGAGAGAAGACATACAATCTAATAAAACCCAGAGCAAAGCTCTCCTGGGCTTTTATTCTTTTTACAAGGAGGAGCATATGTACATCTTTTAGGAAAGAGTGACTTGTGCTGAAAGCTTCTTTTTACAAGTCAGACCCACACTATCATAAAGTTTGCTTTAATATTTTACATGGGGTAGATTTTTAAATTATTTAGTACTTCTGTCAATAACATAAAAGCCTCCTTGCTATCTAGATATTCCAGGTTTAGAGACCAATAAAATTATTTCTCCACAAGCTTTATGGCAAGAAAATGAGATTATGATGGGACAATTATACTTTCCTTGAAATTCTGTCTTAAATGTATTAATAGGATGATGTTTTATCTTAGTTCCTTTGTCTTTTAATTTGTTTTCACTTTTATTAATCAAAGAGTTCTCTCTCCCCAAAGGGACAGAATGAAGGAACAGAGAGGTCCAGGAAGCTACTGGGTTTCATGGTAACTAATCTGAAGTGTTTCCTGTAATCATTAGCAATCTGTATTCTGCCTCAGGTTCCCCAGGGAGAGAGGATTAAATGCTAGTTCAGAAAATACAGGGCCTCATTTTTCCCCTTTAAAATTATTTATATTTGAGGAAAATATTAAATTCATCGCTCTAATATCTCTTCTTATTTTTAAATTTTAAAATTAGAACTTTAAAAAATCTAATTCAGCAACACACCTACAATAGCATGGTAAATGGAAGAAATGCTGGTTTTGGAATAAGAACAGCTAGGCTCAGGTTGTATTTACTGTCTACAGGACTTTAGGCAAGTCATTTGATCTCTATGTTTTCCTTTTCTTCATCTGTAAGGTGAAGGCATTGGACTAATGTCTGTAATATCTCCTCCTCCATGACTTGGACTATAAATGTTGGCATTGTGCCAGTTACTGGCAGTACAAAAATAAATACAATATTTAGGTCTCTTCCCTATGACTGGCATTGTACCATCACTAGGAGGACATAGAGACAACGTTATCTTTATTCTCACAGAGCTTACCATCCAATGAAGAGACAGACGTACACATTTCAATGAGATAAGAAGAAATCTAGGCAAAGTACAAGAGAAACTAAATAGAGAAATTTGACCTGGTGATGAGAGGGAGCTGTCTGTTGACTCCATGAAGGAAGTGGAAATCTGAGTGTGTTCTTAAAAGAAGTAACTTTTGATTAACATGAATCAGGGAATGCATTCAGGTAGAGGAGCCAACGTGAGCAAAAGACATGGAGATAAAGAGAACAGGATAAGAGAGTAGATCAAAGAGCAGTCCAATTAGAATGGACACCAGAATAAATAGATGAGAAAAGTAGGAGACAAGTCTGGGTAGATAAGATGGAATTAAATTATGAGGGTCTTCCCGTTTGGAGTTACGAGTTGGAGTTTAAAAAGACAATGATGAAGCACAGTTGTACTTTTGGTAGTAGCAAAAATCTGGAAACAAAGTAGTTGCCATTGATGGAGAAGTTAGATTGAGAGAGGCAGTATGAGACAGTAGAGAGAGAGCTAGAGTTGGAGTCATGAAGACCTGGGTTAAAATCTTGCCTTAGATACTTGTTTGTTGCCTCTCTCTTGGCAAATTATTTAAACTGTCTGGGCTTCAGTATTTGCATATGTTAAAATAAACCAGTATGATTAAATGATTCCTAAAGTCTCTTTCAAGGCAGCCAAATGATGTAGTGTTGGACCTGGAGTCAGGAATACTTGAGTTCAAATTCTGCCTTAGACACTAGCTTTGTGACCCTGAACAAGACACTTAACCACGTTTGCCTTAGTTCTCCATCCATAAAAATGAGCTGGAGAAGGTAAGGGCAAACCATTCCAGAATCTTTGCCAAGAAAACCCCAAATGGAATCAGAAAGAGTTGAAACATACCTGAAAAGTGTTTGAAGAACAAGAAAAAATCCCTTTCAGTTCCAAATCCATAAATGATCTGGGAAATTTTTAAGCCAAGTGTGGTACATGAATATTGCATCCTAAGAAACAATGAGTTATAAAGAATTTTGAGAAACCTGAGAAGACAACTAAAGTGACTTAAAAAAATTAAGTAAACAGAACCAGAAAAATAATATACATGTCTAAAATGATGTAAATGGAAAGTACAACACAACAAAACTGAACATTATGTTCCCAGAGAAGAGAGAAAAAAATTCACTTCCTTTCCTTCTTTTTAGAGGTCAGGAACTTTGCATATGCTGCTCTTTCTTGGAGGCATGACTAGTTTTGCTGAACTGTTCTGTACCATTTCCCCACTCCCTCCCAATTCTTTGATACAAGGTATGGTCCACTGAGTAGGGGAGGGAGGCAGAATGTATTCTGAAGTGAACATGACTTAAAAACAAAAGATATCAAAATAATAGGAGTTTTTTAAAACCATGATTTTTTTGAGTAAAGGAGTAATGCAAGAGGTATTAGGGTTTCTTCTTTTTTTCTTTTTAATTATGCCTTGAATCCAATGACAGAGGACTGGGAGCTTTTGAGGTATATGATGAGTTGAATGAAGGGTTGAGAAGTGTTGGGGTGGATGGAACAAGTACTTGGCTCTTACCCATTCTCAGAACCCTTCACTTGACCCATCCGTCCCCACTGGCTATTGTCCCACATCCTTCTCTTCCTTGTTGTTGTTAAACTCTTTGAGAAGGACAATTAGGATTACTGATTACTTTCTGCTCTCTCTCTCTCTCTCTCTCTGTTCCTCTCTTCTTAGCCCCTTCCAATCTAGCTTCTGACCTCATAACTCAAATGAAAGTTATTAACAATTTCTTAATTACCAAATCTGATGGCCTTTTAACCTTTAACCCTTTTGGATCTTCTCTGCTTCTGTGTTTTTGTAGCACTGCTCTCTCCCAGCTCTCCTGCCTGTCCTTGTCCTTAGCTGTATCTTCTTCTGACCTGCTCAGAGTCCTTTTTTTCTGTCCTCATCCAGATTAGTTCTGCTAACCAGAGCTCTGGCCTGGGGCTTCTTGAACTCCCTCTATATTATGTCATTTGATAATTTTATCATTTCTCTTGGATTCAGTTATCTCTGTGCTGATGATTCTCAGATCTACTCATCTATCCCTAATTTCTTTGCTCTTACATCCCATTGCTGACTGGACATCTCAGATTGGATATCCTATAGACAACTTAAACTTAACTGAATGTCCAAAATGGAACTCATTATCTTTTTTAAAAAATGATTTAATTTTTAATATATGAAATAAAACAAGCATTTCCATAACATAGTATAATTTTAAAAAAGATGATTGTCCCTGAAACTGCAAATTATTATGTACAAGTTGCTATTCCTTTTAAATATATAGTAAGATTACCATATACCTTTCTTTCCCCCCGTTTTTCTTCCTGCTCCCACCTAGAGATGGCTACCATTAGACCCTAATACGTAAAATCATTCTATACATATTTCTATTTATGCGGTCTCTCTCTCTAGATGTCAGTAGTGTCTTCCTATGTTCTTTGTACTTAGTTTGCATATTTATAAGAATCAAAATGACTTATTCAAAGTGTTTCTTAAAACAATATTGTTATTGCTGTGTATGACTTTCTCATGGTTCTGTTCATTTCACTTCTCATTATTTCTGGCAAGTCTATTCATGTTTTCCTGAGACCATCCAGCTCCTCGTTTCCTATAGCAGAGTAGTGTTCCAGCACGATCATATACTGCAACTTGTTCAGCCGTGCCCACAATTTTTAGTTCTTTGCTCCCACAAAGAGAACCGCTATAAACATTTTTCAACCTATCGATTGGACTTGTTATCTTTCCACCTGAAACTCTCCCCTATTCCTCACTTATCTAGCATGGCTGAGGGTCCCACTATCCACAAGCTTAGCAGGTCCCCCCTTAGCCCCTCCTGTTCTTTTGCCTCCTCGATATCCAATCTGTTGCCAAGTCCTGTTGATTTTTACCTTCTTAGCATCTCTTTCCTATTCCCCTTTACAGTTATACTTGTGCCACCCTGGTGGAGATCCTGATCACCTCATGTCTGGATTATGGCAATTGTCTTCAGATTGGTTTTTTTTGCCTCAAGTCTCTTCTCATTCAGTCAATTCTTCACTCATCTGCAAATGTCATATTCTAAAAATGCATATCTGGTCGTTTCACCACCTAGTTCATAAACTCCAGTGGCTACCTATCTCTTCCAGGATCAAATGCAAAACTCTCTGTTTGACCTCCAAAGCCTTTCTTAACTTACCCTAGTAACAACGATGGAGGCAGCTAGGTGGTACAGTGGATAGAGCACCAGTGCAGGAGTCAGGAGGACTTGAGTTCAAATCTCACCTCACACACTTGACACTCACTAGTTGTGTGACCTTGGACAAGTCACTTAACCCCAATTGCCTCATCCTGGGTCATCTTCAGTCATCCTGATGAATATCTGGTCACTAGATTCACCTGGCTCTGGAGGAGAAGTGAGGCTGGTGACCTGCACAGCCCTCCCTCACTCAAAACAAAGTCAAGTGCAAGTCATGTCATCATTTCTCTGATGGCATAGTCTTCTTTGGCAACAGAGGACAAATGCACATAACTTACCCTTTATCATCACTTTGTCAGTCTTCTTACATCTTGCACTCTACCTGTATGCTCTATGATTCAATAATATTGGTCTCCTTGATATTCTTTGCACAAGACACTCCATCTCCCAACTTTGGGTATTTTCATTGGCTGTCCCCATACTTAGAATACTCTCTCTCCTCATCTCTACCTTCTGGTTTCCTTAGCATCTTTCATGTCCCAGCTAAAAATCCTACTTTCTACAGGAAAGACCTGGTCTTCCTTCATTCTGGTGTCTGCACTGTTGATTCAAATTTATCCTTTCTGTAGCTTATTTGTACATATTTTCATGTTTTCTCCCCTTTAGACTCTTTAACTCTGTGAGAACATGGATTGTCTTTTGACTTTTATTGTGTCCCCAGTATTAATATCACCTGGCACATCTTAGGTGCTTAATAAATGTTTATTAACAAACTGACTGGGGGAGGGGTACATGCTGAGACTTTCTAAGTTGCAGATCAGGAATACCTGTAGCTGAGGAGTCTCCACTCAAGGAGAGACTAGAAGTGCAAGCTATATCAGGCAGAAACAGGGATCTGTTACCAAAGAGGCATGGTGACAGGTCAGAGAGTCCAGGGGCAGAAGTCACGGTTCAGATCAGAAACATACCTTGGGACCATACCAACAGTGTTCAAGGAGTAGAAGGAGAGACACGATCTAAGATGAATCAGAAGTTTCAGCAACTACATTAGAAGAGCCCCATTTTAACAAAATCTAAAACTTTTCTACCTATCATCTTGAGGGGCGTTCATAGCTTTTATGTCCAAGTATTTTGTAGTCAGTTCTGTCTTCCTGCTTTCTTCCCCTGAAGGAATTCAGCTGGACAGCTCCTTCTTACCACTGCTTTGGGGCAGTAGTCGTCAGTTTCTACGTCTCACAAAGCAACAATGACACCCATTCTAATTTTGTTTGCACTATTGAAAAGACTTTTTTTTTTCAATTACAAGAGCTAGTGATAAAATAGAGGAAATCTGGAAATTTTATAGTAGTAATGATATTTTACTCATCTAGTCCAGAAATACTCTTTCAGAACATCCTGATACTATTGTCACAAAATTGTCCCCATTTGACAGATAAGAAAATTGAAGTACAAAGATGTTGAATGCCAAAAATTGTATAGATAATTGAGGGTTTTTGTTGTCGTTCAGTTGTATCTGACTTTTGACCTCAATATGTGGTGTTCTTGGCAAAGATACTGGAGTAGTTTGCCATTTCTTTCTCCACCTCAGTTTACAGGTGAAGAAATTATACCAGTAGGGTAAAGCAACTTGCCAAGAGTCACACGGCTTGTGTCTGATGCTGGATTTGAACTCTAGTCTTCCTGACTCCAGGCCTGGCACTCTATCCACTAATTTATAATGGAGCCAGGTCCAGAACCTGAACTTTCTGATTCTCAATCCTGTGTTGTTTCTGTTATACCAGGGTGCATCTCTTGGTCTTTTAGTACCCTTCTACCAAAACAGCATTTAATGAAGAATCAAAGAATTAGAGAGTCAGAAGGGAATTTTTAAAAGACATTTGGTCCAAGCCTCTCATTTTTCAGGTGACCCAGATGAGTAAAATGACTTCCTTCATATAGCCCATTAATAACAGAATCAAATCTAGAACCCAGGTCTGCCAAAAATAACCTGAAAAGAGTCCATCTATCCTGTGTTAATAGTTCTGATGCCAGATGTGAACTAGTGCCATGGTCAATACAACCACAATCCAGAAACTTAGTGGGGAAACTGATTACAATCATTGCTCTAAAATTTCCTAAGTTTGCCCCAAAGTAATATGTAGATTTTCTGACCACAGATGCTACCATTCCTCTGCAGGGTTTGATAAAGTCCATAAAAACTTAATCATAACTTTTAACTATGATGTGTAAATGGATGGACTCCATCCATGCCTGTGAATGCTCCATCTTCCAACTCCAACCTTTCTGAGGGATATTCTTTGTTTGTTATAGCATATAGATTCCCTGATGCTGGTAGATGAGGGTAAGATAGGAATAAGCCTGGAAAATGGAAATATCCTTGTGTCTTTTAGCAAGTTTATTTTGCCTAGAGGCAAAATAAATGCCATTAATAATTTTTTTCCCATTCCTAACTTTTGTCTCTACTACTTTAATAAAAATTTTGGAGTTGGAAAAGGTCAACTATTCCTTTAATATCTGTTTTAGGAGGGAAAGAAAGGAAGAAGCTCTTATTAAGTACCTACAGACTCTGCTGAGGACTTTTACAGATATTATCTCATTTGATATCTTCTGAGTTAGGTGCTCTTACTATGCCCATTTTACAGTTGAGGAAACTAGTCAATCAGAGGTTAAGTGACTTTCCCGGAGTCATACAGGTAGTAAATATCTGAGACTGGATTTTAATTCAGATCTTCCTAAATCCAGGTCCAGTATTCTATCCACTGTAAACAGCTGCCTCTAAGTTCTTTTTGGTCTGAAAACTATTTAGGGCTGTTGACCATTAAATTAGAGAACTTCATGGTGGTTGGGCCAAACTTTAGAAGTGTTCTTTCTCCCTAAAAACCTGTTCTCTACCTGGTCCAGGGATAGGAGCAGAAAAGATGATGTCATGTTGAGAGAGCAAGAGGTAACCCCTGGATGGACCATTGTTGTGCATGTAACATAATGATAACTGGGTTATTCACGTGACATAATAATAGCATGATTTACCATCTTGGGTGCACCCACTGTCATGAGAGGACATGGAAGAATCACCTAAGAATGGTAGGCATGGATGGATTATGATTGGTGTTATTGAGGGTGTGTACACACAGAACTACTGGAGTATCAATCCTCTGCTTTTGCTGTACATTTGCTATCTGTATACTCTGTAGTTCTAACAACATTGAAGTACACACAGGTTATTATGTTAGTTTAAAAAAAATTGTTGACTTGGGAGGGAGGAGGAAGGCTCTTTCTCAGGAAAGGTCATTCTGTTGTCCAAATAATGTCAATAATCCCACCCTTGGTTACTATTTTAGCCTGCCTGGGAATAAGCATGGTAATGACACATGGATCTGTGGTTAATACAGAACATCCAAGATCAAGTTCCTGCTCAGCCCTTCAGTTTCCAGGCTCCCTCACTGACCTGGTGTCAGGAAGTACACCGGGAAATAGGAACAGAGCAAAAATGCTCATTGTTTAGTGAGATTAGATCTCTTGGATGGTGTGTCTGTTATTTCAATCAGGTAAGGGGGCTCTTCCTGTTTAGTTTGTAAAGAATGAGGAAATGACAGACTTGAATGTTGTTCTGGGGGTTGTTGTGGTTTTGGAAGCTACAAACAATTTGTGTTGATATGGGATGTGTTTATGGCAAAGAGAGAAGATTCTTAAAATGTTTTGCTTCAGAGGGACATCTTTCTCCAGTCTTCCACAAGGCGGTCACCTTGAGCTGTGGTTATTTATATGCTTGAGGACTACTACTCTCTTTGTTTTGAGGGGAGGGGATAGTAATTCTGTGAGTATGAACATGTACCTACTGTATAAACTCTTCTGGAAAAGGTACTTCCCTGTTAACCTTGATGGCCTTCTTCATTATATGAGATGGTAAGCTTTCTGAAGCCAAGACTATATCATTGTTGATCATTCTATCCAGAGTTTTCCTGGGCAAATAAATTATGGATGGGGAGGGGGGAAAAAGAGAGTATTTTGGGTAACTCCTTCAAAGGAATCCTTTACATTAGATTTTTAGTTTTAAGTTGTTCCCTTCCTCCCACCCTTCTCCCACCTCCTCCATTAACCAGTTTCCTATGAGTAGGTAGATTAAAGGGGTTTTCTTTGTGAATCTCTAGCCTTTATGCCCTCCTGAAGATTTGCTAGGCTTCTCTCTATACATTATACCGAAAAGAGAATGAAATGAGAAGATTTGTAAGGTTCTCAGGAAGACAGAGAGAATCTGTAGAATGCATGGTCTGAAGATACTTCTTAGAGGTAGCTAAAGAGACATCTTAGGAAGTAGAAAGATGACCTACTCTGGAATCTGAGGACCTAGGTTCATATCTTCCCACTGACAGTCTCAACCTGTATACCTGGGACAAAGGGACAGCTAGGCGGTGTAGTGGATAGAGCACCAGTGCAGGAGTCAGGAGGATCTGAGTTCAAATCTCACCTCAGACACTTGACACTAACTAGCTGTATGACCTTGGGCAAGTCACTTAACCCCAATTGTCTCATCCTGAATCATTTCCAGTCATCCTGATGAATATCAGGTCACTGGATTCCGATGGCTCTGGAGGAGAAGTGAGGCTGGTGACCTGCACAGCCATCCCTCACTCAAAAAAACAAAGCAAGTGCATGTCATGTCATTATTTCTCTGATGGCATGGTCTTCTTCGGCAACAAAGGACCAGTGCACATCCCCTGTACTTAGCTCAATGGCTTGCTCACAGTATACCCTTAATAGATGTCTCCAGAATGAATCAAATTGATATTGTCAGTAAGTACTAATAATATAGTAAGCACTATGCCAGTTGATGTAGGAGTTATGAACATGATAATGAAAGTCTGTGCTTTCAGGGAACTTATATTCTTATTGATGATTTGGGAATGTGAACATTTAAAAATACGACATAAAATAGCATATGTTCGGTGCTAAAAAATGTTAAATCATGCACTAAATTTGTGTTTTATTTGGAGAAGGGAGAAATCAATGTCAGTTATAGTAAATGAAGAAAGCATGGAGGAAAATAGGAGGACATGAAGGACAGATTAAGATTCTAATAGATTCTTATAATTAGTAATAACTTGCATTTATAGAGCACTTTAAGGTTTACAATGGGCTTTTGACATATATTATTTCATTTTATTCTTGAGATTCCCCTATGAAGTAGGTACTATTATTATTCCTTGTACAGATGAGGAAACTGAGGCAGGCATCAAATAAATGACTTGCTTGGTGTCACGTAAATATCTAATGAGTGTCTGTGACAGAATTCAGATTAAAATTTTTATGACTCCAAGACTAACACTTCTTCCTCCATGCCACCTGTCTATGGAGAAGATGTTCTGGGTGTAAATGAGTGGTACATATAGAAAAAGGAACATTGTAGATTTCCTTTGGGGTGAAATAGTGTGTAGATCATTAGTAGCTCGTAAGTTTGCAAAGGTTGTTTGGGGACAGATTTTAGAAAGCCTCGAATGTCAAGGTAAGGAGTATATATAAACTTTATCATGAGCATAAGAAAGAATCATTGAAGATTTTTCTTTCTTTTTAGCAAGAGAGTGCCATGATGAAAATAGTGGTCTTTGATTATGGGTGCAGAATACTGAATATGTTCTCAGATATTATCTTTTTTTTAGTTACATGTTTTTGTTACTTATGAAGGAGAATCAATGGTAGTGAGATTGGAGGGTAGTAAAATGATGCCCATGGTGTAAAAAAATTTAAGAAATGACTATGAAGCAAAACCAAAAAGAATCAAAACTCTCTTTAAGTATAAAGGAAGTATTTTAGTAGGTTGTCCCTTTGGCACTATGAAAGGAAGATTTGAAAGGGAGGAACTCCATTTGGAGGACAGGTGATCTTAAAGATGTCTTTTTACCAATTCCTCTCCTCCCCCTCCCCGTGTATATATATCTCTCCCCTTCATACATGCATGTATTCTCTGTCTCTGTCTCTCTTTGTTTCTTTCTCTCTCTCTCTCTGCCAAGTGAGGATGTTTGTAAGGGTTTTTGATGATGGAGTTTTGCTTTTGTAAAGATCTCTTCTGATGTTTACATCTTGTCACATTTGCAAAGGGCATTCTGGTGGACTGAAAAGTGGGACCTCCCTCTCATTCATAATTTCTTTAACTGTTTGGCCTAAATGACTGCTGTAATGATGAACTCTCAGCACGGGGAGAGAGCAAATGATAAATAAGATACTGCCTAAGAAATATGACTTGGTCATTTATCTGAAACAAATATAGTCCTATTCATCACAACCTGCTATGCCTGAATACAACATTGCTTGTACTGTTTGTTACTAAACACAAGTGTGGCTGCAAAGACTGGTGTGTGTTGGGCAGCCAGGAAAAACTACAATATTAGGTCTATCTCTCAGATAACACTGCAGCTATTTCCTTCAGGCACTGATGCCATTTACAACTGTATTCCAGCCTCATAGTCAGAATGTTGATTTACTTGCCATTTAAAGTTCCCTTCCCCCTGTTGGACTTGATTCTTCTATACTGGCATGCTGTGTATGGAATGACTGATAAACCCTACAGTGCTTCAGATTGTGCTGCACTAAAGCGTTTCTTCTGTCTGCTGTGGCTAATGCCCCCTGCCTTGATGGTACTATTAAACACTGCTATGATATTTCAATATCTGAACTCTTGATTCAAAATGAGGCTAAATTGATGGAAAAAAAGACAACAATTTTACATGTTCTTCTTTGACAAAAGCATTTCATAGACATATAAGATTCTTTTATCTTTCCCTAAAGTCATCTTAATGTATAATAATAAGAAATACTTCTGAGGTATTCTGTGACCAGAGACAATTTGGTCAGCTTTCATCAACAGTGGCTTTACTTCATTGTCCGATTGGTGGAAGCTTAGTGGGTCTTTCTTATAGCCCTGACTCATATTTCCACTTCTGATCAATGTTTGTCCTCCCAGGGTTACATAATGGTAAAGTAACATCTCTGACCCAAGTGGATTTCCAAGTGAAATCTACCGAATCTCATGAGGAGAGATGGGAAGCTTCCTTCTATCAATGCTTATTGACATTTGAACTTGATTTAGAAGATGGGGAGGCTATCATCTCCCCCGTGACGCCTTGCCTTAGAAGTCCCAGTCGATAACAGTATTTTCTCACACCACCAGAGCCTCTTTTATAGAACACATAGTTTTCACTTCTTGTGAATTTGTTGAATTTGTCATTTTTATATGTGTGAGGTTCATGAAATCAGGGAACATGTCATTTTTGAAAATCCCTCAGTGCCTTAGCACCTGTGCTTAATACAGGTACTTAATAAGTGTTTATTAAAGTTGGAACACAACACATGGCTTCAAGCCAGATCGTTGATCCCATGACTTGTCAGCTGCTGGCTGCCTTTTTTTTTTGAGTTGTAGTCATGCCTTTTGTTTTTGAATGGTATAAATACTTTATAATAAAGAAAAACAGTTAAAACAATCAACAGTAAATATGTCTGGTAGAACATATGCCTTTTAGTACCAATAGTCTCCCCACCCCCTCACCTCTCTTCAGATAAGAGGGAAATGTATGCATTTCATCATCTGCTCTGGATCAAGATCAGTCATTGCAATTTATGAAAGTCCAGCTGCTTTTCACGGTGGTTTTGTTTACATTATGATTGTCTGTATAGTTTTCTCTTGGTTCTGTTTACTTCATTCTGTTTCTGTCCATACCACTTTTTCCACTTTCTACTGTCTTCATGGATGTCTGCTCAGTTTTGAATTTTTTGGCTACCACAAAAACCAGCTGCTGGTTATTTTAGCCTTTGTGGTGGGAAAATGTGAAAAAGAGGAACCTCTGTGCTGGGTGATTCTGTGCTTTCTCTGCCCCCTTTGTCTACTAGCTTTCTTCCATGTGACTTTGCGTGATTTTGGGCAAGTGCAAGATGTTTCTACCTTGAAATGGTAGGGGTGGGAGTGGGCAGAGTATATGAGGAAGGGAGGGTGTGTCTTCTAGTGTTGACTTCACTGTCTTTGTCTTTCATCTGTCACGTAGGCCACTACCTCAAGGATATGAATTGCTTGCAGAAATCCCTACTGCCCTTTCTTGGTTCCTGCATTTGTTGGATTTAGTCCAAAACTGAATCCAGCCTAGATTACATCAGTACAGTTGATAAATAAATGGTTTTAGGACCTCAGGGTCTTCTGTGCTGATCAGTCTTCTTGCAATTCAATGCAAGTAAGTCAGGATGCCTAAAGCTTCAATGAAACAGATCAATAAAGAGATGCCTTCAATGAGATAGATCAATTAAGTATAATTTTTGGTGATTCTCTAGTGCCATTTTATTCTTTTAAAAAAGAACCCA
Source organism: Potorous gilbertii (assembly GCA_028658325.1). Classification (NCBI taxonomy): domain Eukaryota; kingdom Metazoa; phylum Chordata; class Mammalia; order Diprotodontia; family Potoroidae; genus Potorous; species Potorous gilbertii. The sequence continues at coordinate 405,299,102 of CM053771.1, read as the reverse complement.
AATTTAAACAAACACACACACACATACACAATGTGAACTATACTGATAAAAAAAGAATGAGAAGATAACTGGACCTCAGAGGATCTACTGTCCAATCACTACTTAATTCTCCTCCAGGAACATTATCTAGGACCACTCTAGGCTGGCTTAAGCGACATATCTCACATCTGTCCCTTTCTTCTCACATGACCGCCATTTTAACTCAGTGGTTTGATAGATAGAAGAGAAAGCCAAGAGAAAGAGGTCTGCTTGCTGTTTTCCACATGTGACTTTCAATCTCTAGTCTCCTTGACATTACATAGGCTGTTCCTCTTGCCTGGGATGTGCTCTCACCTCACATCTGCCTCCTGGAATCCCTAGCTTCTTTCAAAGCTCGAATGAAATTCCATCTCCTACATTAGGCTTTTTTTTATCAGCCCAAGTAGTTTCTCCCCTACTGAATTTAACTTGTATATACATAATATATACCTTTTGTGTATGAGAGGCTGCATGATGTAGTAAGAACCAGCCTTGTACTAAGAAAGACCCATATTCAATTCTTGCCTTTTAACAAATACTGAGCATATGCCTTGAGCAAGTCTCTTAATCTCTGAGTACTACAGATGACTCATTAAAACTCCTCATCTGGATTTCACCAGGCACTCCCTCCAACAATTAGATAACACATGTGGAGATTATATGTATACATGCATACACATCAGGGGACATGTATAGGCATGTAATATTGATATGTATATAGATAGATGTGTGCATATTTTTCTATACATACATGTATTTATATTGGTATATGTATGCATACATGCATATACACATGCACACTTGTACATGTCCCCTGTTAGAATGTAAGTTTCTCAATGGCAAGCATAATTTCATATGTGACTTTGTATTCCTATCACTAACACAGGGCCTGACATATTCTAAACTTAATGAATGTTTGTTAATTAATTTTGAAACTTGACTTCTCTTAAATGCTAAACTAGATTCCTTGCTTACCAAAGGAAATGTTGCAACACAATCTTTTTTATTTAATGTGTTCCAGTGAATCATAGTATATCTACTCTCTCTGAGGCAAGCAAAGTGGGAGGACTGGACAAGGGCGTGCTCTGGTAGCAAAGAGCACATTTCAATGCTAAAAATTGTTTGGTACTAATTAGAAAATCTTTTTGCAGCTCTTTGTATATGTTTAAGAAATGAACTGGATGCAAATTAGACCTTTATAGAGATGGATGTTGACATTAGAGATGTTACCAGGAGATATCCTCTTCCTCAGTATCCTCCTTTACATCCTCCTAATGTTTCCAGCCTGGCTAGTGTTTGCTAAAGGCATGTGGAGCCCTGACATACCATATGGCCATAACTCATAAGAGTTAAGATGGTACCCCTCCTAAGACAGGAACAATTAAAACACATATTACATCATTGAAAACACCATGAAAGTTGCTCCTTAAATTTTTGTATGAAACTAGAGGCCAACTATTTAGTTCCTTCATTTTTGAGACAAATAATTCCAACATGAATTGAGCTGCATCTTTCTGGGTAAAACCATAGAAAGAAGAATGCTTGGCTAAATTCATTTCAGAGGTGATTATTTTATTAATTAATGTATGTGTGTGTATACATATATATATATACATACATATTACTTGGTATAAAGTTAAGTGACTTGCCCAGGGTCACACAGCTAGTAAGTGTCTGAGGCCAGATTTGAGCTGAGGAGTTCCTGACCCCAGGGTTGGTGTTCTGTCCACTGAGCCACCTAGCTGCTCCTCTAAATGATTTTATATGGTTCTCTTGGTTCTGTTTCTTTTGCGCTATATTAGTTCGGACAGATTCCTCAGCATTTGTCATAGGAATACAGGAGAGAGAAACATGAGCTGATAGCAAAATAAGCAGAATTAATTTTTTACAATAACATAAGTGAAAAGACCACTGAAAGGAAACAAGAGTCTAAAAACTAGAAAATGAGCAAAGGCCTTGAATAAGACATAAGGAGACATATCTCCTCCCTCAGGGCAGAAAAGGAGGGGAGGTTGGGATGTACACACGGTCAATCAAGGTTTGTATCTATGCCTGCTTTTCTTTGTCACAAGGGAGTAGGTACAGTGGAAATAAGTGATTTAAAGATAAAAGACAGGAATAAAATAATACATTTGAAATTTAGAGGATGCATCTAGGCCCCAGTGGTTTAGAAGGAAAATAGACATAGCTTTCTGGGGCTAAGGGAAAGCAGAAATAGGATGTGACATTTCAGAGCACACAATTTATCTGGTCAACAGTGAGTAGATTGAGAAATTGATGTTTAGTTGACCAAGATACTGTGACAGATGAAAGGGGCAAATGGGGCAGTTCTGGATTCTTATTTTGCTATGACTTCTGGCACCACCATCCCAAACATTTTCCTGAGGCCATTTGTAGCACACAATTTTTTCAACAATTTCACAACAATGACTTTTTGACGTGAGTAGTGAAGTCCCAAGCCAATAATTTTGCAGGTCAGAAAATGCAGGTCAGATGAAGTAACTGCCCACTGAATCACAGTTATTGTGGGAAAGAGTCAATACTCAAACCGAGTTCAGTGTTCTGTCTGGCCTTATCCTTGGATCACTTCCCATGAGTCTGCTCAGTAGTAAGTGACATAAATGATTGTCTTGAATTCATCCTTCAAAGTAGGGAGAACATGGGATTTAGAGTCAGGAAGACCTCAGTTCAAATGTGACCTCAGACACATAACAACTGAGTAACCCTAGACAAGTTATTTAACCTGTCTGCCTCAGTTTCCTCATGAGAGTTTTAAGAGGTGATCATATTGTGGGAACCAAATGAGATTCTATTTGTAAAGTGCTTTGTTTACCTTAAAGCATTATTTAAATGCTAGGTGGTGGTGGTGGAGTTATAGTCATAAGCTATATACAGGTAAGCATTTCTAGATAGAAATCAAGATATAGTAATCTTCTAATTCTGGATACTTCTCTCTGAATTTGTGGTTGCAATATGTTATTCTTCACTGAGAAATATAGAATTAATTTTCTTGTTCCTTCTATCACCTATCTATGACAAAATTTCTTGAGCTACTCTGGCTGTAGGAAAAAACAGTAAATCCTTTCTGGTTTTCTAAAAACTACCTTGTATTGAAGAACTATATATTGGTTCTTTAGAATCCTCAAACTATGGGTTTCTTCTGCTTTTCCAGTTTGTAAAAGAGTTCTCTTGTCAGCTCCTCCATTCTTGTGTCTCTGCCTTCTTGTGTCTGTCTCTCCAGTATTCTCTGACTTCTTTGGCACGATGACATGGAAGGAGTAAGTTTGACTCAGATGACCCAGGTTAAAATTCTCATTCTTATATTTATTTGTTCTTTCTGAACTTCAGTTTTCTCACAGGATAATAGAAATAGAGTTGAAAGGGACCTTAGAGGTCTCTGAGTCTAATCCCCTCATTTTATAATAATTTGGAGATGAATTCAAGACAATTGTTCATGTCATTACTGAGCAGTGATATAGGAAAAGGTCCAAAGACAAGATAAAAAAGGTTGAGCTTTTAGTTAGAAGACCTCAGCTTTAGTCTTGCCTCTTCCCCATAATAAGTATGAGACAGTGGACAGGTTATTTCATCTCTTGAGTGCCAATTTCCTGATCTAGTAAAGAGCAGTAAGACCCATTACTGGCTACCTCAGAGAACCACTGTCGCACATGGCCTTAGGAAAGAGCCTGGGGTGGTGACGCAGAAGCCACAGCAAGATAAGAATCCAGAACTGCTCCCTTGTCCTTTTCATCTTTCACATCATCTGAGCTAACTAAACATTGATGGGTTTTTTTGAAACAGCATTTTATTTTCTCCAATTACATGTAAAAACAATTTTTAATATTTATTTTAAAAATTGTTTTGAGTTCCAAATTTTTTTCTCTCCCCTCTGCAAAACAGTAAGCAATTTGATAGCGATTTTATATGTGTAATCATAAATGTTGATTGTTGAATATTTTCACTATTGACCAAGTGACTTTCCCTTTTTCTCTTCTTTCAACCTATTCTATAAGAAGAGGAAGTGAAGGTTCAGGTGAATTGACTTACCTAATGTCACACAGATAATTAGTGACTGAACCAGGATTTGAACTCAGTCTTCCTAATTCAAGTTTAGAACTTTATCTACTAAATTATGCTGCCTCTCCTCTGTACTCCAGTCCATTTCCACTACATGTAAAATTAAGACAGATGCACATCTGTGATCCTAATGAGAAACCTAGGTTCTGTTTTCCTTGAATCTGTGATTGAGTTGGGGAGGTTATAACCTACCTAGTCATTCTCTAATACCTTCCTTTTCCAAAATCCTTCCATCTTTATCCAGGAGCTGTCATGGTATCATAGAATTTTAGAACCAGAAAAGACATTAGAAATCTCCTAGACCTACCTGTCTTTAGTGTATATGAAGTTATTTAGCACAGATATGCAGAAGGTGACATTCTGTCTTGTTCAGTCATTCAGCTGTGTCTGACTCTACATGACCCCATGGATTTTATCCATGGGGTTTTCTTGGCAAAGATTCTGGAGTTGTTTGCCTCTTCCTTCCCCAATGTATCCCCATTTTACAGATGAAAAACTGAAGGAAAAGGGGGTTAAATGACTTGCCCAGGGTCCTATAGCTAGTAAGTGTCTGAGGCCAAATTTAAACATAGATCTTCTTGACTGCAGGCCTGATGTGCTAGCCACTGAACCACCTACCTGCCATTCTTATTTGACATTCTATCTTAGGGATATTTTAAAAGATTTACACAGTGGGAGATTTTTCTATCTTAGGAATTTTTTTTTCCTTAGGGATATTTTTAAAAGGTTTACACAATGGGAGATTTTTCCATAGTTTGTTTTCAGCAAACTGTCATTAGTTAGAAAAATCTGGGGAAGGAATAATGGGGCTTCTGGGCCTTCAGTGCACAAATCACATAGTTTACAAAGACATTCTGCTGTGTTTTCAAAATGGCAGACACTTGGGCATCCTAGGCAAGGTTTAAACTTGTCTCCTCTCACTCATCTTTTAAAATGTTAAATTCTGTATATTATCAACCAGAGGCTTTCATCCATCAATGTAAACTTCATCTAGCACAGATGAAAACAAACAAACTTTTATATGATACAGAGCAGAATTCAAAACATATGCTTTCCTCTTCTCCCACCTCACCCCCCAAAATATTACCCCCTCCCTGCTGGCCTACCTCTTGATCTCAGTTCTGGCCTGTTGAAGTTCTGAGGAAACTCACTCCTAGGAAAATAAAAGGCTTACAAACTCCTTGACTTGCCAGTTCTAAAGGCAAGATAGTTATTTCAGTCTGGGGCTGGATTTCATTTCCCATTTTCACCTCCCTTCCTGATTTTAGGTCAGACACCATCTGTGCATGCTCTTAAAGCATGTTCTAGAGACAACATGGCTTTCTTCAACAAATAACTCTCTCGAGGGATTAGTGATAGGATGTGGTGCTTTTGGTTTCTGGTTCAGAATGAACCTCCAGGGAATAGAAGTGGCTTAGGGTTCTTAGAGCTGTCTGGCAGCCTCTTTGCTTTATGACTGGTTGCTTTCCATTCAATTTCTATTGCAGATACCCACAGCATGAAAAAACATTACTGAAACATAGGTGAAGGTGGAGTAACATTCCCATGTCATATGTATGCATCATAATAAAGCAATTGATCAATTAAGAAACCACAGACTGCCCACATCACTGATCTGTTGTCACCTGGTGAAATGACCCAGAACTCTACAGGTGGAAGACCAGGGACAAATTTAGTCTTTGCCCAAGGATCTGACCTTCTTAACCCAATAGAAGGCCACCTCCCATGGTTTCTATTTTACTTTAACATAGAGGACATTATTATTATTTATATTTTCTCCAACTTTGGTAAAGAACAATTCACCTTTTAAGTCTTCAAACTGCTAGAATTTACATTCCTCCAACAAGCCTTCATTCTGACCTTACTTTACCCATCCAATCTTAATCTTCCTCCATAACTAGAGTGTGAAATATGCCCATCTTAATCTGTGCCAATCAGACCAATCCTTCTATTTTCAAGGGAAGGAATATTCAGTCAGATTTCAGTATATTTGCTCATACTGTTTCATCTATCTAGAATGCCTTTCCCTCCCTTTCTACAATATTTTCTTTTGAAAAACCAACACTTCCTTCAAACCCCTGCTCCAATGCCAGGTCCTTGAAAGATTTCCTGATTCTTGCCATATATGTCATCAACCAGAGGTAATCTTCCCTTCCTGTAGAACTTTGCTTAGACTTTTTTTTTATCATATTGCTTATTCTGCATTCTGTGTATTTGTATACTTGTCTTCTCTCGTACTAGTCTATAATATCCTTGAAGGTTTGTTCTTTATAGAGTTTCTCCCAGTATCCATATACACTAGATAGTTCAATAAACATTTTGAATTGAATTGAAATGATACATCAGAAGTAGGAAAATGCCCCTGTTGCCTTGCCATCTGTGGGGAAAAAAGAGTGAGATAACAAGTGAAATTACAAATCAGCCTGTTTGGTCCTGGTGAGCGCTTAGTTATTTAAGAAAACAGGATTAGGAATTATTAGTTTCTTTGCCTGGTTCTACCACCAATAATAGCATATTCTTGTTTATAGTACAAGATAAATAAATGATGGCGGAAAATGTTGGTAACGTCTCCAAGGCTCCATGTCCTAACTGGTAGAATGAGAGGGAGGAAGGTGGGTGAGACAGTGGATAGAGTCGTAGACTTGGGGTCAAGAAGACTCATTTTTCTGACTTCAAATCTGGCCTCAGACACAGACTAGCTGTGTGGTCCTGGGTAAATCACTTAACCCTGTTTGCCTCAGTTCCCTCATCTGTAAAATGAGCTGGCGAACTACTTCATTGTCTTTGCCAAGAAAACTCCAAATGGGGTCACGAAGTGTCACCAATTGAAAAAAATGACTGAATAACAAAATTAAGAGGATTGTACTAGATAATCTTCATAATTATATGATATGTGATTCTCATATATTCTTTGTGACTTTCAGCCCCATGGAGTGTGGCTAATGTGATTTTTAAGATTTAATAAGTGAGGGAAAAAAGACAGACTAGAGGCAGGAATTCTGGACTGATGATAGCCTTTGCTATCATGTTTTCAGTTTGGGATTTCATCATTCTCCAGTTGTGTTTGACTCTTTGTGACCCCATTTGGGGTGGGGGAAAAAATATTGGACTAGGTTTGCCATTTCCTACTCCAGCTCATTTTACAGATGGGGAAACTGAGGCAAACAGGGCTTAGTGATTTGCCTAGGGTCACACAGCTAGTAAGTATCTGAGGCCAGATTTGAACTCAAGTAATCCTGACTCTAGGCCCAGCACTTTATCCATTGCTCCATCTAGAGCCACTGTAGTCCAGCTTTACCCTGTCCCTTTACTGCCTTGTCTATCGAAAGCTCATCAGTACCTAGATTCAGGTACTTTTGCACCTGGTGAAGTTGCTGGCAAAGTCAGTACGGGGGAAGGTAGCAGGGTGAGGAGAGCTGTCAGTTCTATGTGCTGCCAGAAATAATTTTAATCAAGGCTATATATACTGAGTGCTCTGCTAATCAGCTCTTCTGGCTGCCTTGATTAATGATGTAAGAAGGAATTCAACTTCCACATGAAGCAGTCTTGACAGAACGATGTCTCTTAAGCATTACATAGGTCCTGAGTCACTGAATCAGTCATCTAGGCAGTTTTCTGTGTTTGTGACTATACCCAGGAGGCGCTGAAGCAGCCATGACAATAAATGCCACTCGTTTGACCATTTTTCTTCCCCTAAATCATCAAAATACTAGGGACTGTGAGCTAAACCTTGACATAATTCTACTGCAGAAATATCCAATATCACTTCCTCTTAGAAAATTGCTATAGTATTTTTAACAGAATATTAACAGAAACTTCATTCAAAAAAACCATTGTAGTAAAAAAAACCTAAAAAATACAGTTAGTTGTAGTGATATTCAATTCACACCATACCAAGAGATAAAAACCAAGAATTCCTACTAAAAGAAATGCCATCAAGAGGATTTGGTCACACTGTGTGAGGATTTGGGGTTTTTTTCATTTGTTTGTTTTTCTATTAAGTTTCCTTTGCAAACAAGGAAATGAAATGTTTCACTCTGTAGGTCCTTGTTATCTAGTGCCCATAAAAAACTTACTACTTAAACATAAACATCATTACTCCTTTAGGTAAAACATGTCTTAGAACTGGAGAATTGCATGGGACGTTAGTCATCAGTTATCAGCAGAATGGAGGCTCCTTGAGGACAGGGATCCTTTTGCTTTTGTCATCGCCTCGCACAATGACATGCCTAGAAGACGTTTAGTGTTAGTTACATTAAATCTAGTCCATCTCTTAGCTGAGAAAGAGTCTTCCTTACAGTGTCCCAAATAAGAAGTCATCCAGCTTCCTCTTGGTCTGCCTCCTGAGGCAAGCCCTTCTACTTTGGGATAATTAATATTTTGAAAGTTTGTCATTCTGTCAAGCTTCAGTTAGCTTCTCAGAAACTCTTATCCTCTTATCCCTCTTGGGCCAAGTAACAGAAGTCTGATTCCTCTTCCAGGGGACAACTTTTTTCAAAACTTGAATACAGCGATCATGCCCTCACGTTCTTTCTTCAGGAGAAACATCCATGATCCCTCAGGGTGCGATTCCAGTACGGTATTTTAATCATTTTAGTGAATTCAGCTATCTTCTTGGTGTTTGGTTGTCTCAGTCATTTCTGACTCTTTGTGACCCCATCTGGGGTTTTCTTGGCTAAGATACTGGAGTGGTTTGCCATTTCCTTCACCACGTCATTTTAAAGATGAGGAAACTGAGGCAAACAGGGTTAAGTGACTTGTCCAGGGTCACATAGCTAGTGTTTGAGATTGAATTTGTACTCAAGAAAATGATCTGAATCAGGCTCAGCAGTCTATCTGTTGTGTCACCTACCAGCCTTCAGCTACCTTAGCGGCTTGCTGTTTCAGAATAGACGGTTGGGCTAGGAGCTAATATATCTTTAAATAGACTGGCAGGAAGAATAACACTTCTTAGAAAAGCACAGCTTGTCTCTGTTGAGGAGCCAGATCTTTAAACAAAAATTTAGAATTATGTTTGGCCTTTGATTAACTGGTAATATTATTCTACTTGCTATTGATACACAATAGAGTGATTGACTTCAAATGGAGAAACAAATAATTAGTGTCAAGTATTTTATGGATAAGGAGACAGGTTTTGCAAACCCATGAAACAAAGAATTGCTTGCAGGCCCCAAACTCTATATACCTTGTTCTCTTGCATTAACGTACTTTTGGGGTTAAACTGGTTGAGATTGGAGTAAGAATGAAGAGGTTATACTGGTGGGACCATCAGTTTAGTTTCCACTCTTTCTTAGTGGGATACCCATCTTGAAGAGATGCATCACTGTTCTTTATCCCATCTTGGCTCCCTGGTTCTTAGTGATATTAGAAGGTGAGATATTTTGAATCAAGAGAAATATATGGCAGACAGAGGAGAATCAGAGAAGGTTATTCCTCCTACAATTCTTTTTCTCGGTCTCCAGTACTTTAAAGTCTTACTGTATCCACTGTCTCCCTACTCCACTAGACTTGTCAAGCTCCATCTCTCAAATCAATAGAGGGTTATAGATGAAAATGAAAAGTTAATATGGTACTTTCATTTCCCCCGGTGATAGTAGGCTTGGAGGAATCTATAGTACAAGGATCCTGGAGTTTATTCTGTTCCTATTGGAAGCTGTTTCACCTTTCTCCATCAGCTTGTTACCTCTTCTTATTCATAGTCCCATAAGTCCCACTGGTTTACATTTTGAAGGCAAGGCATGGTGACATTTACCACCACTTAAATCTTATCCTGCTATTACAGTGGTCCTTATCCACCACGCCCATTCCTATTGCCCTGCAGTGGGGTTCCTTCAGCTTAACTCAACAAATAGTTATTATCTGACTGCTGTGTGCAAGGCACTGGACCATGTCCTAGGCATACAAAGACAGAAATGAACCTATCTATCCTATTTGGAGCAAACATTACGTATACATATACGCAAGTACAAGTTAATTTGAGGAGGGAGAGAGTGCTTAACAACTGGGTGGATCAGAAAGGCTGCCTGGACTATGTCTTGAAAGTAACTAAGGGGGGCGGAGCCAAGATGGCGGAGTAGAAAGACTCACCTATGCTAGGTCCGAACTCACAGCCCATAGATTTCCTGTAAAAAGAACTCCTGACAAATTCTGGAGCAGTGGAAGCCGCGCAGCAACACAGTGAAGGAGATTTC
>CM053771.1:405264258-405288316 GCA_028658325.1 Potorous gilbertii | reverse complement strand
TTAGGACCAACTGTTGAGTATTGTTCTTGCTACTAGAAAATAAGAAATACAGGTAATGGGGAATAGAAAGTTATCTGGCCCTACAGGACAAAAGAGAAGATGTGGTAAGGGAAGGGAGGGATGATAGAAGAGAGGGCAGATTCGTGATATGGGTAATTAGATGTCCAGTGTATCGGGGAGGGGGGAGGGGACAAAGGGGGAGAAAATTTTGGAACCCAAAATCTTGTGAAAATGAATGTAAAAAGTTAAATAAATTTATTTAATAAAAAAAAAAAAGAAAAAAAAAAAAGAAAAAAAAAAAGAAAAAAAAAAAAAAGAAAGTAACTAAGGAATCCAAGAGGTAGAGGTGAGGTGATCTCGTTCAGTTTTATCAACACTGGTCCTAGCTATGGCCCCCAGTGGGGATGTCCCATAGCCTGAAAGGACCTGCTACGTTGTTACCCATTCACTCCTCCTATTTCTGCTTAGCTAAAAAGGAAAGGTAACCATTTTTATGTTCACCTTCAACCATATGATTATCAACCCTGACATTTATACAGCATTTGAAGATTTATAAAGCACTATACTTTACTTTTTTGTTTTCCATAGCAACCCTATAAAGTTAGGTTTTTGAGGTTTCCTTGTACAGATGAGAAGACAAGCTACATACACAACTATAAATTATTGACGCAAAATTTGAAACCAGATCTTTCTTGATTCGAATTCTAACACATTCCACAATACTACATTGTCTCTCCAAATTAAGTTGAACCTGCTCCTATCCATTTACCTACCAGTCTGGGCTCATCTTAACGTCCAGTGCTGTTCTTAGGTGTCACAATCTACAAAATCCATGCCCCTCTGATTTGCTTTTTCTTCTGCTTAACGGTGAAAGCACTCATCATTGCCACTCTGTGGACAGCTCTCCCAAGAATCAAGCACTCACCTAAATAATATGGATGAAGCAATATTTTCCAGGGTATAGATGAGTAATGTTATGTGTAAGCAAATGGAAAGCTACCTCCTGGGTAAAATGTACCGAAGCTAGTGCCCTCCTTAACCTGCCTCTTTCTAATCTGCCTCAACCTTGGACAAAAAGAAATACCTTTGGAGAAAATGTTGAGTCAGTAATCTTTGGGGAAGAAGCCGTCTATGTCACTGTAGGTTTCCTGAACAGAGGCAGCGAGGAAATATGGCTTTACTTGAGAGGTTACCATTTGTGAAACGTAGGGCTCCGGCAGGGAGGCTTTTGACATCCGACAGCAAAGGACCTGGCGGTGCTTGCTCCAAGGAGCTCTTTCTCTGGTAGTATCTCAACAGTTAACGTGTCCATACACTAAATAAATGAACTGGACTGAATATCGACTGGTTCTTCACGCCCCAAAGCAAAAATTAGCTCCTGATCTGAAAGCCTGTGACCCTACAGAGGGAGCTCCGTCAGGCTGGAAGGCACGCTTGCTTTTGTGTGTAATTTGAAGAAAGGTATTGTATGCCCTGTGCTTGGCTTTGACTGAAAGATGGAGCTTTGCTCTCTCTTTGTGTGCCGAACACAGGCTTACAGATAAAATAGGTCACTGTCTTCGGAAATCCTCGAGCAAATTAACTTGTGACAATATGACTTTAAGTCTGATCTCCCTGATGTACCGAGATATTGCAGAATTGTGGCTGTTCCTAAAGAGAAGTACAGGTGTGTCTGGCTCTTGTGTTTAATTTGTTTATTTCACTGTGTTTGCCTCATCGTGTAGTTGTTTTGGTGTGTGTTATATCAGGGTAATGAAATTCTACAAAAGGAGGAAGGAGAAAGTTTCACTGGGCTTTATTCTCTTTTTTGGAAGAGTAAGTAAAAATTCAGAATATTGTTCATATATCTGTATACTGTATATTTTTTTTAAATGTAAGCTGCATTCAAGTTGGAGATTGTGAGATTGTTTCTTATTAGAGATTGTGATTATTTTCTTTTTCAATAGAGGACAATTTCTATGCTTCTTATCAGTATTTCTGATCCCGAATCATTCCTTTCTTCCTGTATTACTCACGTACAAGGCTTGGGCTCTATTGGATACCATGGTGTTATTGTTTTGGCCCTTGTATAGATTCAAAAACTCTGGAAAACATTTATTACATAGTTGCTTTTAAAAATAAAGATTCCTTATCTACAAAATGCTAATATTGAGAGCACACAATAAATTATTGCTAGAGTTTGTTAAGTTTTTAGTAGAAACATTTACATGTGGAAAGAAAGAGAAAACAAGGGAAATATCCTTGCTCTGGAGATTATACCTCAGTTGTCTATGAAGTCACAGATCATCCAGCAAGGTTGACAACAGAAATAATTTACTCACACTGTGAGTCTATGAGCTTTGCATGTTCTGCTCTGGGTTCCTCTTGGCTATGTCAGAGCAATTAGCGCAAGGAACTTCATTTGGTGAATGGGATTCAGTATTTGGAGGTCCTACTTCTGGATTACTGCATTTAAGCAAACTGGTTTAATTGATAGGGTGACTCCCTTTGCAATAGCTATCCTCTCTACCTTAGACTTTAGTTCAGTGTTATGTTTACCATTGCCTGTGTGCTTACTATTAATGATTCATAAAGTGCTAGAAAATGTGAGAAAAAAAGACAAAAGAAGATTGTGCTAGTGAAGTTTAAGGAAAAGGGGGTGGGAAATTTTGAGATTAGGAAATGGTAAATGTTTCTATTCCATATGCTGGTCCAGTCAAAGTTGTTTCGTAGAAAGCACAATATCCCATTTACATGCAATCTAAGTGCTGATTCTGCCAACTGCTGACAAATAATTCATGAAACAAGCACTTAAGTGAATTTTAATGAACACACCAAACCATAACCACAACTGGATGCCATGAAATAAAGGCCAGAGATTCCCACTTAAAGATGATAAATTTGGGTAAATAATGAATGAATGAGCAAGTGAATTTCTTTAAAAAGGTTAGATTCAACATCCCAGGGCAGTGTTAATATTGGAGTAGCTGCAAAGGTAGCCTTAGCCACTCATAACCCTACTTGGAGAGTCACATATCACCAGAGGTAGTATTTATGCAAAATAGGTGGAATTGAATGATTTCATATCTGAAATCAAATTCTGACTCAAAATGCTGTAGTCACTGGTGGAGCGTGGGGGGAGATGGGAAAGAGGGAGGAGAAGCTGCTTAAAAACAGAAGGGAGCCAAAAAATGGACCAGAGTTTGTAAGATTTCAAACACATGCTTTGTTTTCTGAGATGCTTAAGGGATTTATTATTTATACTGTAACTAGACCATATAATATTTTTGCCTTAGGCAGCTGAGAAAATAAATTTTGTGGCAATGGATTTATAAGATGTCTGTATGATTTACTTACCATATTTAGTATTAATTCTTCTTAAATTTTTCTAGCTTTCAGTTTATTAATCTATAGTTTATTCTTTGAAAGATGATCATGGTCTCAAATGAATATCCCAAGGGAGTTTGTTATTATTAGAGATTGGAGTTCCTTCCTACCTCTCCAGAATCAATTTCCTCCTTTTCTGTTAAAATTTACATCAAAATAATTTTTTTTAAAAAACGGAAACATAATGGAGCTAATTCACATAACAATAAATGCTTTCTTTGAATGTTACCTTTGGATAGTTTTGTTGGTAGGGTAGGCTGAATTGGGGTCGGTGAAGTAGCATCGTAAAATTTGTATTTTTGTACTGGCATTCAAGACTTTTTTATGTAACAGGAGAATTGAAGATTGAAGACTTCAATGGAACTGAAATGATTAGGAAGCAATAGTATAGAAAATGGGTTGAAAAAATCCACATGAATATTGCCTTTAAAAAGAGCAGAAATAGATATTATGAGCTACAAGATATATATATTGGGGAGGAGGGAGGGAAATTGGACTACAATCCAAGTTTCAGTCTTGGCTTTGATATTTCCTCATTGTCTAACCTTCAGCAAATTATTTAACTGCTGTGAGTTTCAGTTTCTTCATCTCATCCTATTTTAAGATTGGGTTAGGCCACAGGGTCCCCAAAATCTCTTTGATCTCAAGAATTCTGACTCTGTGAAATTTTACATTTCATTAGAAAGAAGTATGACTAAGAAAATCTAGGATCCTTCAGTTGAAATATTAGCAAGAACATGTATCTATCTATCAGTCATTTCAGCCTCACTCCAAATAAGCAACCTGATTATTTTTTTTAAAAGAAAAGACTACTCTTACAAATAAGTCTTAGAGTCCTAGAAACTGAAACTTCTCCCTCAAAATATACCCTGATTTAAAAGGTGGCATTCTGATAAAATTCTACCTGAGAAATATTTCTTCATTTAAACCATAATCATGAATTAATATGTAAGGGCTTCCATAGAGCATGACGCCTGGGCCAGATGCTTGACTGAAGACTTTTAAGTTGGATCCAAGTGTTTGTGACACCTTAATTCTGTGTTTACTGTACAAGAGAGGAGAGGCAAAAACTTACCAAATGAATTCAATCTAAATGTCTAGCCATTTTGGCCTTCACTATTCAGGTATTTCCCTTGACACCACTTGCCAAGATGGAACTGGCTGAAGATACAACTGGATTTTTCATTCTGTCCCCTTCTCATAGGTAACTCATGGTCTTTATATTTAGACACTTCTACACACACACACACACACACACACACACACACACACACAAGCATCTTACATTATCTCTGAATCTTTTTAAGAATCTTGCATAATTTTGGCATAAACAACATAAACCATAAAGATGAGGAAAAGTTCCATGTACACTCATACATCTAGGATCAAATCTAATCTAATGTTATTTTCATAGAGTCATTTTCTCTCTAAGCGTCGAGAGTTGGAAGTGACTCTGTCCCTTTTGTAATTAGTACCTTTGTTTAAAAGGTGGTTAATTGTCCCAACTGGGTATTGAATATGCTTCTTTGACCTCATCAGCACCAACATCTGTTGAAAATCATTGAACAGGAAAGAGGAAACAAGGAGAAATTATACCGTCACATTAGATCTTCTTGTTAGGGCTGACTGTGGGTTCTATGATGATGGTACCAGTGGCTCATTGGTTAGGCTGTTTGGAAAAAATACTCAGTGTCTCAGTTTATTGATGTGAGCAATAATAATGGGTCTTCTTGTTTTTCTCATACACCCGTTAGGAAATGTGGCAAGCTCTAGCTTAAGCATGTAAACTAATTGTAAGGTGACTTTTTTTTGGAAAAGGAAGAGATTCTGAATATGGGGTATAAGCATATAAAATAAGCTTGTACACTGTGGTGATTCATTTGGTGTCTGGGACAAATTTCTAGGAATATCATGGTACTTTCCACAGTAATGTGGTAGGGTTAGAGAAATTCGTGAAGCAATGGAAAGAGGCTTTCAAGGAGCCCTAAGAACGATTAAAGGTTTTGACAACTGGCTCTCCAGTCAGGGCAAAAGCCACAGCCTGTTTCAAAGCATTCCAAGACCTTCCAATGATTTCCTGGAAAACACATTTCCTGGGGGCTCTAGTCACTTAGCATGCCAACCTAAGCTTTTTCCAGCTTTGTGCTTCAATGTCTTCCTTCTTCAATCAAATTTGGAGTTATACCCACACGGGGAAACATGGAAAGTAGGAAAGCATTTGATTATGGTTCTGGTCAACAAATTAGTGAGGAAAAGTCAAGTACTGACTTTATCTCATTTAATTCTCACAAAACCCTGGGAGAGGTATAGGTATGTGCTGTTATTATGCACATTTTATAATGAAGGAAACTGAAGCAAACAGAGGTTAAGTAAATTACTCAAGGTCATATGGCTAGTAAGTGTCTGAGGCTGGATTTGAACTCATTTTCCTGACTCCATGCCCAGTGTTTTACCTACTACACCACTTAGCAACCCTAATAAAGAGGTGGAATTGAGACTTTTAGCTTTTTAAAAACAATTTTTGAAAATATAACCTTTTCTTTATCAAACTAATACTTCTTAGGTTCTGGAGAAGCTGCATAAAAATCCAGATAATGGGAGTCCATGAGTTGCAGAGATTGGCATGTATGATTGCCCATTTCTGCAGACCTATTTAGCATCTCAGCTATGACTGCCAGTGCCACCTCTTTTTCCACAGCTACCCTTGTTGAGGGAGAATTGGATGAAAGATAGGTAGATGTGGCCCTTACTCTACATAGGAGGTTATTCAGTAGGACCCATACTGACTTTGTCTTTAAGAAGCAAGAGAGAATAGAAACTTAGGAAAGGAACAGGGCTACATTCTGCACCTATTTTTGGGATAAGATGCACTAATACATAGCTGACCTCAGGGAGAGGGCTCATAGACTGTAAGAACTGAAAGGAATCTTGAAGATTGTAGGACCAGAGGATTGTAGGACTTGAGGATTGTATGTAGGACCAGAAGGTATCTTAGATTCGAGTTAGTATGACCCAATCATTTTACAGATGAGGAAACTGGGACCCAGAGAGGTTCAGTGTGTTCAGTGTCAGATAGATACTGCATAGTAGAGGCCAATTCTAACCCTAGATCATCTGACTCCCAATCACATTAGATGTTAGAGGATGTCTATGGAGTCCACTGGACCTTGTGTTAGAGATGAAGAAATTTTGATTCACTTGGTAAATTAGTAGTAGAGTTGAATTGTCAGTCTTGTTAGTGAGAGGTAGTAGGGGACATGGTTTAAAGTTTCAGAAGTTCCTTGTCTTTGACAATTAGAGCTGCCTTAAATTTAGAATCATATTCTAGTTGGCCTAGTAAAGGATAATGCATAGTTTCTTTCAGGAGCTTACAACCTAGGTGAGCAGATAAAATGATTCAAGTAAAATAGACAATCAACAAAGTTGATTTATAATCAGTTGTGATATCAGCAGTGTGACATAATGGGGAAGGGCTTGGATTTTCAGTCTGAGAATTCTAGGTTCAAATTCAATTTCTGATAAATAGCTTTGTGCTAATGGACACAAAACCATGACGATGGGCAAATCACTTAATTTCTTTCAGTCTTAGTTTCTTCATTTGTAAACTGGGGGATGGTAATACTTGTGGTACCTACTTTATACATTTGTTGTGAGCCTCCGCTAAAATCATGGATAGAAGTCACTTCAAAGACTTTTAGAAGATCTATATGTGTTGGTTATTACACAAGATTGTCCCAAAGATCTGAGTATAGCATTAAGCTTTGCTAGGGCAGCTAAGTGGTGCAGTCCATAGATGACTGGGCATGGAGTCAAGAAGACGTGTTCAAATCCAGCCATATGACCTTGGATAAGTCACTTAACCTCTGCTTGCCTCAGTTTCCTTCATTATTAAATGTGGACAGCACATACCTCCCAAGGTTGTTGCAAGGATTAAATGAGATAATATTTGTAAAACACTTAGCATAGTGTTGGCACATAAATACTTATTCCTTTCCCCATCCCTTAATACCTCAAATCTGCACTAATACTTTTTGGATAACCTGGACTACTGTTTTCAAATGAACAATGTAGCAATTTAGACAAAGGGAGAATTGAGTCAAGTTAACAAGGATCCTTAGTCTTGGAACTGATCCCCAGTGTGTTTTTTGCCATTCCAAATGCCCTTCAGCCTATTTTCTTCCTTTAATTCAATACTTAGCCTAGTTCATTGTCTATCTTCAGTATCTATGTAAGCCTTTAGATAGATCTGGTATATTTAACCTAGCTAAAATTCTGGGTGTATTTAATTTCCCATTGTGTCTTTAGGAATTCTTGGCATTTAACAGACATATTCCTAAGTGACAACCTGCCCCCAATCCCTGGTTCATGGGAAGGTCTTCTGCGTAAGATTGAAAATGAAGATATACGGCCTGAGAAAGAATATTCATTTTGCAAACTTTTGTTAAAATAATACTTTTTTTAAAAAGGGTTTTCTTGATGATGTTTGTCTTTATAACAAAGACATTTACACCGCTACCCTTCTGGATTGAATCCTAGTATATTTTTTTAAAAAAGTAAAAACATCCACTACAGTAAATCCATCTACCAATATATGTAATATTCCTTAATGGTGTTCCTCAACCTCCCTGCTATACCTGTGGAGGTAGAGAGAGGTTTGTTTAATTATTTCTTCTCCAGAACCATCTGTACTTTTTCTGTTCAACAAAACTTGTCTTCCATGTCTTCTAGTGATCTTTTCATTTCCATTGTTGTGGTTATTGAAACTTGAATTTTCTTGCTCCAAAATCTGGACAGTCTGACAGCTTCCACACTCCTCTTAATAGACCACCTGAAACCATCCTTGTTCAGTTGATGCTCCATTAATGCAGCCCAAGGGGAGTTCCTGGGTAAGACAAAGTGGACATCCCTCTCTCCACACCGTGATCCCCTCCTTTCCTCTCGTTCCCACCCTCATCCGATGCTTAGGGACTGAAACAAATTCCGAGTTCGGTCGGGTTTGATTTTCAAAGGAACACTGGGTTTCAGCCCCTTTGCTTTGTTTTCTTGTCTGTCTCTTGTCCTTTCCCATCCTTTTTTCCCCCCGCTAAGGAATTGTAATCAACGTCATGAGAATATGTCCAGGTATGGTTTTCTTATTTAGATCCTGTCCTACATTCCTGCCATGAATCTTCTGTTTCACCTACAGGGAACACCTTCCCATAAAACGTGCTAGGTGACACGTTTTGGGCCACTCACAGAAGGAACGTATCAGGAGACCGGATGTCTTTCTAGTATTCAGAGGTTAGCAGAGAACACAACAAAAGAAGTAGGTTCCTCTTAATTGGGTGCCAAGAAAAGGAGTTGAAAAAAGAATAAAACCAGACTTGATATCTTTCCTAGTGGGTCCTTTGGCAAAAACAACACAAAACAATTGACAGAAGCCTAGACTTTGTAGTCTTTGTTGACATGAAAGCAGGTTCCTTTCTCCAGTGACCTATAAACTTTAGCCAACAGACATGCATGTAGTTAATTGGACAGCACTCACGCTGTGAGCTGGATTCTCTCAGGGCATGTTGACCCTTGGAGAAAGATGGCACATTTAGAAACTGCCTTGCCTCTCCCGGGTCACTGCTTAACATTTAGCAAGTTACAGCTTGAATGTACAAAATGATGTCTTGAGGGCCTGAAAGACTGAACAGCTTCCAGATGTACCTGGCTTTCTTCGAGAAACTAGTTTAGACATCAGGGGAAGCTAGCTGATTGAAACTGTTCCCAGATATTAAAACATGCTGGGTTATTCTCACATGAAGAGTTTTGGCCTGTAGAATTGTTTCAATGGAAAACTAATTTATATAACTTGGTCTTGAATTGCAGATAGTCCCTGAGTTACAAATAGCCCCGGTTAATGACATCCCTTCCATGTTAGACTGTGTGTGGTCAGAGGTCCGCTTTCCCCTCCAACCACTACCATTGAGTCTAAGGCATATTCCAATACTGATACTAATTTGAAAGCAGGTAGTAGAATCTCCTCTTAGGAAGTGAGAGAGAAAGAAACCCTTCTGTCCCTGAACCGGGAGGGAGAAGCAGAAAGGTCTACTGTTAGCTACAAAGAAAGAAAAAGGAATAAAAACATTAGTTCACATTTATAAATTTAATTGCGCAAACCTGTATTAAGCACCTGTTACCTGTGATGCTCTAGTGCTCTCCGTGGTTCCTAAAGCTCTTTCCTGACAAGAACCCAGTGGAATCTGGAACCCAGATCTTTGTTTTATGGTTCTTATTTACAGAACTGAAGTTCAGAGATAAATGGTATCCCCAAGAATATGCAAAGAATAAGTGTCAGAGGCAGAACTTAAACGCAGGTAGTTCTATTAAGCAGAATGGCATGGTTGAAAGAGTCCACCAAGTAGATCAAATATAATTGGGGAATGCTGCATATTCAGTTGACCCCTTGATTGGTTTTGCTTTATTTTTCTCTTTTTCTTATTCTTTGTTTCAGGGGATAACTCTGAATAGGAGAGGGAGGAGAGAAAGAATATGTATTTAAAATAAAAGATGTTTTCTGGAAGTAGTTTGAGATTGTCAAAAAGTACCTCACAATTTTTCAAACGCAGTCAAGCCTATTTTCTTCCCTTAATCGAATTCTGGACTTAATTCATTGTCTAGCTTTACTACTTGTGCAAGGTACACATACTTGATGGTCTAATTCAATAAATCGTCCATCCAATGGCATGTCATAGGATGAGCTTTCAGTATTTGTCATTCATTTGATTGTTCCTAGATTGGATTGTTAGATTCCTCTCTTTTGAACGGTCGTCTCTCTTTTTCAGGAGGTCTAATGGTGTTCTGGTGCTTGATATAATCTACACAATTTCAGAAGCCTCTGGAAGGGCTTTATTATCTATAAGGAATTTAGTTTCTGTTTGAACTAAATACTAGACATCCTCCATGACAAAGGTTGACACCCTTGGCAAGCACATGTCTTTTATGGATTGCTTGATGTTAATAGAGGATCATGGAGATTGTTGTCTCTATTAAGAATTCTTGTATTATCATAATTTCTGCATGGGAGATCCTGAAATACTTCAAAGGGTCATTAAGATACATGATTTTATTTTTGTGCCATTTTTTGTGCTATTAAAGCTCCACCACATTCAGTGCTGCTTAAACTCTTACAGAAAGTCTTTGAGATGTATGGTCCTGTAGTTTCTTACTTATTTATAAGCTCCTGTCTTTTTCCACGTCTTAATCCCAAACTGTTTTCCAACATCTGCCTTCCACAGCGATTTAAAATTGCATAACAAACTAGTTTTGGACCAAGTTACCAGCAAGGCATCAGTATCCAGTCCCCATACGAATCTTGCTGCTTTTTCAATACCTGAAGGAGATTTTGCTTTCCTTCTTCCTTTAGTCACCCAAGGAGACCTGCTGCTGAGGTAATCACTTCATAATTATTCCTGACTGTGTGAGAGTCCATTACAGTGGCGTTGTAACAAGTCTTCCTCCCTTTCAGAGTGCAACAGCTGAGATGAGCCCCTGTGTCCCAGCAGCCGAAAACAACCTGTTTATCCTGTGGCTCTCACAGTCAAGCTAAAAGTATTTTTAAAAAACATCAAACAAGCAGTACTTTACAGTGTGGGGAGCCTGTTAGGACGACAGCCCCACAAGTTGGAATTATTCTTAGCAAGAACTTAGCAACTTGGTCCAGTTCAGCATCTTGTGTGCTATTTCTCCAAAATGACAGTGTTAATAGACCTATGTATTCTAAAATACTGCTTTTAAGACTATTTTCCCTGGTGTTATATTTTTGTTTGTTTTTTCTTATGGTTTCTCTCATTCGTTTTAATTCTTTTATATAACATGACTAATGTGCAAAATGTGTTTAATAGGAATGTAAGTGTAGAACCCATATAAGATTGTTTGCCATCTCAGGCAGGGACAGCGGAGGGGGAGAAAATTTAAAACTTATGGAAGTGATTGTTGAAAATGGAAAACAAATACATTAATTAAATATTTAAAATTGCTTTTAATATAGCATTTCCCAGAATGATCTTGGGACATTTTGAGCTTGAAATATATAAACAGATATTACATATACTGAAGTTGAGCTGAGGGTGTGAAATACATTGAGGGGATCAAAAGGCATCAGGGAAATTTAGGGACAAAATAGAGGAAATTGGGCCTGTTTTAATACTGAAGATTTGTTACAGGTAATGAGCATTTTGATACATAATTTCACTTATCATTTTACAAGGGGAAAGTACCTCTAGCATCAAATTTTTATCACAACACTTCTGTTTACAAAATATGAACTATCAAGGGTTTATAAAACACATTTTGGAAAATGCCTCCTTGAAATGATGAATTTTAACCTCACCCAAAACACTTTATTCGGTGACTATGAATATGCCTTCTTGTTTCATGAGCTTTGACTCACCTAGCTCTCTACCTCCACCTGTTGGAGTTCTGAGGGTAGCAACTTCTCCCTAAACACCACTTTATAAAGATAGAAGTTGTTTTGACTCAAGGGACCTGAATGTGAGGGGACCCAGGGTGGGGCCTGCAATGGGCTCTCAGTGCTGATTACAGGTTATTTCCTCTGCTTTCCAGGAAGCTTGCTTCTTTTAAGGTTAAATCCTAGCATTACTAGAAAAGGAACTTAAAAGCCTTACGTTAGATTAGCCAGCAGGGTAGGAATCTCCTTGTGGGAGGTTGATTTTGTACCTTTGATGTCTTAAAAGAAAAAAAACATAAATGTTACTAAAGGAGCATCTTTAACTCCATCAGAGGTTTTGTAAACTGTTGGATAAAAGAATTGAAGAAATTGTACTAATTTGAGAACTCCCTTCTTTTTAAACAACTCCAGGGGCATTTTTTTTTTAAGATTTCTGGTTTGTTTTCTACAATTCCACATTTTTGGACATATATTTTTCATAGTTCTATTTTTAACTTGATGACATACTGTTCTGAGGTGAGAGTCCCATGAAGGTGAATCATTTGCTATAATCTGATTTCCTACTAAAGGTAGTCTCCAAGTTATGACCCTTTATGCCAAAAAAGCACCTTTGGTATCTAGTCATCCCCTCCTTTTTCTTTGTTGAACTTACAGTTGCTAATTTCAATCAGGACATCAAGTTGTACATTAATGAAGTTAAATTGTCCATCTAGGAATGGCTCTGGCCTCTGATTCTGTCTCTGAAGAAAATCACTTCTTCTCTTGTGGTCATTTTGCATTAAATATGAACCAAGAAAGAATGACAGAACAGGACAAAAAATCTACTGACCTTTAGTATCTTTAAAAATTTCCTGGTCATTTATAAAAAGCACTTACAATGAAATTTGGCAAAGAGAAAATGACCTTTGATGGTCTTCTTTTCTCAATCCCTTATCCAAAAAGAGTATAATCCATCCACAAGCATTTGTTAAGATTTGACTATGAGCCAGGAACCTTGCTTGGCTCCAGAGAAACAAACGCCAAAGTGATAGTGCCTGATTTCAAGTTTACAGCCAACTTGGGGGATACAGAATGTTCACAGATCCTTATACAGATAAAGGATCTATACAAAGTAAGTACATGTGGAGGGAGGCAGAGTACCAGCAGCTAGGGCAAACAGGAAAGGCCTGAGGTGGGGTCACTTGAGCTGAGCTTTGAAGGGGACCCCAGGATTCCAAGACGTTGGGGGTTGAGAGGCGGAGCAGTGATGAAGCAATAAAAGAATGATGCGACAGTATGAGGCAGGAGATTAGAGACCACATATGGGAAACAGTAAAACACCAGTTTAGCTCAAGGTTTGAATACGTGAGAGAAAATAATGTATAATTATCGTGGAAAATAAGACTGGAGCCTGACGGTAAAGGGCTTTATGGGCTGAATGCAGGAGTTGGCATTTTGTCTTAAGTAGGGAGTCTCTGAGGTTTCCTGAACCAGGGAGTGACTTGATTGGACCTCTGCTTTGGAAATATGATTTTGGTGGATATATAGAAAATTGATCAGAAAGGGGAGATAGTAGATGTATGGAGACCAATCAGCTACTGGAATAATCTTCATTATTTCTAGAAAGAGTTCTTCATTGTCACAATTCGTGTTAAATCAGGAGAAAAAAATTACTTGAATTATTTTATTAAGATAAATAGCCGCAAAAAGTGGAGAATGGACCAGATGATCCTTAAAGTCCCTTCTAGGTGTATTTCTTCCCCATTAAAATGTAAGATTTTTGAGGATTAGGACCATTTTTCCCTTTTCTTTTCATCCCTAGGGTTTAGCACACTTCAGTCACTCAACAAGCATTTATTAAGTGCTTACTGTGTTCCAGGTACTGAATAAATGCAAAGAAAGACAATCCCTGCCTTCATGGAGCTCATTCTCATGGGCTGGGCAGCAAGGTGGTGCAGTGGATAGAGCACCAGTGCAGGAGTCAGGAGGACCTGAGTTCAAATCTCACCTCAGACACTTGACACTCACTAGCTGTGTGACCTTGGGCAAGTCACTTGACCCCAGTTGACTCATTCTGGACCATCTCCAGTCATCTTGATGAATATCTGGTCACTGGAGTCAGATTGCTCTGGAGCGGATGTGAGGCTGGTGGCTTGCACAGCCCTCCCTTACTCAAAAACAAAGTCGTGCAAGTCATGTCATTATTTCTCTGATGGAATGGTCTTCTTCGGCAACGAAGGACCAACACACATGCCTTCTCATGGGCAAATACAATTATAAATGGAATCTGAAGAGGAGGTGGAAGGTGGGGGATGGCAGGGTATGGTAGAGGAGTTCAAGCAGTGCAGTCCTGTGAAGAATGTTGACATAGCCACCCTGAGCACCCTCCTTAAATAGAAGTTCTGAGAAGAGTTATCCAGTCAGAGGGAGGGTACTTCTAAGGTGTAGACTCCAAGACTGGAGTGGTTTTCCAAGATGGCGAGGTTGCTGGGGCGTGGTGGATGGTAACTTAATAAATGCATTCATAACCAGACTGTAGAGCATAACCGTGCATAGACTTATGGGAATTGTAACCCAAAGGGGCAAGGTGTGTCCTTGAAAGCTCTGGATCTATGGACCTATGGACCACAGCTCTCACAAGTCTATGCAGCCCTACTCTGGCACATGGTTATAATATAACCTGATGACAACTTGCTGATAATGCAGACATGTCTTCTGGGCCTGTACTTGAAACTTTTAAGGATTGGTAGAACCTTCCAGAGCTTGTATACCACCAATATATCCTTCCATAATCTCTTCTAGTCTCTATGCCAAGATGAGGTATCAGTGCAGGACATTTGTGGAGTTCATGTTTTATTCTGTGTCAAATATATTGAAATTAGATTAAATCAGAACAGAAGTAGGTATTGTTGTTTTGTTTTTTCTTAATAATTTCTGACTTTCCCAGTATTTTGCTTTAAATGACCAAACAGATTATTAACAGTCATCAGATCATAAAGACACTTCTATCTTCCATCTAATCTTCCATCTGGTAATTAGATGCCATTTTCCCCATCTCGGTCTGAAATGAATTTTAGATGAAGATCTTAAACCATTTCTCCTAGGCAGAAAGAATTACACTAATATTTTAAATCCAAGTTTCTGTTTACAAGCACAATACATTGTGTGCTGTTACCAAACCTGAGACCGGTTTTGTGAATTTAATAGATCTTCAATAATAGTGGTGTCATTTATATACCAAACGCGTATTTTGAATGCATTTCACTGTGTTCACCCCAAATATTCTTTAAAATGCTTTGTCTTCAGAATATCATTTGCTAGGTGCCTCTGCCTTAAAGTAATTTTTAATAATAGAGTGAAAAAAAATCAGAGCTGTCCTGAAACTATCCTTACTTCTAGGAAATTTATGGTATCCCCAGAAATGGACAATGTCACAGGCTTACCACTATGCCTGACAAATTATGGGCACTTAATAGACACTTGATTCCTAATTGTCAGTAAGTATTTATTAAGCACCTAAATGCTAATGGCTAGGGATACCGAGAAAGGCAAAAGGTAGTCCTTGCTCATGAGTCAATGGGAAAGACAACATCCAAACAACTATGTACAGAATAAATAGGAAATAATCAAGAGAGAAAAGGCGCTAAAATTAAGAGCAGTCTTTGGTCGTATCCTTGAACTCCTGGTTCCACTGGTAGCTAGACATGAACTGGGAATGAAAATAACCAAGAGCTTTGGGAATGTAATGTGTTCCTGGGGAAAGAGACACTAGCAAAGCCCTTTCTGTGTGTCCCCTGTTGCCAGTATATTCTGGGTTATCCCCTGCCACAGGGGTCAAGTTTTTTCTTGTGACCTTGGGCTAGTGATTACATCAGCTCTCAGATGTCTAGCACAGTCTCTGATTAAGTGGAAATGAACAGCTTCTATCCACTCTGTCTCACACAAATGTTGGTCCCATGCCCTTTGACAAAATGTGATGGTCCCTGTACCACAATATTCAGACCGTCACAACTAAGAAAGAGAAGCAAGGATTCTCAACAAAGATAAATGGAAAGAAAGAAGAGAGTTCAATAGAATTTAAGATGGAGAAGACCAGGTAAAATTATTCTTTAGAGATGCATATTTTTAACAATCCACTTTTCATTGCTGTTCTGAGGTTTAAAAAAATACCAAATACCAAATAAAAATTTTAAAAGATATTCTGAAAATATACCAAATATACCCCCCAAAAATCCAAAAAACCAAAACATAAAAAAATAAACATCCAACACTTAACTCCGTCAAGTAGGCTAGTGCAAATATTATCCCCGTTGAATACATGATGGAAAGGAAAACTAAAACACTTGGAGGGCTGGAGTGACCTAGGATATTAGGCCACAATTCTGTAACTTTCCTCAGCAGAATCTTAAATCTTGAACTTGAGATTTCCCCTAGAAGAAAGAGCCCTTGAAGCTTGAAGACAGGTCTCTGTTAATCTGATGGGAAAATGAAGTGGGCACAGACTCTGTGAGTTTATTTCTTTTATTTGTATTGGTACTTACTTCAGTGGTTGTTTCTTTTGCTTTTTAAGTAGAAACACTTTTCATAATGTTAAAAGTGCTTTTTATCTTAGATTTTTTCTTATTCTCTCAGAATTTTTATTTTATTGATTTTTATTTTATTCATTTTTTTTTCCTTTTTAGCCTTGGCTTAATTTAGCTCAATACTGGCTGCTTTGGAGGAAGTTATTGCTTATTGACCTTTCTATTAATCTTAGTTTTACATTTTACCAAATTTTCTTTTAATTTTGGATATACAATTTGATTTCTCGAATATCTTATTTTCATCCCTCACTGACATCATTTGAATTTTCTTTTGTTACACTGGCATTTATTTTGTTTTTGCTTCTCTTTTCTTAGGAATAATTCTATTTGGGCTTCAAATTTATATTTGAATTCTGCTTTTGAATACTAATGCTTATTATTTGATTATGCCCATAAGAATGGCAGCTGCTTTATGACTACCATTTTAATCTAGCTGTTTATTTGCATGCCATGCTGCAAATTTGCATTGTTGTAGTGTGATCAGAATGTTTGGTCATTTGGGTTTGGTTAAATACTGACATTAGAGATCAGAATGGCAAAGATCATCATATGTAATTTAGAAATGACTGATTATAAAGACTATTGTAATGGATTACTGAGATGTGGAAAAAACATAAGGAGGAGAATATTTTAATATTCCTTAGCATCAAAGTAAGTCAGTTTGGAGAGAAAAAAATATAGAATTTTATTTCAAGCCAGGCCAAGAGAAGTCCCTACCACTTGACTATCCTCAGAAAATTCATAGATGGAATTATCTGGAATTTGGTGTATAATCCTGTTTGAGGGGAAATTTTTAATGTGATAAACCTGTCGTATTAATGCTAGGAAATAATAAATCAACACAGTGATTGAGGTTCAAGTTTGAAAATTATAAAGATTTTTACCTGTAAAGAATGTTACACAAAGGACCTATATAAGATTGTACACTGCCTCAGCGGGGGAAGGGGGAAGGATGGGGGAAAAATCTAAGATATGTGGAAGTGATTGTAGAACATGAAAACAAACAAAATAATAAAAAAAAGAATGATACACAAAGACAAGTACTAGTACAAATAGTCAGCTGATAAATGAATGAGTCAGTACACATACCCTTGGCCAAGATTGTTGACTGCCAATGTGTAGAAGTCCATGGAGTGATAGCTTTCCAAAATCAGATGGTAGATCAGTGTTAGGGGGAGATGATCCAGAGGTAGGCCAACTTAGTGGGAGATGGGATACCAAGAGTTTATGAAAGGTGTTGAAAGAGTAACATCAGTTCTTCTGAGTTAAACATAGACTCTTCATTTCAATGTAATAAGGGAGAGAGCACCACACACTGATCCAGAAAAACCTTGCTTTTAATGGCAAGCATAGGATAAATACAGCAGAGAAATACCACTGGCCAAAGTTGGGGGACTTTGTCAAGAAGGGAGTCATGCCTTCCTGGCGAAACATGCATGGGGAATTTGGATTACAGATATATGTATATACGTGTGTGTGTGTATATGAATATGCATATATACAGATATATATGTATTTGAATCAGTGACTTTGGAGAACTTGAATGTCTTTGGCCCAGAGAGGAGGGACATACTGATGGAGAACATTGGAAACATTTATGAACCAGTGGGTTTCTTGATAGATGCTAAACCAGAGAGGATGTGGCAAACTTGTTTAGGAAAATCTAAAAAACCTTTGGGCTTGGTGAGATACAAAAGCAAACATGGTCTGTACTTGTAGCATTTACTTTTCAGCCCTGTTGACTTTGTAATTCATGTGCACACAAGATAGATGTTGAGGAGAAGAGAAAGAAGTTACTTTTCTACCAACCATGTGATTCACAGACTAGCTGAAGAGGGAGAATCCATTATAGATCTTATTCTTCCTCCAATTAGGCTGCTGCTCCAGTCAGGCTGCTTCAGCGTGATCTGCCTACAGTGGGAGAGGTTTGGTTTGGAGGTAGGAAGAGGGCATTTTAACTCCACCCCCTTTCTTTTAAATGATGTCTGCCCTTGCTTCCTAGCCTCCATGGCTGTTGTTTCTCAGCAACACTGCTCTTCTGGTCCCCAAAATATCTCATCCCATGTCCACTAAACCCTAGACCCTCTCCTCCATGGACTTATCTAATTGGTTATGGAAGTGTGTTATATGATTAATGTTATTTTCCTTATTATCAGTATCATATACTGAGACTAGATTCTCACAATAGAGGGCTAGGGAATTTTATTTTCTGGCAGGAAAGAGGTTAATCAAATAACTATACCAGTATTCCTGACACTTCAATATAAAATTGGAGTGTTTTGTCTCAGAAAGTAACAAGTTCCCTGTCATTGGCTATCCTTCAAAAGGACCCCAGATCACAGTTTGTCCAAGACAGATATGTTCTAGTGAGGAGACCCAAGCTTTAGAGAAAGCTTGGATTTCCAACTTCCCTTCCTGCTCAAAGATTGTCCCATCCTACCTAACCACCTAGAATAAAAGATACATGACTATTTCTGTCCATGACATTTTCTTTGGCATTAGAGACCAGGTCTTATGGATATCTTTTAGAATTCATTTTGGCTAATGTTGCAGTCTTCTTCCAAATAGGTTTTCTTCCTGAAAATTTCACAATCCAGAATTTCAGGATCTGTTCTTCCTGTGATATATAGCACCAAGGTCATCAACAACACCACCTTCCTGCCTTTCCTCTGCAGTAACCCAAAAGAGCTTCCTCTGTTACATGTACACAGAGAAAAAATAATTGCAAAAGAAAAACATGTGTAAAGCAGGATTTGAAAGTAAATAGCAGCTGTGATGAAAATTCAAGGTTATTTACTAATGTCAAGTGTTTGGGGAGAGAGGAAAAATCTTGCCTATGTAATGATAATCACAGTTAAAGGGGTAAATATTTCTGAGTAAAGAAAGGATGAATACCTGTTACCTGTACAAAACAGGTCCCTATAGGGTTGATCCCTATAGCTCTTGGCCAGTCATGTGGATATAACCAAATTGTCCTGGGGAAAAATAGATTCAGGTGTGCCTAAGGATCATTACACACGTGATCTCCACTCATTCAACATAGCTAACCACAGATAACATTGTGAAGCAAGCAGACACCTAGATATTTTCATTTTGTGCAGCTTTCTCAATCCACTTACATCCTCTTCTTAGCAGTGTCAAGAGACTTGCTGTGGTACCCCCTACTCAGGCCTCTCCTCCACAGACCGCTCCATTCCATTGATGCTTTTCTGACATGTTACCTCCCAATAAGACATCACTGTCCCGATCTATCCAATCGTTTTTCTCTACTACTCTCCTGTATTTGCTCAATAGCAAAATCACCCAATAAATACTACGCTAGTCAGAAGGTTTGCTGATCTTGTCCCTTATCAGGCTGCACTGCTCCAAGTTGTTAATGTTCATTGTGCTTCCTGGATCCTTCCCATGTGTGCCACACAAAATCTTTAAATTTCCTAGGTTTAAAAAAAATTTTTTTAATGTTAAGCTATAGCTTTATGTGTTTTAAAGGATAGAGAGTCATGGCTGAAGGCAAGAAGATCCAGTTTCAAGTCCTGTCTCTGACCCAGACTGATTGTGTAATGCTGGGCAAGTCGTTTAACCTCAAAGTGCTCCAGGGAGCTAAGATTAAGAAATTGCAGAGGAGGTGCCAAGCTTTGGCACAGGGTGGTTAAGTGACTTACCCAGCATCATGCAGCTAGTAAATATTGGAGGCAGATTAAACCTGAGTCTTCAGAATTTCAAATCTAGCAATCAGTCTACCACACCACACCATGATTTTGTTTTTATTTTAGTAAAATCAATAAAGTCATTTAAGTTTTCTGGACTGTTTAGAAAATAATTTTTTCATACAGATATGCTCTGCAGACTAGTTTTGGAAACAAACTCCTTTTATTTTGTTGTTGGGTTTTGTAACAGCCAGGAGCCCGGCATACACAGGAGAGGGCCTTAGATCGGCTTTTCTAAAAGGAAAGCATTTTTTTGAGGGGTCAACAATCACTTTAATCAAACACATATATCATTCACTTAGTTCACAGGGAAAAGTCAGCACCCTGAACTTTAGAGAAAATACAAACAGAAATAAAGATCAACAGACAGTTCCAGGTGTGTTTGACTGTTACATACATACAGAGTTATCAGAGAGAGAAGCCCCAACATCTGGCTTTTCAAAAGGGTAAGAGGGCTGGGCTCCTTAGCAGCTACCCAGAGTCTCCTCTGGGCAAACAAACACTTCCAAAGAGTAACCCTCAAAACAAAACTGCATCTCAGAGTATATGTATACTTTTCAGAATCAGAGGGCATCATGACCCTTGAGAACCAGTCCCTTATTAGAAATTAACAAAAGGTGTGGACCTTCCTACAAAACCAATCTCCCCTAATCAAGTTTCCTTTAATGTTCAGGGTCCTTCATGGGTGGGGGGAAGATCTTTAACATAATCAACATTACAGGTTTCCATTGGGTTGTTGAGTTTTTTTATTTATGGATTAAAACAAGCATTTCCATAACATGGTATAGTAAAAAAAAAAAAAAAAAAGATGATTGCATAGGGAACTGCAAATCTATTGTGTACAGCTTGCTATTCCTCTTTAATTATATGATAAAGTTATCCTGTAAATTTATTTTTTTCCTTTCTTTTCCTCTTCCCCTTGCCTCCCCATGGCTACCTTTAGACATCCTACATTGATTGATAATGAGAGCTTCCTTACCCTAGAGCTCCCCACTACCAATAAAACCCCAGATTTAACTCATATCTCTGTTGCTTTATAATCCTTAACTGCTCACTGCTTTGATTTGTAAAACTGAACCCTTAGGCTGCTAGGTGGCACCATAGACAGACCACTGGCACTGTTTCCTGAGTTTTGATTCAATGGCTATTGAGTATCACAGTCTAGAATTTATTCTCCTTTCTTTTCATGAATTTAAATGTTTGTGTTCCCATCTAGTCTGCCAACTTCTTCCGGGTAAGTATGCTCTGCCTTGCTCCTCTTACATCCCCTACACTTGTGACAGATGGCAGATGCTCAAACAATACTTACTTGAGGGCCCTGCTCCATTTTAGTTAATCTGCAAATTAAACTAACCTGTGTTCCTTTTTTCACTGGGTGCTAATAGGTAACTTGTTGGACCTACTTTAGATAGCATATTACCTTTTAAAGATATAGAAGCAATACCATCTAACTTCTGGACCTCCGTAGTGGCAATATAAGTGTGGCAGATTGGTACATTTTGGATAGTCAGGCTTTTTCCATCAACCTCTCACATCACACTGAGAGGGTAGTCATCTACTCCCCCCATAGGTAAAGTCTGATTTGAGAAAGTAGGGATAAATGCTAAGGGGACACTCATATTTTATAGCTTTGCCAGGAGGCAGCAGAGAAGAATTCTCAGCAAAGGTGACAGTAGAGAGATACATGAGAGGTCAGGGTTGAAAATCATGCAGGAGATGGAAACACATCTTGCCTTAAAGCACTTTAGACTTGGATGCATTAAGTTGAAAGAAGGCACATGTTTAACCTCTGTCACTGGAAGCCATTATTTATAGTTGTTTTGGTTATTCGGCCATACAGAAATGATAGTATCTGAGGCATTCTGTTAAATCCAAAAATGGAATTAATAGTGTGTTCTGCTGCTGGTTGTCTTCAGAAGGGTGGGAAATATTTTTATGGTTTAGGTCTATGAGTCTGAGACTAATATGATTGAGGAAAAGATGAATATTTCTCAGAGCACAGGGATTTCCTTTTCCAAGGTGGCAGCGCTTTAAGTGTCCTAGCATCATCTGAGATAGTATCTTTACTATTTTTTCCCTTATGATAGTTCTTGTCAGTCAATTATATGCTCAAGGAGGTTGGAGGAAATCATCTGTGGTCAGCTTGAAAGAACTTTGTCCGTGAAAACAAAAAAGAACAGGAATATAAAAAATTTAACCAATTTAGAAAAAAAAAAGATGTAAAAAAGGTGTATTTATTTGACATTTTGAATCATTTAGAGAAGAGGGACACTGGATTTCTTTGGTGATGAGTTACATACATACATCAATCTATCAACAAAGGGTGGAATGAGAAAGCTTGGGCACAGAATACTTAAGTGACTTACCCAGCATCATGCAGCTGGGAAGTGTTGGAGGCAGATTTGCTCAATCTGCCTTCCACACCACATCATGGCTTTGTTTTTGTTTTAGTAAAATCAATATATAGTCATTTCAATTTTCCAGACCATTTAGAAAATGTTCCTTTCCCTACAGGTATGCTCTGAGGACTAGTATTGGAAATAAACTATTTTGCTGTAGCTCCCATGCAATATCTCTCACTCAATGGGCAAGCAACAGACTTAAAAATTTAAGGAACTGAAATTCTAATCCTGGTCATTCAATCTATAACTCTCAGGAGGTATCTGGTTTCTCTAACAATTTTTTTTTAAAGCATATGATTATTAAAAGGTAAGGGAAATAAGTGGTACAGTGGATAGTCAATGGGGCCTTGAGTCAGGATGGCTCATCTTTATGATTTCAAATTCGGCCTCAGTCATGTCCCAGCTGTGTGACCCTGGATAAGTCACTTAACTCTGTTTGTCTCAGTTTTCTCATCTGTAAAATGAGCTGGAGAAGGAAATGGCAAACCACTCCAGTATCTTTGCCAAGAAAACTCCATGGAGTCACAAAAATTCAGATGTGACTGAAAAATGACTGAACAGTAGCAAAAATAAGGAAGAAAAGGAAAGCAGTGTAAATACCCATAGAATTCTCAAAGCCCCAATTTTAAAAGGATATGCAGATTGTCAAAATAGAATACAGAATAGCTTAAAGACTAGCCACTTTTATGTTACTTTCTGGCAAAATTGCAAAACTCACCAAGTTACAGAATGGATACTGAACCGGGAAAGTCTCAATTCCTCAACCCTGCAGCAACCTCTTATCTCATCTGCTCACCTATAATCACTCCTCACTCCGCTCAGTTCTACACGTTACCAACAGATTCATGTTTTTTTTAAAAATGCCAGTTTTGTTATGGCATTCCTTTGTTACGCAGCCTTTAATGACCTCCCCCACACTCCCAAGGCATTCAAGGCCATCTACAGTTTGGTCTCCCCTCCATTCCAACCTTATTTCACCTCTTCAGAGCCTTCAGAGTAAAATTCACACCCTGCCTTTTTTTCCTCTTCTCTTGGACCTATTCTCTGCATTCCTATGGCATTTCTTGTCTGTCTTGACCTTGTCATCACCTTTGATAGGAATTGAGGCATTTCATGTATATTTCATGTCTTCTATAGACAATATTGCAAATGCCTGTAGAGAGTAAATCTTATGTATCTCATCTCTTATGTTTTGGCTGTCCTAATAATAGATAGGAGCTCAAAAAGGAGCTCTTGAATGAATGAATTTAGTATAAAAAGACTGGAGAACAAAAAAAACTTCAAGCACATTTTAGAATTCATGGCATATTCATGTATGGTTAATTCCTGACTTTAAAATCTTTTGAGTAATGCCATCTATGAACTAGGAGCGAGGAGTTCCCTCCTCTGTCCTTCGTGGGAACCACTGCCTACTGTTTTTCTTTTCTTTTTTTTTATTATTCTTATTTTTTAAATAAATTTATTTAACTTTTTACATTAATTTTCACAAGATTTTGGGTTCCAAAATTTTCTCCCCATTTGTCCCCTACCCCCTCCCCGATACACTGGACATTCTAATTACCCCTATCACCAATCTGCCCTCTCTTC
>CM053771.1:405235672-405263758 GCA_028658325.1 Potorous gilbertii | reverse complement strand
AATACACTAAAATCCCCCCACACACAAACATGATCTGCTACATTCTGTGAATGACTTCCATATTTCTTTCTCTGAGTGTAGAAAGCATTTTGCCTTAGAAAATCATCACTGGGATTTTTTTTTTCAGTAAGTTCTTGTGTTATTACAAAGTTCCAAGTCTACCAGAAAAAACTCTCGCACACCGTGGTCATTGCTGTGCACAAAGTTTTCCTGGTTCTGCTCCTTTCGTTCAGCATCAGATCATATAAGTCCTTCCAGGCCTCCCTGAAGTCTTCTTGTTGATAACTATTTCAATATAACTGATTTTCTTTGCAATCCTACATATTTTGTTTAATGAATTCAAAAACATTAATCTGAGAAAAGATCCTAAGGCTTTACCAGACTACCAAAATAGTCATGATATTGGGGAAAAAAGATAAGAATCCCTGATGTAAATTATATTTAAAAGTTCCATTACCTTCATGCCCCATTCCACAATGTGATTACTCATTCCTTGACCCCTTCCCCTCCTTCCTTTTCAAAGTACTTTCGTAATCATTGCTCTATGTATTTCTGTTGAGTGCTATGATGTGTTTGAAGTTAGGTCATATTAGGCAACATGCACTCCAAGAAACCAACTAGGGACCTCAATAAACCTCTTGTCTTAAGTAACTAACAGAAGTTGTTTTTGTTATTTCTTAGGAAAGTGAGAAACTTGAAAGACTAACCTTCTTACTCAGTTTGCAACATAACAGAAAACAATAATTCTAGTTTGATTATTTTTTACTTAGATATAAAAATAAACCAACAAAAGGACATTGTTTTTCTTGTCACAGGGCAAAAACAAGTTTTGCCACAACGATCTCAGTTTACTGTGTGCCAGACTACCGCTTCTCAGTTGTCAGTCACACGCAGCATCACAACCTGGTGAGCCATCCCCTGCTTCACTGGTTTGACAATTAAATGTATTCATGACAAAATTGAAGAAAAGCAGGAGAGGGTGGTCTTCCATGTTCTTCCACTCTCCTATGCCCCTAGGCAGAGACTGAACAAAAACACGCTGGGCTCAGGCTCACTGTCAGGAATAACATAGTTGCCTAGGACTCAATCCCCACTCACTTGAACTGATAACAGTATCTCTTGGATATAAAATTTGGTTTTCATCTTATTAAATTCACAGTCCACATATTAGGCACCCACAGTCACTTCGAGCTGCCTTTCAATTTGAATATAAAAGGATTACAATTTTAGTATTCACATTCCTCCTTCTAATTTAAGTGTTCATCAACATTTTATGAAGGATGAAGGAGGCTGGGAAGTGCCTTTGTGGAAAACAAGTAAGGTCATATCATCATGTGCTAAATCACTCAGGCAATATAAGCTGTACATAAAGTTGAAAACACAGGCACAAAGCATGGCAGACCAGAGCTTGAGACACATTTGGGGGCATAGGAAAGAGAGCTCGATGAGAAGTTTGGGAAACCGTGGACATAGCTTGACTTTACCACTGTGTATGTTGCATAGCTTACTGAAACTGTCCAAGGCTTGATTTCTCTAAGTGTCAGATAGGATAACAACACTTGCATTGGTAATCTGATGAGAGTGACATGAGAAATGAATGAGAGAATTCTTTAAAAAGAATAAAGTTCATGGCATGATACTGGAAGAGTAGGAAGAGGTTTATCATGCCCTTGCTTTAGTGATGAGGAAACTGACGCCCAGAACGTTTGTGACAGTTCAAGGTCACACACATGGATATTAAGTCACAAAGCCAGGATCTGAACAAAGGTTTTCCAATTCTCAGTCTATCAGGCATTAATTACCCTGCACCATGCCAGCAGGGCATTGACATTTTGGATTCTGAGCAATAAAAACCCACCTGGGAATGCTGGTCAGATAGGTCAAGACGTTCTGAAACTCTTTGTCTGGGATTTCACTGAAAGCTGGGTAATCTGGGAATGTGATGACTGGACATCCATCTTGCCCCCGTCCACCTAAAAATGAATTAAAAAAAAAACAATTAGAATAAATCCAGTCTATTCTAACTGGGCAACATTAACAACAGCAGAAAGTGTCTAGAAACTTAATTTTAAAAAAAATTAGCAGCAACATATATGTTTCTGGGTTTTTTTAAACAACTGACCCTTTGATTTCTCTCCTCATTGTGAAGAGGTCCTTAGGAATGAGGGACGGATTATTTGTTTTCAGAGTAGGTAAAGAGTTTCTCAGGTTTTACAGAGCCTTCTTTGTGTCCACTAAGAGTGATAATGGGTCATTTTGGGTGTATTTCTTTCCTGCTTCTTGGCTATTTTTGTTCTTATCTGGACATGAAAATAGAAATACTGAAATGTCAGAGGAGAAGCAAGCTATTACAGTTATGCCTCCCACATTGGGACTTTCCCTATCATAGTTTCCATATATCACAGGTTGGCATCAGAAATTAAATGGGAATTTTGGGAGAGTTTTGCGGAAGCTGCAGATGACATGTGAAGGCCAGCATATGACAGAAAAAGTTTGGAAACTCAGAGATGCACAAAAGATATGTATACTATTGTATAATATAAAAATATTTTTATCCTTTAATACCATAAATATACACAATTTCTTTTCTAGTATGAGGGAGGGCCAAAAAATTTTAAATGGACTTTCCAGATTGCAAGGGTACTATGTGCCTCTGGGCACTGCGCACCCCTAAGCCCAGCAATGTGGAAGGTATAACTGTATATTATTCCCTGACTTCACTGCAATAAGAAGCAAAGTCTTGAAAATGGCATTCATTTCCCCATTTTCAAACAAAAATCCCAACAAACTCCCATTCACACAAGATTCTCAGTGCAACAGCAATCCAAATGATTGAGAAATACTTTTCAAAAGGTATCTTCTGCCCATCCCCTCACACAGAGCTTATACTCCTTTCAAGAGGTTCACTATTTGGGTTTATGACAACACTCTTCTCATCTCCTCTAAAATATCAATTCGAGTCCTCTGATTTCTCTATAGGGACATCAGTGGAAAGAAAGCTATGGCAGGCTCTTCCAGTCTTTGTGTACAAGCCCAGCAAAGGACAGAATGCCTCTCAGAGACCAGCTTGACTAAATTCTGACAGGTCATTTCACTGACTGGAAGGCTGACCACCAGGTGATGAATTCTCCTGGACCTTAGCAATACCCAAAGATCTATTAAAGGTGCTCAAGAAGGGAGTCTCCTCCATGCCCCAACCACCAGTGGGATAATGGGTATGAGCATCATTATAAACATCAAGTTAACCTTAAAGTTCATTAATGAGATGATCTGCTTATAAATGACAAAGTTAAAAGGCCTGAAATTTGAACTTTTGGGTGAAGCCATTTTTTTTCTATTTTTTACTGTGTCACCCACCCATTTTTCCTTTCAAAAATACTTTATCCACCTCATTGAATATTTCCCAATTGTATGTAAAATTTAAAAATATTTTATCCACTTCATCGAATATTTCCCAATTGTAGGTAAAATTTCTTTAACATCCTTTTTTTAAAATCTTGAGTTCCAAATTTTCTCCCTCCCTTCTGCCCTTCCCCCATCCATTAAGTCAAGAAGCATGAAACTGATTGTACATTGATTATACTGATGCGATTACACATGCAAAAATGTGTTTCAATATTAGTCATGTTGCAAAAGAAAATACACTTATGTGTACAAAAAAACAAAGAAAAATAGACAATGTAAAAAATGTATTCTTCAATCTGCACTCAGAGTTCAGCAGTTCTCTCTCTGGAGGTGGATAGCATTTTTCATCATGGTCCTTTGGACATCATCTTGGATCATTGTATTGATCAGGGAGCTAAGTTTTCACAGTTTTGCTCTTACTGCCACACATTGTATCACAGTATTTCCAATTCTCTCTTAAATCTCTTCATTTAAATCCTTTCCACAATGCCAATATATTCTCTATCTGTCTGTATCTTTTGGTATTTCATTTCTCTCCCTTTCCCAATCAGCTATCCCTTATTTGAAAAAAGAGAGAAAAAAGTTCAGAATATCCAAATACAGCATTTTGTGTAGTATTCCCCAATTTTATTCCCTCAACTCTTAACAGAATGTAGAGAGAAATCAGTTTCCCTATGTGTAAAAATGAGCAGATTAGATAAAATGCCTTGTAAGGTCTCTTTTGGCT
The DNA here is from genome assembly GCA_028658325.1 of Potorous gilbertii. Lineage (NCBI taxonomy): Eukaryota > Metazoa > Chordata > Mammalia > Diprotodontia > Potoroidae > Potorous > Potorous gilbertii. The sequence continues at coordinate 405,259,626 of CM053771.1, read as the reverse complement.
CTAAAGCTATGGGAGGTGCATTCTTAATAGCTTGTCTTTAGGATATAAGCTTGGATAAATTCATATGCTTGATTTCATTAACACAGAATCTCAAGGCTGAAAGGAACCTCACTGGAGGACAATGAACAAGAAATACAAGGCTTTCTTTTTTTAACACTCCAATTGTCCAGTCACCAATTGAAAACAAACTATCAATAAGAGGGAGCCCCTCTCAAGGCAATACCCTCCACTTTGTGGCTAATACAGTTGGGTCATCTGATATATAGCCTAAGCTCTAGAAAAATGTACTTCAGAGACGAGATAGTTAGGATGTGACCACGTAAATTTCTCCAAGGGGAAGTTGGCTCAAGAAAGCTAAGAGAGGCCATCAAAAAATGAATTTTGTCAGAAGCACATAACATCCCAAAGAGAAAGATAAGGATGTGCTGTCTAAAAAAAAACTGATAAAGATGCCCCAAAAGTGCCTGACCAACTATTTCCAGATGATAGACACAAAAGATAATAAAATGTTGTTAATATTTGTCTTAAGGTTTATAGAGCACCATGCAAAGATTATCTCATTTGGAGCTCACTGCAATGCTGGGAAGGAGATCTTATCATTAGCCTCCCTTTACAGATGGGAAATTGAGGCAACTTGCCAAGTAAGTTAAGATCTTAACTCAGATCTGCCTGACTATAAGGACAGTGCTCTATCCATTATCTCCCTTGACTGCAAGAAGGAAGATGGAAATAGGACAGAAAAAAAGTTGTTTCCTTAAGAATACCAGGATGGCTAAGGTTCAGAACAAGTCCAAGGCTCCACATTCCAGCAAAACTAGAAGGATTGTTTCCCAGTTTTTGCCTGCCCTCACTTTCCCTTTGTATAAATTAGAGACCTGCAACACTTTTTAGTGTGACCCAAGCCATATTAAAATGTAATTGGGAAATATTTAATAAAATAAATAAAGATACAAAAAATTAATATATTTTAAAAATTTAGTAAACATGCAAGTCAGTGATCCTTATATACAACTTAGTGGCCTCCATTTCTATTTGAGCTTGATATCACTGATAAAAACCATCTCTCATGCTTGGCTCATACTCTCTATACATCTGTGTCTATTAATTTTGTCATTCACTTGTTTCACTTGTGTTTGAGCTTTCATGACCCCTTTTGGGGTTCTTTTGGCAAAGATGCTGGAGTGGTTTGCCATTTCCTTCTTCAGCTCATTTTACAGATGAAGAAACTCAGACAAACAGTAAAGTGACTTGTCCAGGGTCACACTGCTAATAAGCGTCTGATGCCAGAGCTGAACTCAGGTCTTCCTAATTCATGCCCAGCACTCTATGCATTGTACCATCTAGCAGGTCTCTGCCTGTTAATAGGATCACATCTTAAAAACCGCTCAGATTTTACATATGATTAAACTGATGCCCAGAAAAGTTAAGAGACTTGCCCTAAGATACATGGAGAAAGTGTGGCAGGACCAGAATCTGAACCCACGTCCTCTGATTCCAAATTTATCCCTTTTTCCATTTCACCATGATGCATCTTTGTCTTTCTTCAAGGACTAGCTGAAGTGCCAATTGCCCCCTGATACCCAACATGACCCTCCAGTTGAAACTGATCCTTCCTTTCTCATATTTTTTATGATATTTTGTCAAGACCCCTCCCTTGCTCTGGTCTTGTCCTTGCTCCACCACTTATTTCTATAAATGCTACCTCTCTGCCTCCCAACCCACTAATAAACCATGTAAGACCAGGAACGACCATTTTTCATTGTTACATTCTCATTACTTAGAACTGTGCTCGTGTATAGTAAGTACTTAATAGACGTTTCTTGAATTGAGCGATTTGCTCTAAACGTAAAGACCTGAGCAGAAAGAAAACCATTATCATGTCATGTTGCCGCTGGTTTCCACTGGCACTGGAAGAGGCGAGGAGGGGAAATCTTGGTGATTTATCTTTTCTGACTTTGGTAGAATGTATTAACATGGCATTCCTTTCCTCATCTCTCTGACTTTTTACAAACTATCATGTCAAGCAGTAGAAAAACCACAGTTGATTTTGCAGTCGTGTTTAGGAAAGGCGCTTTATGTAACACAAATGATCAAGAGCACAGCGGTAGCCTAGTTCTTGAGAGATGGAGTTAAATAAGGTTGCCCGGTTAAAAATAGTTGCCTTTTCTATTTTGAGACATCAGGTCTTTAGAAGGTGAAAACATAGATCCTTAATTCTCCTTGTTAGTCCAGAGTACAGTCTTTTCATCAAGATCCAAAAATAACAAAAATGAGCCACAAACTCTAGTTCCCCCAGAATCCAAACAAGTAAAAAGCTGAAATCAGATTGGGGAAGGAGGATATTTTTTTTCCTACTCTTTTATAAGGAATGCAAATGGCCAATAAATGAACTGCTCTCAGGCACTCACTCAGAACAAGCACTTGGAATTAAAACTATAATAAGCTAGAAGGGAACTTTCATGAACTTCCTGGTTATTCATGCCCTCTATCTTCCAAAAGTTCATTTATGGACTTATTTGGGTACCATGTGGTAGAGTGGAAAGGGCAGAGAACTGGGCAATAAAAACCAGATTCAAATCCAGTTTTTCCATTCACTGCTGATGTAATTTTAATCAAGTCACTTCCTCTCTCCAGGAATCAGTTTCCTCATCTCTAGCTCTAAATCTATGCTCCTATAGAATATAAACTCTTTGAGGGTGGGAGATGTTTTGAGGTTTGTCTTCGTATCTTTAGCACCTAGCACAGCACCTTGCACCTAGAATGAACTTCTTAATGCCTATGAAATTGCATTGACCTAGTTGACTCCTAAGATATAGCTATGGAAAATAAAAGGAACCAGGATAAGACCCCAAGAGTTCTGAATACTTATTGAGTGAGAATAGGATGATGATCTAGCCCAGCAATGGGGAACCTGCAGTCTTGAGGCCACACGTGGCCTGCTAGGTCCTCAAGGGTGGCTCTTTGACAGAATCCAAACATCACAGTGAAGTGATTCAAAGGGCTGCACCTGAGGACCTAGAGAGCCATAAGTGTTCTTGGGGCCACAAGTTCCCCACCCTTGATTTAGCTTAAACACCTTTCTCATAATTTCCAATCATGGGACTTGTGTCCAATATAACCACACCTATCTTATCCCCTCAACATTCTCTACTCCCCTCTCCCTCTTTTGTAAATTCCAAACTTCCCTCGTGAGCCAGGAACTGGTTACTTCACACAGTTATAGCTTAATTACTAGAAGACTCCCATAGCAATAACTGTACAGGTATAACTGAAAAGATTCAGAACCAAATCCACTCTTCCTCTTCAGTTTGCCCAGTTGTTGGTCTCAGAGGATTTTGCCCTCCAGAGTAACGAGGGATAGGTAAGTGCCCTATCACCTGCCTTTTTGTTCTGATTGGTACGGAGTGAGTTACACGGGATGAGTAGGTAAGGATGGCTTATCACAGATTCCAGATTTCATTTTCTTTCCCTTAAACCTGTTTAGTGTGATGGTATCGTCTTTGTTATTTTCAGTTCCTCCCTCTTCATTCATCTTTCAATTCAATCAGTACTCAAATCTTGTTTCCACTTCCCCATCTCTACCATCTCTCCCCTCTCTCCCATTCACAGTCACCTCATTAATTTATGTCCCCATCACGTCTCACCTAGATTACTGAAACAGCCTTCTGACTGGTCCTTGTGTCTCAAGTCTCTTCCCTCCACAGTCTATCTACCAATAGCTACCAAATTATTTAAATAAAGCAGACATCTAACTACAGCACTCTACTGTCCAAAAAATTTGAATGGCTCCCTATTGATTCTAGACTCAAATACTGTTTAATCTTAATCTCATCCTTCTTAAAATGTGTATTGCTATATAAGTTTTAAAAATGCAGAACTCTGTGCCCATTAATAAATGCATATAATTGATAAATGAATATACAAGCACTCAATTTTTAATTGGTAAGGGAACACAGTAAACAAAAAGTTTGGAGATCAATAATATACAATAAGAACAGAATAACTGTCATTGGTCCCTTATCTCCCTGAGATAAAATCATGGTGGCTGAGAACCAGATATTTCAAGAGCTAAAGATGACAAATTCCTGATCTGTAACCATCTGAACAGAAGCAAAGACATGTCAATATAGCAAAAGTCTCTTTGGTTAAAACATACAGTAATAAAAAAAGGGAAAAATTTTCAAAAAAGTTTTTCATTCCTGCAAAGAAACTGAAATGAAAGGACATATATAGATATAGTTATGAGACTTTTTATTCATAGAAAGAAAATTATGGAAATTTTCAAGTCAAACATATACAAAATCATGATTTGATTTCTTAAAAGGTCTTTCCTTCAAGTTTTTCTGTGCTCTTTTCCCCTAAAATTTTCTTTGTCTTTGAGCTAGTGACTGGAAAAACCTAAAATGCCAAATCTATGAGTTACAATACAACGCATAAAATACTATAATAAAATTATGCTAAAACATACTAAAAGTCCATTTTGACTAAAAGTTCATTTTGTAGAGATCCTAATTATAAATATTGCTTGCTATTACTGGATCTTTTTCCTAATATACATATGCCTAGAAACTATACTTTCATAAACAAAAAAAAAATTAAAGCAAGAATTCATCTTTCCTTTTATATCCACAAACCTAACTATTAACATCTCAAAAAAATCCCCAAATCCAACCCTAACACATTGTTTAAATATGGAAACAATTCTCGTTACTCATTTTCTTGAAAGAAAAGTATTTGCTGGATGCAGAATAATTAATCACTGTATATAAAAACTTGAATTAATAATAGCCTCATGTCAGTATGAAAAAATGGGACATCATGAAGCTATTGTATTCTCCCACTGTATATTCTGCCAAGTAATGAATCACAACACAAAAGGATCCTCTTATTTATGCAGAATTTTGGTCGACCTGATTGATTTTATATTATGTGTATTTTCAGATACCTTGGCTCAACTACCAATTGACCTGGTTCCTTAGCATCTAAGGTCGTATGAAAGTTGAAAACTATAAAAAATTCTTAACGAGGCAAATCCTTAAGCCAAGGAGACTTCATGGAACAAGACAGGAAAAGAAACATAAAAGATCTTTCAACGCATTTAAAGGATTATAGAATATTGAGCTGGAAGGGGGCCTGAAGTTGACTAAAGTTCTATAGATACATTACAATGATCCCTTCCACATCATGCGAATTAGGGTCCTACATCCCCCCCTCCCCACATCTCCCCTCCTGCAATCTAGAAAATGTCAATAATTTTTTTGGGCCTCTCCTAGTAGCAGAGAAAAAAAAATCTGAATTATTGTGGTATTCAAAGATAAAATATGTTGATATGATACAATACTATACATACATTTCATGCATTTCTGAATTTTTGAACATGTATCATCTACACCTTCTGAAAAACTTCCCCCAAATTCCCATTTAATTTCTTATTCCAACCCACAATGAATAAAAACCACTATGGGGAAAGCCAGGATGTGGAAAGGATACCTATATTGTTAAAAGGACAGGCTTCTTAACCTGTGGAAATAGAGTCAACGTGAAAGAGACAACTGGGTATCTAACTGCAGAGAATGATGATTAGCTGACACAGGTTTCCACATTTTTCTTCTCGGAAGTGGAAATTCCAATGGACAATCTTTATTGTACACTACAAACCATAAAGTACTCTATTAACGCTATCATTCTTACATCATTTCCATAATTTATTCTTACATGTAACAGGTAACATTTTGAGACCTAATCATTATATCCCTAACTAATTGGAAGAGAAGTGGTAAATATTCTCATTCAGTTCGCCAGTGAATAAGTACTGACTGTGCGCCAGGTATTGTGCTGAGCCCTGGAATATTCTAGAATTTAAGTGCTTTGACTAATCCTTGACTTATAGTTCCTTATTCTGCTCTTCCTTGGAACACTGGTCCCCTTTTACTTACACAAAATCTAAGTAATACTTCATCTGTATCTTTATCCATTTTATTTTGCAAACAAATAGGGATTCTTGGGTGGTTATTTCAACAAGGAAAGCAAATGAATTCAGGAGAAATGCATAGACTATGAAGGCCGTAGCAGGATTCTGCCTTTCCATGATCTTTCCATGGTTACAGCTTTCCTTCTGCAATATTATTTATATAGTTAGAGTGCTTTTGATAGATCATGTGCCTCGGCTTCTCTCTCCTAAGTGACCTTGTCTGTGGATGGTAGAAAGGCTTTAATCAACAAACAACTTGCAGAGTTATGTATATTTTTGGTATAACTTGCCTCCTAAGGTTCTGGACTCCCACAAACTGAAGCAGTTTCTGGGAGCTGATCTCAATAGGATTGATTTCTCTCTGTTTTATTGTCTCCACTTAGAACTACCCTAGGAAAATCTTTTAACATACTCATAGTAATAGACTATGTCTAAGTTTTCCCATGTGTTTGTGAATGGGTACCCCAAATCCCTAATAGGCATTCAGGGAAGTGTGTCTAAATCACATATAGGACAACCTGTATTTCACTGCAGAGAAAATGTAAAAGACACAATAGACTCACAGGAACCTATTAACAGAGAGAAAAAAAACGTAAAACATTGAATAGCCTATCAGTTTCCAGGAAGGAAGTGAACTTAGGGGTTACTGTTGGGGCAATCCTTGAAATTCTGGTTAGGTCGACTCAATACTATCTTGTGGTATAGCCTTTCCCAGAAGATGAGGATATTTGTGGGGAATAAACAGGCAATCCCAACCCCTTTGAACCTGTATTTTCTGAATTACTTGTAGTAACAGCAGAAAGGGGCAAGGTCCAAGTCTCTTCCACAGCCCTTTTGCAATGTGGCTTCAGGGGTCACCTTGGCAGTCTTCGTCTTTCTCCAAGAAGCATATGTTAAGGAAAATTTTACTTTTAGAAGGCTGGTGCCCAAACTGTAAAATGTAGGAACTCTAAATTTATCCTTTCACGTGGGCATGTACATGTCTACTTCTGCCATATGTGTCTTCAGGAAGTCTTTTAGTATTCAACGCCTATCATCTCCTGGGACAGGAACGTCCACTTTCTCAATCCCTCCCCTACTTCTCAGGCTGCATGTAAGCACTTGCCTATCCCTCAAGGCAGCCATTGTGAGTCCTCAAGGATGAGATAGATTACCTTCCAGATGGGACCAGACCTGCCCTGCTGCATCCTGGTCTACCTTCCAAAAGCTAAAAGGAAGTACGAGAGTACAGGCTGGTTTGTCAACTTCCTATTATAGATCATAAGGAGACAGATCCTCTTATAATTGTCTCCCTGAGTCGCAGCAAGTCAACTGCCAAGTTTCCTGTGTCTTCTTAGCAAAGTGACACTGGGCATGCTCATTTTGTGAGTAGGCAACCCTCAACACACTTTCAAACCAAGACTTAAGTCCAATAATTTTAATCATGTTCTCTGGTGAAGTTACATTAACACAAGATCTTCCTGATATACTCACCTTTCCAATAATATTTCCATTTGTGACTAGTACCTTTTGGACTTGATGTCATAAGTTTTGCTTGTCTAACTTGTTTTGTTAAGAACTTAATGTGTCTTATAGAAGTTTTCAAAAATGGTAAAAGTTTTCAGATCAGGGAACTGAAAAGTTGAAAGAAATACTAGAAATCACCAAGCCAGATCCCCTAATTTTGTAAATGAAAACAATATGGTTCAGAAATCTTAAGTGATTTGCCTCAGGGTAAACAGATAGTAAAGGAAAAAAGATGGGTACTTGGCCTCCAGAATCTAATGCATTTTCCACTACAACACACTCTTCGGGTGAAGATTCATATCCTAAGTCAAATGTTCTCTTTAAACAGCCTAGTTGGCATTCAAAATAAAGCATTTACTTCACAGGTTCTTTGCAAAATTGATGCCAAACAATGCTAAAAAGAACTTTTGAATAATTCAGAGATAATCTCTCCCAAGTTTTTGTCTTTCTGTTTGCAAAGCAATATTTTAGAGAATGTGGACCAAGTTTCATGACCTAAATGGCAGATGATATATAACTCTTCCATCGAGAGTATAAGGGATGCTTTTTCCTTTTAATGCCAACAAGGATTCTGCTCTATCTTTTCCTTAAACTCCAATTGAAACTTCTACACTCAGATCCTATAGTTAAGACAGAAAGCTTTAGTTTCATTCTCCTAACTACAAGGATGGGACATATTCTACTATCACCAAAAATCCTGTTTTCTACAGATGTCCTAATTGTATTTTATATTTCTTTTATTAAATTTTGTCCTCAAAGCATCACATGCACAGTTTGAGTAACAGAGAAACTGATGAGTAGGGCAAATTTTAGACTGATTTACAAGAGACTATTTAGTATTAAGAATGATAATTATATACACCATATGTATAGCCTTCTACAGTTTATAATAACATTTCCCAACAATTCTCCCAAGTCCCATAATTTTTAGAGAGATTTAGAAAAGCCCGTAAGAATGATAATTACATACCACTAAGTCTATACCCTAAAGAGGTCCAAAAGAAAAAAAAGGGAAGGGCATACATTTACAAAAATATTTATAGCAGCTCTATTGGTAGTGATGAAGAATTGGAAACTGAGGGAACATCCATCAATTGGGGAATGGCTGAACTAGTTGTGGCATATGACTTTGATGGAATATTAATGTGCTATAAGAAATGATAAGCAAGCAGATCTCAGAGAAATCTGGAAAGACTTGTATGAACTGATGCAAAGTGGAGTGAGTAGAACTAGGAGAACATTGTACACAGTAACAGGATTATTGTATGACGATTAGCTGTGAATGACTTAGCCATTTATCTGCAATACACTGATACAAAACAATTCCAAAGGACTAATGATGAACAATACCATCCACCTCCAGAGAAAGAACTGGTGGAGTCTGAAGGCAGAGGAAAGCACACCATTTTTAACTTTCTATAATTTTTCCTCTTTGGGTCTCTGTTGTCTTTTACAACATGATTAATATATGTTACATGACTGAACATGTTTAACCTATATAAAATTGCTTACTATCCCAGGGAGGAAAGAGATGAGGGGAGGAAAGAAAAAAACTGGAACTCAAAATGTTAGAAAAAGTGAAAGTTAAAAATTATCTTTACATGTAACTGGGGGAAAATAAAATATATTTTTTAAAAAATGATAATCACATCCAACATATGTACAGCCCCCTATAATTTCTATAAACACCTCCCAATAATATTTAAGGTAGGTATTTTCTTCTTTTTTTTGAGGGGTCAACAATCACTTTAATTGAGCACATATATATTATTCACTTAGTTCAGGGGGAAAAGTCAGCACCCTGAACTTCAGAGAAAATACAAAGAAATAACAATCAACAGATAGGGTTTCCAGTGGCCAGACCTAATAAGTAATATATACCTCACGGATCAACAAACAGAACCAGCTGTTTCACTATACAAACATAGCTACCAGAGAAGCACCAACATCTCAGTTTTCAATGCTAGGGGACTTCTTAGCCACTGCCCAGAGTCTTGTCTGGCCAAACCAACACTTCCAAGGAGGAAGCCCCAAAAGTAAAACCTTATCTCAGAGTATTTATACATTTTTCAGAGCTAGACGTCATCACACCCCTCTAGGCATTTTCAATATAATTATTTTATACATGAGGAAGAGAGGTATTCCAATTTACCTAAGGTCATACACATAATGAGATTCAAACTCACTAAAGTCACTGACTCCACACTCATTCTTCCCACCACACTACATCTGCTTTTTAGTTTATCTGTTTATTTCTTGTAACTCTAGGAGTATATCCATAAAAAGAATGAACAAACATTTCCTAACTTAAACATCCAAATAATTGCTGTCTTACAAATTATTGTGTAATCTCAGGAGAAATCACATCTTTCTGAAACTCAAAGGGGGAACTTATCACCTTTCATGGCAGCCCAGTCAATCACTAGAGGCCAAGGATTCTCAACATGGGGTCTGCTGACCAAAGGGATTTGTGGATAGAGTTCCTTATCTTGGATAGGAAAAATTTTCATTTTTATTCCAATTTTATCAGTTTCCTTGGCAATCCTATACTTTTTATGCTATGCTTTTGAAAATCTTCTGAGAAGGGGTCCACAGGCTTAACTACAGTGCCAATGGAGTCCATGACACACAAAAGGTTAAGAACTTCTGCTGTAATAAAACAATCTGTCACACGATCTGTGGGGTAGTGGAATGAATGCTGAGTTTTCAATCAGAGGACCTGGGATTGAATAGAGCAATCATAAGGCCTTGGGAAGCCATTGCTCCTTCTGGACACTTCATCTTTAAAATAAGAGGGTTGGACTGGATGGTTTCTAATTCATGCAAAGAGTTTAAATGAGAATGCAAGACAGTCTCCACTGTATACTGATGACTTGTTGTCTCGGGATGATATGAAGTACGTTTGTAACAAAACTGAAGAAGCTAGGTGACATAATGGATAAACTACTTGGAGTCAGGAGGATCCGAGTTCAAATCCAACTTCAGACACTTACTGTGGGACCTTGGGCTAGTCACTTAATCTCTGTCTGCCTCAGTGTACTTAGCTGCAAAATGGAGATGTGATAATAGCACCTACCTAAAAAAGTTATTGTGAGGATAAAATGAGATCATGTTTGTAAAGTATTTTGTAAACTTTTAAGTTTTATATAAATGGTAGCTATTACAGTTATTAATATTATCATATCCAAATGTATCTAAATAATGCCATCTTACAAAGTAGTCAACTAAGGAGATGGTGCTTAATTCTAATGGAGATCCCACTGCTCAGAATATTTTTTGTTTTTACTTTATCTGATTTAATATTTTATTTCCCCCCCCCCCAATTACATGAAGAAACAATCTTCAACAATTTTTTTAAAGTTTGAGTTTAAAATTCTCTCCCTTCCTCCCTACCCCATCCCTCCACTGAGAGGCAAGTGACTTGATATAGGTTATACATGAGCAAACACAGGTAAAACATAGGTCCTTTTAGAGAATGGAGGACAAACAAACAAAAATCCCATTTCCACATTAGACACGTTGTGAAAGAAAACACAGACAAAAAAAATTCCAAGGAAAATAAAGAAAAAGTATATGCTTTGGGTCTGCATTCAGACTCCACCAGTTCTTTTTCTTGAGATGGATAGCATTTTTCATCATAAATCCTTTGAAATTGTCCTGGATCAGTGTATTGCTGAGAACAGCCAAATCATTCACAACTGATTACTGTGCTATTTGCTGTTACTATATACAATGTTCTCTTGGTTCTCTTTATTTCACTTTGCATCAGTTCATGTAAGCATTTCTGAAAGCATATGGCTCATCATTGTGTATAACATAATAGTTCAGAATATTTCTATTTGGAGCCTTTCTTTTGAATCTTTGGAGTCTAAGCCACTCTCTAAGGCTGCTAATTATGGAGAAGGTGCCAGCCTGCAATGATAGAGTTTCTTCACCTGAGAGATCCATATATGAATGAAATTATAGGACCAGATTCTTTGTTCTGAACCTTCCTTTAGAACTTCTATCATTGAAGCAAGTGTTTGCTTACTCTCATTTCCTCAGAATGTTTTACCTGGTTCTTTTCTTTGTTTCCTTCACTTCCTACCTGTTCTTAGTCTAATCTGATCCTTAAAAAAAACTCAGTTTTCACATTCCCATTGAATTGTAGCATATTCACTGAATATGACTCATTGAAGTTTAAAGGATTATTCTCTTTAAAAAACCCAGCACCCACAGCTTTAAGGTTTACGAGTATTATCTGATTTTATTATCACAACTGTCCTGTGACGTAGGTGCTACTATTATGATTCCCTTTTTACAGAGGAGTAAACTGAGGGAGACAAGTTAATCGACTTCCCCAGGGAGATACAAGCAAGCTAAATGTCTGAGGGAGAGCTGAAAGTCAGGTCTTCTACATTCCACGCTTGATATTCTATCCACCATACCACCTAGCTGTTCTATGTGCACATCTTTTCCCTTTGTTTTCACTAGGTACAAATCTTTGTCCTTTGATGGTGGAGTTAATGTTTAGAAAAATAGGCAAAGGTCAATTGGAGCCAAGTACTAAGGTCAGGTAGCATACATAGAGGACAGAAAGCTGGGCTTGCAGTCAGGAAGACCCAAGTTCAAATCTTACCTCTTATACTCAGTGGCCGTATGATCCTATAGGAGATACTCCATGAGATGTCTTCATCTGGAAAATGGGAGTCATACTACATAGAGCACCTACTTTATAGGGTTCTTGTAGGGCTGAGATGTAAAGCACTTTGCAAATTTTAAAGTGCCTTCAAGTGTCAAAAAATTAAAAAATATAGTAAAAAAAATAAGACCCAAATATCAAGCAATGAGATGATCTTGTGCAACTAATAACCTAGCTGAATAAAACAGAATAAAAATCTATTTTCCCCTTCCTCTCATATCCCTCGCCACTTTGGAAAACAAAAGGAAAGAAAAACAAAATTCTTGTAACACATCTACACAGTCAAAGCACAATAAATTCCCAAACTGACCACATTCAAAAAGTCCAATTCAACTTGTATCCTCAGTCTATCACCTCAGATAGGAAGATGGATTGCATGCTTCATCACTGGTTGCCTGGGATCGTAGGATCCTTGTTGGTCACTGCGTTGCTCTGGAGGCATTTTCAAAACATGAATTTTTAAAATGTTTTGTTCAGTGTCTGTGTTCATCCTTCGTTGCTGAAGAAGACCATGCCATCAGAGAAATGATGACATGACTTGCACTTGACTTTGTTTTGAGTGAGGGACAGCTGTGCAGGTCACCAGCCTCACTTCTCTTCCAGAGTCATCTGAATCCAGTGACCAGATATTCCTCAGGATGACTGGAGATGCAGTGAGAGACCTTAGGTCCTTTAGGCCAAGATCTTTGCAGGCAACTCATTTAGGGTGAGGCAACGCCCATTCGTTGAATAGGCTAGCACTGGAATAAATGTATAGCTACCCTCGGTGAACCATTTGAAGGGAACAGAATTCACTGGGATATGGACGAGTTGGAATGTGAGTTCTTTTTTTTAAATCTTATTACTTTATAGATATATTCAAATCTCAATGTAAGTCATTCCCATCTCACACAGAGGTTCCAGCCAATCTGATCCTGCCTCCCCTCCCCTGATTGTGACATACAGCACATGTCTCTGCATAAAAAGGAAAGTATGATATTCTATATAATTCATTAAATAACTATTAATGCCTGCTGTGTACAGGGTGAGGTGCTTGCTGCAAATTGCATTCAGACAAGCAGTCGCCACCTTCACAGAGCTTCCATGCTGGATTCTTTTTCCCCCCAACAAGACAAAGATTCTCATTGTATAATGAAACCACTATGTCCTTATACTATTGTGATCTAGGCCACAGAAACACACTGTAAAGCAGGGTAACCTGAGAAATGAAATTTCATGTCTGTAGACAAAGTAATTTGTACTTCATCTTGTCTGTGATATCCAGAAACAAATCTCAGAGATGAATTAACCAACTGGAGGGAACTCCCTAAGGGGATTAAAATAGACAAGCACATTTAATGGAGTATTTCCAAGGCTATACTATAGAACCTGACAGCTCTCTATGGAAATGACAATCTGAAAAGAATCTGATTGTGTTATTTAAAAAGAGCATGCAATTTTAGGAAGGAGACACAGACAATGGTGGGGGTGAGGGATAACAAGCGTATAGCTTTAAAATCTCACAGACCAAGGAAACGTCTAGGTGAAAAGGGAAGAAAGATAATGAAAAATGATAATAGAGTCGTACTATCCACAGGGGCATGTCACTGGAATCAGAGGTCCAAGTTTGGAATTTTACTACTTTTTTTGTCCTGTCCCTAGATCCTATAATCCCATGACCACCTACCCAACACATGGGCTGGTTAGTAAGATTGGAGAAGCTGCACAATTATGATAGATAATAGTATTTGTAATACATAGCTCAGATCATGGATCTCCATAGGTCAAAGCCTTCAATGACCCCCAGTTGAAATTTCTTAGTCTAGTGATCAAAGTTCATCATAGTCTGACTCCAATCTCATGTATAGGCTTATATCCTCGTTGTTCCTCAGCATATAGTATGTGCTCTCACTATACTGAGCTCCTCATTAGCTTAATGTCCAAAATGCCCTTCCTCCTCTCCTCTGCCTGACTCCTCCATTATAGTCCTCTGATATCCTACCCTTCAGATTTGACCTCGACAAAGCCCACCTGGCAAATAATGTGGGACCACTGAGGGTTTGTTGACTGATTGATTCTCAGATTCCTTTATCTTTAAGTAATCAATCTCTACCTGCTCTGAACCATCACAGTACCTTGTCTTGTACCTTAAACACTTTGCATTATAACTATTTGTGATCCTTTTCAAAAATCTTAATTTTTGTACTTTTCTCAGAGCTCTGGAACCTAGCAAAATAAGTATCTAATAAGTATTTGTTGCACAAAAACTGAATTAAGGTAGTAACGATGGCAGAATTTACCCACCAACGGCGTCCCATTGGACTGATCTTACTGGGACAAGATGTGGAAGTCATGGCCTTGAACAAAACATTGTTCCTAAAACATATGTGGTATTGTATTTGGTTCTTAACAGTGGGCAGGAATTAGGAAGGCAGTGGACTCTCTATGGGTCAGTCACCATGAAACAGTTGTCACAGTAACAAAAAGCAGATTCTCAAAAATATTCATAGACTAATGACCTAAAGGCTATTGAAAATACAACTAATTAAAAGCTTAGGGGAAAAAATGTCTTCTGTAGATCAAAAAGAAGTGGAACTAAATCAGAAAACCCCTGCATGGCTAAGTAGGAAAATAAAAGAAACCATTGGAGAGAGAGAGAGAGAGAGAGAGAGAGAGAAAGGGAGAATACATTTTTTTTTCCAGAGAAAAAGTGTCAGTGTTTGGCACATAGTAAGTACTTAATAAATGCTTTTAAATTCATTCTCATGAGGTAGCAAGTTGACTTTTAATAAACTATATGTCTAGAAAACACTAGGACTTAATGGCATCTGCACAGAAACTGGATGTAACATGCGAATGTGATTGTCAAAGCTCTGGTTGAAGAAGGCAAACTGCCCTTACAAATAGCCACTATGCTGAAGATGGGTGAAAAGCCATATGCCTTGCATCTATAACAATATCCAGAGAGTGCCAACAATGTGCCAAACACTGTATTAAGTACTTTACCATTATTATCTAATTTAATGACCTGAGTTCCAATATAACCTCAGATCCTTACTTGCTATGTGACCCTGGGCAAAAGTAACTACTTGCCTCAGTATCCTCATCAGTAAAATGAGCTGGAGAAGGAAATCCCCTCCAGTATATTTGCCAAGAAAACCCTAAGTGGGGTCATGAAGAGTGACTGAAAGGACTGAACAACAATAGGGGAAAATCACCTAAAAGTAGTATGAGTAAAGGCAGATCTCTAGAAAGAGGTACTAACCAGGCAAGAACGGGTAAGTCCTGGGAGGACTCGATAGTGGAGGGAAAAAGGGTGAACCCCCAAAGTACTCTAGTTTGATGCAAAAATTGGCTTCCAGTGCCTCACTGGGGTAAAGATGAGAGTAAGACTGATGGAGGGAAGGGCCTCCTTCTGTTGGCAAAGAAAAATAGGAGTAATGGTGATAAAAGAGAGAAGGCAAAAGTCCATGCTGCTGAAACCAGCAACTCAGCCATCAATTCTCTATGACAAGAAAGGATATTTTTTCTGATTTAACTCTTGGCAGATGAACCAGTCTAGATAAAACAGCAAAACATAACAATCATCTATCAGAGCTGTTACTGAAGATACGCTCATTGAGTTCTGCTAATGAAGGGAGTTTGAAACTTCATTGCATGAACATTTTCCCAGAGGCTGGGAAACAAGAGATCATAACATGACCCTTTCCTTGCTGTAAACAAGAGCAGCTATGTAACTGTGGTGACTGCAGGTCTCTACTAGTTATATGGATCTAATATCTAATAAGGGGGATGGAAGAGAAGGTGGAAGAGGGGATCACATCCCAGTTCAAGAGGTAATAGCTCTACCTTACGGAAAAGGTTAAAAGGACAACCATCCTCAAGGAAACACGCACCCATGGGTTCTCAGTCAGGAACTAAGAATCTCTACTTATCTATGGTGGTATGATTTTTTTTCTTCTCACTTATCTTCTGAACTCAATAGTTGTCCCCTTGACTGAATCCTTCCACAGGGCAGAAAATGGGGAGTGTGGTACAATAAAAAGAATGTGAATTTAGAATCAGTTTTAGTTTTTAATTTAGTTTTAAATCACAGCCCTGCCTGTGTTACCTTATATAAGTTACTTTGCCTCTCTGAACCTGATTTTCTTCATCTTTAAAATGGTGGAGAGACTGGACCAGAAAACTAGAGACTAGAGTCTCTGCCTCTAGGTGGTAGAATTGAGAAAGCAACGGACCTAGAGTTAGGGTTAGGAAGATGTAAGTTCAATTCCCCTCTCAGAAACTTGCTAGCTGAGTGATCCTGGGCAAGCTACTTAATCTCTGCTTCAATTTCCTTATCTACAAAATACTGATTAGCCAGCCCTAACCTCTCTCCTAGCCTCAAGTTTTGCCTCACCATCTGCTTATTGGACATCTCAAACTAGATGTCCCATAGACATCTTAACCTCAATGTCTCTAGTGGAACTCATTATTTTCCCCTCACACCCTTCTTTCCTAATTTCCCTATTAGAGTTGAAAGCATGACCATTCCCTGAGTTACTCAGATTCAAAACTTAGATTTCTTCCTGGACTCAATACTTTCTCCCACCTCTAATGTCTACTCTATTATTAAGTCCTGGTGATTTTTACCTTCATGCATCTTTTAGATACCACCACTCTTCTGTCCTCTGACACCAGCATGACTCTAGTCTAGGTCACCACATTTAGACTACTGCAATACCTGCTGGTTGGCTGCTCTACCTCAAGTCTCTCCTCATCCTTTATTTAGCTGTAAAATTAATCTCATCAAGGCTCAAGTCTAACTGTGTCATTCTCCTATTCAGTCAGCTCCAGAGGCTCCCTTTCAAATATGAAATCCTCTGACTTTTGAAACCCTTCACAACTTGGCCCCTTTCTAGCTTCTTATACCTTACTCCTCTCTCCACACCTTCTACCATCTGCACAACCCAATGACAACGGCCTCTTTGCACTTCTTAAAACAAAATGCTCCATCTCCCAACTGAAGACATTTGTATTAGCTCTTCCCTATGCTTAGAATTCTCTTCCTTCTCTACCTCTTGGCTTCCTTAAAGTCAAACCTAAAGGTCCCTCTTTTATCAGAAGAATTACCTTTGAAAGAAATGATTATTAAATAATCAATTGTTAATATGGAAGAGATGCAGGATTTTTTCCCTTCCTATTTCCTCATTCTCTACTAAGTCAAAGCAGCTTCTGAAGACTATGGCTGATAATTGATATTAGATTTAACATTTTCCTCAGTTTTGTTTAGACCCCACCCACCTGGGGAACCCCCACAGTGTTTTACTCAGGCTTGGGTGGGAGGGTAGAACCTTTGTCTAGATTGCCCAAGACTAGGAGTGGTCTGGGAATAAGAGCCATGTCCTCCAGTCCCTCATTAGAATATGCCCACATTTCATTATCACATTCATTTTCTCATTAATTTTTAATCAGAGTTGACTGTCACCTGTTGGGAACATCCATTCTTCCAAAGGCATATAAACATCAAGAGGCCCCATGAGGGGTCTTCAGTGTAGGGGAGAAAGCCAAATGACCACCTTTTATTATTCACTAGCCATAAGTAATAAAATGATTAATAAACCAGAAAATCTCTTGAATTTTTTAAACAACACACTAGCCATAATTTCATTAACCACAATTAATAAAATGATGAATTACTTAGAAATTCTGTCTCGTGGATGTTTCACACGTCACACCCCAATCCCCCTTACTAGAAGGACCAGTACCGTCCTTCTGTTGATGACCTCTAGTTTATCTCTCTATATGTTGTTAGTGCATAGTTCTTTTTACATTGTCTCACCCATTAGACTCTGCACTTCTTGGGAGCAGGAACTATTTTTTGCTTCTCTTAGCACAATCCTTGGCACATATAAGACACTTAATGCATGTTGACTAACTGAATAGAATGTACCTCCTGGGACTGTTATGAGGAGATGATGAGATAACATTTGTAAAGTTTTATGCAAACCTCAAAGTGCTATATAGTGCTATCATTCAATGTACTCTCCCATTGACCCTGCCCAGGTCAATCTGGGTCCTACTGCCAGAAAGGCTCAGAGGCATTACAGGAACCAAGGAGCTATGGGGACTCTTCTTAAGTTGAGTTAAGACAGAACTGAAAGAACCATTTGGACAATTAACCCCAAATCACTTCCTTTTCAAAGCAATTAGGTGGCACAGTGTATAGAGCTCTGGGGCTGAAGTCATGAACACCTGAGTTCAAATCTAGCCTCAAATTCTAACTAGCTGTGTGACCTTGGACAAGCCCATAACCTGATTGGTCTGATTCCTTAAATGTAAAGTAGGGATGATAAGGAACACTTCCCTCCCTCCCCCCACAGAATTGTTTTAAGGATCAAATGGGTAAAGGGCTTAGCACCGTAGTGTCTGACACATAGTAGGCACTACATGAAGGCTTATACCTTTCCTAATTACCCCCTACTTTGACAGCACATTGATGAACACTCTGTTTTGTCCCCTCTGCCACCAAGTGACTAGGCAGAGCTTTTCCTACAACCTTGACATAGAACTAATACATACCGCTCCAGGCAAAATAGTTTACATTTTTTCACTGAACTTAATCAAAGTGAAATTAAGTTTCAAGATCTCTTCCTTTCTTGAATTTCCGAAGTAATAGTAGAGCACGGTTTTCATTGTTACAAATCCTAGTTATATAGGATAGATTGATTGGGAATTGAGGAGACGTGGGGCCCGGGTTGTTAGAACTGGAAGAACCAATAGTACAAGTCTCTTAACCTGACAGATACAGTTAGTGGTCAATAAGCATGCATTAAACACACACTATGTGGTGGGCAGTGTGTTAAGCTCTAGGGATACACAAAAAGGCTCTTGAGGAGCTCACGGTTAAAATCGCCTGCCCTCTCTCCCTCTCCTATCTCCCATTTGGACACCAGATTACCAATATGGGCTTTCCACACTTACCAGACAGGTAAGCGAATTGCTTTTTCAGTTGGTCTTCAATATCAGCGGCACAGAGGGGAGTAATATCCTGGTGCATGATTTCATCTGAGGAGAAAAGAGAAAACACACACACACTGTCATTTAATGGAAAACTTTACCTCATCCTCTATAAAATGCCAAGTCCGGATTAGCCAACCACACACAGAGCCATGCATGTCTAAAAACACCTTAGGGTGAGTTGTCACGTGTCTGGAAAAAAGGAATTCCAGTTTCCAGCTCAGGGAAACCTTTGTCTCTGAATGATCAGAAGCCATGACTCTGGCATATACCCAAGGCTTTAATAACCATATGGGTTATGTGTAAGACGAGGGACAGTCATCATAGATTCAGACTTCAAGACCCTTATCTCTACTTCTCAGCAAAAGAAAAGCCTTTCTAAGGATTTATTCTCATTCTAATTCATATTCTCTCTTCTCCTCTCTTTTTCTCACTTTCTTCCTTTCTTTTTTTCCCCTTTTTTCTGTACCCTTTCTTATTTTCTCCCTTTCTTATTATCTTATATTCTCTCTCTCTCTCTCTCTCTCTCTCTCTCTCTCTCTCTCTCTCTTTCCTATCTTATTCTTTAACCCTCCTTTTCTCTCCCCCTACCCCTCTCAGAATGAGAAAAGAAGTTCACTTGCTGGGGGTTCTATGGGAACTGCCTAATTGCTGATTACACACTTTCCCGAGCAGTACCACACAGAAACAGCTCCCCTTCATCCAACTATGAAGCAATTCCACAGGCTACATCAAATCTGAGATTAAAGGAGGCTGTCAGGGGTTAGTTATTTCATTTGAGCCTTCCCCACAATGCTGTCGAAAGTAATAAGATAGATATTATCCTACAAGGCAGATTTTCATGACTGTGATTTTATTTTCCACAGGGAAGAGGAAGGGTGACTAAATTTTACTAACTCATTAAAACAGGTAAATGAGACTAATTCCTTTGAGCCATAACTGGATCCCCTACTTCTGGAGCTCTTGGATGCAAGGGCTTTTGAGAAAAGCACCATTTTCACATGATTCAAGGTTGGAAACTTTCTTTACCACAATCTGAAAATGTAGGTGCTCAGTGAATTAATAGCAGTCAAAAATGATGGCCAAATATTAAGGAGGCAGAGGAAAAACATTGACCCTTGGAGAGTGGCTCAGGTGTCAGAGGACCTAGGAGACTACAGGCAAGTCTGCTTAGTCTAAATACAATGGCCCTTGCAGAAGCAAGCCTGTATCTGTAAAATCAGATAGTTTCTGAGGTCCCTCCCAGCTCTAGAATGCTAATCCTATGAATTTAAAGTTTACAGTCAAGGAATTGAGAATTCTTCATTGGGTTTGCCCAGCGAAAGCCCACAGGCTGGATTTGGTATCTCTTCTTGGAAACATAAAATCAGAATCTAGGGCGGGGGTTTTAAAGCTGCTATCAGCAGACTTCTTAGGACGTAAATCTACTTCAGAAGATCTTTGAATATGTTTGTTTTTTTAAAAATAGTTTTATAATTATATGTCAATGTAATTTGTTTCCTTTGCAATCCCAGGTTCATTATGTATTTAAAATCATTGTTCTGAGGAAGGATCTATAACTTCACCAGAGAGCCCAAGGGGTCCACAGCACAAAAAACCAATTATGAATCCCTGGGCTAGAGTAGTGTAATAGGGTAGTTCTCTTACTTAATAGTCTTTCCCCCCTTTCATTTTGACTGCCTACTTCTAGAGACCCCAAGTTCTGTGTGCCTGCTGAGAGAGTAGTAGTAGACAACTATCCCTTCCACACCATGATTTTTCCCATCATGGTTTTGATATATTGTGGGATGTCACAAGAAATTAAATAGAAATTTGGAGTGTTGCAGAAGCCATAGACTCTACACAAAGGCCAGCAGATGACACAGAAAATTTCAAAACTCAGAAATGTATAAAATATATGTGTAGTATAATATCAATGTATTGTATCTTTTGATACCATAATAATTCAGATTTCTTCTCTAGTATGAAGGGAGGCCCAAAAATTTTACACAAATTTTCTAGATCATGGAGATGTGCCATCCCTGACCATCATGATGTGGAATGGTTAACTGTATACTTGTTCATTCATTTTTCAGTCATGTCCAATTCTCCATGACTCCATTTGGGGGTTACTTGCAAAGATACCGAAGTGGTTTGCTTTTGCTTCTCCAACTCATTTTATAGAGGACTAATGAGGGCAAACAGGGTTAAGTGACTTGCCCAGGGTCTTGTAGCTAGGAAGTGTGTGAAGTGGGATTTTAACTCATGAGAATCAGTCATCCTGATTCCAGGGCCAGGCTCTATATCCAATGGGCCTCCTAGCTGCCCTATTTCTATTTGATGTAAAGGATATATTGTTCAGTTGTTTTGGTTGTGTCTGAATCTGTGACCCCATTAGGGGTTTCCTTGGCAAAGATTCTGATTCTTTACTTCTCCACTTCATTTTACAGATAAGGAAACTGAAGCAGACAGGGTTAGGTGGCTTGCCCAGGGTCATAGAGCTAGGAAGTATCAGGCCAGATTTGAACTCAGAAAGATGAGTATAGCTGACATCATTTCAGGTATTCTACTCAGGTGCCACCTAAACAGTATATCAGAGTAGTCTACAACATTCTGCTTCAGGTCATCCTCCTGAGATTTGAGAAACACCAGATCTGTAGGGTTTACACAACACGCAAACTCACTTAAATGAATCTCAGCCTTCAAGAACAAGTTTCATTTTTTGTATTTGGATCCCCAGAGCCTGACAGAGTGCCTGGAACATTACAGATCCCCAGGAATAGCTTATGGATTGATTGAAAATGTAGGTTCTGAGGGGTAAATTGCCTATTCCAAATCTGGGGTGAAAGTCCTCATCAAAAGCCAAAACCTGACCCAAAAGTTAGCAGCTTAAGAATGGAAAGACTTTCCATTCTTAAAATTTTCCATTTCCTCCTAAGTTCAGTTTATGGTCCACATCAAAATGAGTTCTCTTTGCTATTTCTGCACTGAAAACCATATGCTACAGTACATGGCTTTCAAAATGCTTTGTTCCACTGGCTATAGACACAGGCTAACATATATTAAAAAGTTTTATGTTATTTAACAATATTTAATGCTATCTTTTGTTTTAAATGACTTTCATTTCTGAATTTTTCCCATCTCCCTCTGCACTTAGCAGATTATCCTTTTTTAACAACAATGACAAAAATAACAAAAGGTAGTTTTTTACATATTTAGTTTTATGTTGAAAGGCATACACACACTCTTGACCCTCAGGCCTTGTTCCATTCTTTTATCCAGATTCAGCCAAATTTTTGCCAAATTTTAACCAAATCCTTCTTGACTTCCTTTAGTTCCTATCCATAGGATTTAGACTTAAGATGATTTGAGAAATCATTTGGTCCAACTCTCTTATTTTACAGATTAGAAAAACCGAGGCCCAAAAAAGTAAGTGATCGCTAAGTATCACACACATAGAAAAAGAAAATGGCAGGGGGAACATCTGAACCTAGCTTTCTTGGACTCCCATCACCTACCTTCCTCTACACTGTACCTGCCTCTCCAAGGATCACCGTATTTAGACTAAGGCTGCTGCTCTATTTTACAGTGACTGTTTTAGAGCTAATCATAATATTAACCTAATTTAACCTTTAGTCATGTAGCATGACTGGCTACCAAACCCTCTGAAAAATTAGTTTATCAAATAATCTGAAACACAGATAGTGGTATAGTGGATAGTGTTAGAGTTCAAATATAGCCTCAGTCATAGCTGTGACCCTGAGCAAGTCATTTCATCACTGCTTGTCTCAGTTTCTTCATCTGTAAAATGTAGATAGTGATAACATCTAGAAATTGTTGTGATGATAAGATCAGGTATTATTTGTAAAGCACTTAGATAAGGCCTGGCACATATTAAAGGCCATATAAATGTTAGCTACTTTTTGCTGCTCAGTTGTGTTAAAAAGTTATAGGGTGAGGGGGTGGAGCCAAGACGGTGGAGTAGAAAGACTCACATATGCTAGCTCTGAACCGACAGCCCATGGATTTCCTCTAAAAAGAACTCCTGACAAATTCTGGAACAGTGGAAACTGCACAGCAACACAGTGAAGGAGATTTCCATTCCAGAGAGCCCTGAAAAACTGACCCCAAAGGTCCATCGCTCACCCGACGGGAGCGGAGCCCTCCCCTGCCCTGGCTACGCGGCACTGAGAGGAGTGAGCAGAGCCGAGCAGGCTTCAGGGACAGAATCTCCAGCGGCCGCGAAGGTCCCTCCACACACAGACTCACAGGTCAGTGAGAGAGACGGGCTGAGAGGGGAGTGGGGTGTCTCCCCTCGGGAGGCAGCAGCAGAGGCAGCAGGTGGCCAGAGGCTTCCAGAGCAGGCAGGAGCTGGGCAGGAGCTCCATTACAAAAGGTCTCTGCATAAACCGCCTGAGGGAACTGGGACTGGGAGGCGGCCCTGCCCCCACCTGAGCACCAGAAATTAAGCTCCCATTGAATGCCAGGACTGCCGCCAAAAGCCCTGAGGCTGGGGAGCAGCATTTGAATCTCAGACCCCAAGCACTAGCTGGGTGAATCTAGGTGTGGGTGGACAGGAATCTCAGAAGTCAAGTAACTGGCTGGGAAAATGCCCAGAAAAGGGAAAAAAAATAAGACCATAAAAGGTTACTCTCTTCGGGAGCAGATGATTGTGCCATTCCTCTCTGACGAAGAAGACCAATGCTTACCATCAGGTAAAGACTTAGGAGTCAAGGCCTCTGTATCCCAAACATCTGAAATAGATATCCAATGGGCTCAGGCCATGGAAGAGCTCAAAAAGGATTTTGAAAATCAAGTTAGATAGGTGGAGGAAAAACT
>CM053771.1:405208873-405235172 GCA_028658325.1 Potorous gilbertii | reverse complement strand
AGAAAATAACCTTCTATGGTCTTAGTTTTTTTCCCTTTTCTGGGCATTTTCCCAGCCAGTTACTTGACTTCTGAGAGTCCTCTCCACCCCTGGCCTAGGTCTGCCCAGCTAGTGCTTGGGGTCTGAGATTCAAATGCTGTTTCCCAGCCTCAGGGCTTTGGCGGCAGGCCTGGCTACTATTCAATGGGAACTTATCTGCTGGTGCTCAGGTGGGGGCAGGGCCGCCTCCCAGGTTCAGTTCCCTCAGGTGGTTTATGCAGAGATCTTTTGTAATGGAGCTGCTGCTGAGCTCCTGCCTGCTCTGGGAGCCTGCTCCGGGAGCCTCTGGCCTCCTGTTGCCACTGCCTCCTGAGGGGGCCTGAGTCCCAGAGACACCCCGCTCCCCTCTCAGCCAGTCTCTCTCACTGATCTGTGAGTCTGTGGGTGGAGGGACCTTCGTGGCCTCTGGAGATTCTGTCCCTGACGCCTGCTTGGATCTGGTCGCTCCTCTCAGTGCCGCGCAGCCGGGGCAGGGCAGGACAGGGCTCTGCTCCCATCTGGGGCGCAATGGACCTTTGGGGTCAGCTTTTCAGGGCTCTCTGGAACAGAAATCTCCTTCTCTGTGTTGCTGCATGGCTTCCACTGTTCCAGAATTTGTTCGGGAGTTCTTTTTAGAGGAAATCCATGGGCTGTGGGCTCGGACCTAGCATAGGTGAGTCTTTCTACTCCGCCCCCAGTCTATTTATTGTTATTTTTAAAAGTAAATCTAAAGAAGAAAAATAAAATGAAAGGTCCCATATACTCTTGGTGTACTTATTGTTACTTTTAAAAGTAAATCTAAAGAAAAAAATAAAATGAAAGGTCCCATATAGCAGCACTTTTTGTCATGCAAAGAACTAAAAACAAAGTAGATTCCCATCCAAAGGGGAAAAGTAAACTAAATTGTGGTACGTGGTATATTGTGGTAATGGAATATTGCTAAGCTGTGAGCAGCAATGAGTGTCATGAACGAAGAGAACCTTGGAAAGACATGAATTGATGCAAAGTGAAATAAATGGAACCAAGAAATATGACTGCAGCATTATAAAGGGGAAAACTCCCACATAGCAGTGAAATTTAAATGTAGCAAAATTACAAAGAACAAAGCAACAAGAGAACTCATGTTCCTTTGCATAAGTGGGAGCTCCTTAAGTATGAAATATATATACATACATAAACATATTATACACACACATATATTTACCACCAATATATTAGTTTCACTTCTTTTTCTCTTTTTTTTCTTTAAATAATTCTTTGTTATATAGGATGACTCTGGGAGGAGAGAGGAAGAGGCATACAGGGGATATGTAGGCAATGTAAAAGACAAAAGATATTAATAAAGTTTATATTAGAAAACTAAAGCTATATATGAGACAACTTATATGAACTCATACAGAGCGAAATAAGAAAACCAAGGAAATAGTAAATATAATATTCATCTGTAAAATCAGAACAATAATACAATCTTTAATACCTGCCTTATAGAGTTGTAAGGATCAAGTAAGCTAATGTGTGTGAAGCCCTCAGAAAACCCCTGTGACATGTCAATGTCACATTTAAGTAATATTATCACTCAGAACTACTGGTGATGTTTGAAATAGAATTACAGAATGATAACAATACAATAGACATGTGACACTTTAAATTTTGTGAAAAGTCTCTATATTTTCTAGGTAGTATAATCTAATTAGGTGCACACAAGGACTCTGTGAGCTTTAAGTGCTCTTGTCTTCCTGTTTTATGGATGAGGAAACTAATCTCAGTGAGGACAAGAGACTTGCCCAAGATTTCCTAGGGGGTCAACAGTGAGGTGGGGTTTAAACTCTAATCGTCTTGACTCTAGGATGACCACCTTAGCCATTAAACCATACTGCTTCTCCTTGTATGCATTCTCATTTTATATGGTACTAAATCATGACCATATATCCACAATAAAATAATCTTTTCGTTTCTTTTTTCAGTTATTCTTATTTCTTATACCAGTTATGGAATCTGGTTTTCCTTAATACTGTGGGGTTTCATGAAATGTTATGTCCCTGATGGTGTTCCCTTCCCCGTGCCAATAACGTTGTGATTGGTATGTAAAAATAAAATGTTGTGTTCATGAGTTCCCTAACAAGTTTGCCTAGCCAAATAGCCACCTACATACAGATTTGTTCTTCTTCATTTCTTTTGCTAAGTTGCCTACACTATAAATATAGCAGCTAAATTCCTGAGTGAGTTAACTTATCCTATATCTCATGATGGAATTGGAAAATAATCTCTTCATTTGAAGAAGAAATATAGAAAAGCTCTTCCTTGGATTCAAAGAGATTATTTGGGTTCCACTTTGAAAGAAAGAAATTTTAGATGTGGATATGAAGATCTTTTCCTACGCAAGAGAGAAGAGCCAAAAATAAATTCCAATAATTTCAGTATCAGTCCTTGAAGATCATACAGTCATAGTTTAAGTCCTGGAAGGAATGTTAGAAGTCAGTTAGTCCAATCTTGTCCTTTTATAGTTAGAGGAACTGAAATGCAGAGAGTTTAAGTGAATTGTCTAATGTAAAAGCTACTAAGTATCTGAGGTAAGATTTGAACTCAGGTCTTACTGACTCAAAGTGCAGTGCTCTCTGATCATACTATCTGATATTTATATCACATTTAAGTTATCTAACTGAGTCATCACAATGATTCTGCGGGGGAAAGCTAGGCAGGCATTATCCCTAGTTCACAGATGAGAAAGTTGTCCATCTCCCTATCCTCTCTATCCCACCCCCAAAAAAAGTGGTTTCCTAAGGTCACAGAGTGGCCAATTTGGAATTCAAATTCAGATCTTCTGATGTCCAATTCAGTGTTTTTCCCACTATCTCACAACTTCTTCTGATACAGTCTGTGGTACTTTCTATAAGTGGATGAGAGAAAGCAATTTTAAAAGAATAGAGATGTTTAGAATGTTTATATTTTTATATTTTATATTTTGCCTGTTTTTTGCTTCAAATGAATATAAGTAGCCTGCCTGATCGGGTGGCAGCTTTCTAAGAGGCAGCCAACTAAATTACTTGGCTTGCCAAATGTGCAAGTGGATAGCTTAAAAAGTAGATGGTACTTTGCCCCCAGCTCATTATGCTGAGAGAGGACAACTGTTGAGGGGAGCAGAAGATGGAAAAAGGCAGAGAAAATTACAGCTGAAAACCACATCTTGATGATCTAAGGTATGTCAAGATATACAAGATGAAAAATCTCAGGATGATATAATCAGCATTTGGTGATTTTGAATTTCCATGACCTTGTTACAACTACAAAGGACCAATTCACTTTATAGTCAGAGAATGAATAATGGTTTTAGAAATATACATTTTAATCAGTGTAGGAGTCTTTTAATATTTTTCAGTTACCATTCATTCTTTTTCCTGTTATCTAGATGTAGATGAAGTATGGTATCTGGAAAAGCAGATATATTATGTTTTCATTAAGGAAAATGTCTATATATATTATATACAATATAAATTTTAAACAAAATCCAGATAGATTCATAATGAACCATGATACAACAGGGTTAACATAAATGGAAAGTCATGGTTTGTAGGAAAGAATAGTAGATTTAGTAGCCTTCCTTTAGAAGCTGGATAATCAATTGTCAAGTATGTTGTAGTGAGGATTCCTTTCATGTAGGATTTGGGCTGGATGATCACAGAGGTCCCTTATAACTCTCAAATTCAGTGATTCTGTCAGCCTAGGCTCTGACTTTTAAAAACTATGTGACCTTAAACCAATCTCCCTGTTTCTCTTTCTTCATCTATAAAATTAGGATAGTAAACCATCACTATTTATCCCACAGGGCAATTGTGAAGAAGGTGTTTTATAATACCCTAAAACTTGAAATAGAAATGTGAGCCTTATGTAGGAATCTCTGTTTAAGTATGTCAGTTAATGTATTATTACTAGATTTAAAAAAGAATGTTAAGTAAAAATCATGATTCAAGATGACCTTTGGTTCTATGTAGAGAAAATCTTGTGTGTAGAAGTGGAGAGTTCTGAGTTTTGAATTGCTTAATATTGAAAATGAGAATAGATGTATTGTGCTGTGAATGAAAAAGGATACCTCCATGGGAACAGTTCTATCTCTTCATCTCTGCATGATAACCCTCTTTAGCAGTAATGGAGGTTGTGTGCAACTTTGAGGAGAGATAAGTTACAGGGCTTGTAGGGAGACAGTTTTAGAATAGTGTATATCCACCATGAAGGTGCTTGCTATCCTGGAGAGACTCAGAAATTGACTAGGAGAAGATAAACTTGTTGAATAATAATATAATGAACTTTGAAGTTGCTGAATTATAGCAAGTCAAGTAGAATAACCAGAAAAGATCTGAGATCATGAGCCAAAATTTCCATGTCTTAAATCCCATGAACAAGGTTCAATCTGTATGATTCCTCAATAACAAGTGGGTAATGGCTCAGCCTCCACCCAGGATGACCTTAGGAACATTAGAAACATGGCTCATTTCTCTAAGGGTTATGTTCCTTTATATCCTCTACTCTTTCAGGCAGAAGGGCTCATAAAACTATTTATTTTTACTTGACCTTTTTAAACACTTTGTTATTGATACATTTTGTTTTGACCCCAAAAGATGCTTCTTAGGAAATATCTCAATAAAGAATATTTCCCAGACATATGTAAACAAAAACTGTGATTAAAAATGAGAGTCCATGCCACCTTCCATTTCTGAGGTATATCATTTATAAATAGAAAAAAAGAATGTGTGGTTTAATTTTGATAATACAGCTTCAACATTGTCCACCAGACTTGATTTAAGTTGCCTCTTAATGTTTTATTTATTTTCTAGCATTATAGTCAATTTGTATTTTCTTTAAGACTATTTAACAGAGAATAGATTAATTAAGAGAGAACAGAAACAAACATATAATATACTAAATATTCATTGTGTCAGTGCTTTTGCAGATATAAAGAAAGGCATAGGGGAAAAATACATATATATTATATATAATACATATACATATATATACATATATATGTATGTGTGTATACACACACACACACACACACACACACACACACACACACAGGAACCTCTTAGGAAGGTTTCAAGACTCTTGCCATACTCAGAATTCTATTTTAGTTTTTGTCCACATAGGAACTTCAGTGAGGGGACAGTGTTTCCCAATATCACCTCTTTCCTTCTCTGTGTCTTGCATCTACTTGCATCCTTATGACTCCTGTTGCCCAGACTTTCTGCAATTCACGGTTCATATTTCTACCTACAATATCCCAAGAGTATGGTTGTGTGACAAGGCCAACTCTTAATAAATTCAAACAGATGTAATAGAATTAGATTGTATGTTTACAGCTGATCAAAAGGAAAGCATTAGGATTAAGAGACCAGATGGAAGACATTAAGGTAGAATGGAAAGAATGCTAAATTTGGAGCTAGAGGACCTGGATTTAAATTCTGATGCTACCATTTAAGATCTCTTTTGGATCTATGGTCCTATGATGCTAAGGATCTATGCCTAGGATCCCAAAACAAACAACTACTGCATAGTTCCATTCAAACCCTCTTGGAATTCTAAGGGGTAACCCTATTGGAGGGAAATATGCTTTCTTCTACTTTTCATTCTAGATCTTGAAGATCCATAACCTTTTCTATCTGCCCAGCCAACAACTTGAGCTTCTGATAGCAATATGTGTCTTGCCTCCTTCTCCAAACTGCCACTAGTCATTCTGAGATCTAGCACAAGCTTCTCCTTTCCTCAGTGCCTTTCCTTTATTCCTCCCACTCCTCTATTCCCAGCTTGGGAAAAGGATGCATATCAACCCCACTACAGATAAAAGAATGAGCAAACTAAGAGGAAAACTTTTAAGAAAAAAAAAAGAAAAATCCTGTTCATTGTAACATTTGTAAGTGGGGTCTATTCTAATGTCCCAACTACATAAAGTGACTATTTTCTAGCGGGATCTAGTCACTATAGTTATTGTGGGATATAAACATCTCACTGTATCAAACTTGGGGACTCATACCTCTCATCTAAGTATATGAGATAGCTTCCTTCTCTGGGTTTGGCTCACTCTGATCTATTTTTATACCAACTAGTCTAGGTTCCCAAAGATAGGGAGCTGCCACACGGTTACCTTCAAATCCTTTTGGGGTTACAGAGGTTATCCTATTAAGGGGAAACATATCTCCCTTATTCATCACTCTAGGTCTTGAGCTCCCATACAATTTGTTTTCTATCTACCCAACCAGCCACTCACAATAATCCACATTATGTGTGCTCTTTACATTACCAGCCAGACTCTCATAATAATGGTGCTTATATACCTTAAACATTTGCATTTATTTAGTAAGGCAAAATAATACTGATGTATTAAGGCAAATACACAAATAACAAAATACATCATAATGTAGATATAAGCCCAGAGGTACTCAATACCTATGTGAAGAGTGGGCATATACAAAAACCTGGTGTGGAAATAAATGTGGAAGGAAAACTCATGTGCTTTGGGTAACTCACATTCCTAATCTGCAGGCTTCCTTGTTACTAGTTCATTTAGAAACATCAACACCATATAAAACTGTCTCCACTTGCTGTTCTAACTATTGGTCCTCACCAGTCTTCTACTTCTCTTCTTTGGGGCAGTAGGGCAGTGGATAGAGCATCAGTGCAGGAATCAGGAGGACCAGGAGTTCAAATCTCACCTCAGACACTTGACACTCACTAACGATGTGACCTTGGGCAAGTCATTTAACCCCAATTGCCTCATCCTCGGCCATCTCCAGTCATCCTGATGAATATCTGGTCACTGGATTCAGATTGCTCTGGAGGAGAAGTGAGACTGGTGACCTGCACAGCCCTCCCTCACTCAAAGCAAAGTCAAGTGCAAGTCACGTCATTGTTTCCCTGATGACCTGGTCTCCTTCGGCTACGAAGGATGAACACTCACACTTCTTTACTGGAAGATAACTTTTAGAAGCACTTTGAATTCACCACCACTTTTAAAAGGGTCTACTGAATATCTGTCCCAGCATTCTCATCATCTTTATGTCATGAACTCCCTTGGTGAATCTGGTGAAACTGTGGACTCCATCTCTAAATAATCATTGCAAATTTAGAAAATACATGAGATTACAAAGGAAACCGATTGTATTAAAATAAAGATTTGGGTTTTTACTCTTCCAAATTTATGTTGTTGTGGTTTAGTTGCGTCCAACTTTGTGTTGACTCTGTTTTGGGGGTTTTCTTTTTCAAGGATTCTTGAGTGTTTCAGCATTTCCTTGTCCAGCTCTTTTTATACAGAAGAGGAAACTAAGGTAAACAAGGTTTAGTGGCTTGCCTGGGGTCATACCACTAGTATGTGTCTGAGACCAGATTGGAATTCAGTATCTAGCACTCATCTACTATACCACCTCTTTGCCCCCACCAAATCTATAGATGGACCCAAAATCTATAAATGGACCCAAGGTTCCAAACCTTTCATCTAGCATAGGCAAACACCTTTGAGAGAGAGTCGCTTTATGGTTCAACCAAAGTAGTCTCCTTGGTGTCCCTTAGATGACATTCTACTTCAGTCTTTACACAGACTGTATCCCCAGACCTGAAATACACTCCTTCCTACCTTCTACTTCTTAGAGTTCCTAGCTTCCTTCAAAGCTCAGCTCAAGTACCACCTTCTCCTATGTATAATCTTTTCTGATGCCCCCAATTGCTAATGCTTCCCACCTTGGAATTACATTGTATTTACTGGGTATATATTTTGTACATACTTCTCTGTGCTCATTATTTCCCCCAATAGAATATAAATTCATTAGGGGCAGGACCTATCTTATTTTTGCCTCTGTATCCCCAGCATAGTGCCTATCGGGCACAAGTCACTTTATAAATATTTGTTGACTGGTGATCCAGAAGTAGAAAATATAATGTCAGCCCTAAAAGAATTAACAGTTTGGTCAGAACAAGTTAGTCATCATGAAACAGTAAGGGGAAATTTAAGTGCCAATTCAGTTGTGTGACAGTGGCCATAAGTATAATGGGACTTGTTTGTCCTTCCTTCTCAAGGAGGACCATGATATCAGGAAGGTTGTGCCATGACTTGCAAGTGCATCGGGTTTAAGTGAGGCAGGGCTGTGCAAAGGTACCAACCTCACTTTTTCCTCCACAGCCATCTGGGTCCAGTGACAAGGTATAGATCAGGACAACTGCGGATAATGGAGAAATTGTCCATGTAAAACTGTCAGCTTTAAATAGGATTCCAAAACACCTCCCTATTTTCCCTAACTACCTTAAAACTGATATCATTATAATTCTTGTTTTCAATTTCTATGAGAAATAAGCTAACATGATGTCTTCTTGACTTTTTCGAGACCTATTTATCTCTATTAATTCTCTAGAAAATTCTCCCCTAATATTAGACACGTAGCTTGTCTTTGGACCTGTGTCCCTTTTTTGGGATGGCAAGTCCTTGACATTGTCCTAACTGATCTCTCTGCAGGATGGCAGAGGGTGAGAGGATCACTATCCCAGGCCTCTCTTCTCCTTTCTTTCCCCTCTTCCATATTTCTTGATCTCAACAAAGTGGAATGGAATGACAGTGCATACAAGTGATCCCATGGCCACATTTCTCAAATTTAAGAATCATAGCCTGAAGTGCTGCTCCAGAATATCACAGAAAGTAAGAACTAATAGGAAGGGCATTGGGGAAGAAACTTGGACCATGCAGTTAGGAATGTTGATATAGTTCAAAGAATGGTTGGAAAACATGAAGAAAAGCAGGTGATCACTTAAGTGAGAAAATAGGGTAATACCCCTCCCCCCCTTCAAAGGCTACCAGGGAAAGAAAATGAAAGATCAAGGATGTGCTTGACACAATTCATGTTCAGCCAATTGTTAAATTTTTAGCCTAAGCATTTATTTATACTTTGGAAATGAATAAATGCTACAAATCAGAACTTGTTTTACTGATTGTCTAGATTTAAGAAAATTATGGAGAAAATATTAATGATAGAAATTAAAATTTTCAATGTATCATACATCCTTTTTTCTGAGAAATGGTTGTCAAACATTTGCCAGCATAATGCTGACACAGCATCCCTTTGACCTTCTCTTATGCACACTTAGTTCTGACTTGTCCTCTACTGAGTCACCATCAGTTCCTTTTGCTTCTGTCCAATCAGAAGACCCTTTACATCACATAAGTATTAACCTTGAGACCTCATGGCTGAAAGAAGTTTCTGAAGGTCCATGTATTTGATTGATAGCAGACATAGAATACTAAACATATTCTGTATAAGGGCAAATCTGAGCATGCTCAAAAGACCGGGCCCTCATTGGTCAGTCCCCTCATTATAGTTTTATGTGTATCTCTTGTCTCCTGATAAAGTGAAAGATCTTTGAGGATAGTTATTTTGTTTTTATCTCCCCTCGCGACTAGCACAGTGCCTGGCACACTGTAGATGCCTAATAAATGCTTATTGGCTATGAGTCTTAAATTAGTTGCCTTATGTTGAGTAGTGTCACTTCAGATTCTGACCCCTTCCTTACCCTGACCTATCAGATGGAAAGGTATTTCCAAAGACTGAGTAGAGTTGGGTTTTCTGAGAGTTCTGCTTCAACTTGGAGCTACCTCAGGAGTAGGCCTGATGTGACTGGTAACACAGAGGCTATGAAACCTATTTCAGTTTTCCTTTTGACTTCCCTTTAGTCTATCACTTGTCCTCTGAGCAGCCCTTCAACATTGTAAGGAATAGAAGAGTTAAGAGGCTACCTGGCCTGGTTCTCTACAAGGTACTGTGGTGACTTCCAGCTCTTAGGACCCTTTCACATCAATACGCACATGCACACACATACAAATCCGTGAGGTCCATTTGTGTGGTAGTGGAAACATACTAAAGTCTCACAAATAAACATGAAGTAGGTATCATCCGCAGAATACAAAATTGAAAGTTTTTCCAAATAAGGCATCTGTCAGGGAAGCAAAGGTATTTTGCTGTTGGTCTCCACTTTGGAAAGCCATTAAGAAGCACGTGGTAACTCATCACTTGTTATAAGTAGATAAGGCTCTGACTTGGAGTTGGATTGGAGACCTGGCATTCTTTATATCTTACTTGTGTGACTTTGGAAATTTCATATCACTGAATTCAAATTCCTTTGATAGTTTTCCTACCTGTGACTACTTGTTATAGGAATATTGTTCTAGAGTGGTAGGGACCATAAATACCATTTATCATCATTTTATAAATGAAGTAGTTTGAATCCTACAGAGATTAGGTAACTTTCCCCACATCACACAAGGAAGCAAGTGGCAGGACCAGGTTTTAAACCAGGGCTGGGATCTGAACCACCATCCTTTCCACTCTGCCTGTCTCAATAGGGTTGCTGTGAATACCAAGCAAGACGATAAGTTCTCAGAATTAAGAAAGAAGGTGAACTTTAGAGATCATAGTAGCGGAAGCATGGTAGCTGAAGAATATTAATTCTGCAGTCAAAGGACCTGAGTTTGCATCCAAGTTCCAACCCTTATTCTCAGATAAGGAAATCATCTCTATCAGGGTGGGTTGATTTCTTCTTTGTACCTTACAGGGAAGGAGGGGAAGCACTTTTTACAACTATCTCATTTAGTCCTTACAACAAGCCTGTGAAGTAGGTGCTATCATCCCCATTACACAGTTGAGGAAGTTGAGGTAAATAGAAGATAAATAACTTGTCCAGAGCCACACAACTCTTAAGTGTCTGAGGCTGGATTGAACTTCGGGTCTTCTTGACTCCAGACCCAGGATTCTATATCTACTGCACCGCTAAGCTGCCTTAGAATTTCCCAGAGCACCACAAGGTTCAGTGACTTGCCTGCCCAGGGTCACAAACGTAGGAAATGGACCACGGTTTACCTGACTCTGAGACCAGTTTTCTGTCTACTGCTATTCTCTTTCTACGGTTACACCGCCACTCTATATAAATGAAAGCTATTTTAAAGCCTGCCTTTAAGCTATCATTATCCTCTATTAACAGAGGAGTTATTTGCATGGTTGCATGTACTGTACTATTTCCAGCTTATTAGTTAATCTAGTCTCAAGTTCAGCCCCCATTTTGACTTATTAAGTTTGCCCGTGTTTAGAAAAATGGAAAAATGACAACATAATGATACCTGGCATATTTATATATCCTTACTATGTGCCAGACGCCGGGCTAAGTGATTTACAAATATTATCTTCTTTGATCTGCCAGATTCATTCCCTTCATCACAGATTATAGAGAGAACCTCAACCAGACCTTCTTACAAATACTTGTAACTTGGTTCAAAAGTACCTCAGTGAAAGCCTGGTTGGGCTAACATGGAAATATGTTTTATGTGATTTCACATGCATAATATCGTATTCCTTGCCTTCTCAGTGGTTTGAGAAGGGGCTGGATAGAGGGAATGAATTCGGAACTCAGTTTTTAAATGAATGCTTAAAATAAATAATGAATTTTAAAAATAAAACAGAACTGTGGCAAAAGAAAGAAAGAAAGAAAACCTGTTTCCAGTTAGCACCATCATCATGGTGAGAAAAACAGAAGCATATTGCCCATGTACAACAAAACAAAGCATTTCATATCTTGCACATGTAGTTTTCATCTTGCACCACAAGAGGGGAGGATTTCCCCAAACAAAACTGAAATTTTCAGCTGATCAGCCCCTCCACCCTGTGGTCTCTCCATTGTACTTTGACTGACATTTGCATTTTCCCTTTCAGCTATAACATACAATAAAAATAGAGATTTTTTTCAAGGAGAAAGACAGCAAACATGAGGCTCTCTGGTGAGTCCCCCACCCCCTGATCCTTCTGCTTCTCTGGGGATGGAAGCAATTAAAAGGCAGTGTGAGCCAGGCATGATTCACATCATCAGCCCTATTGTTCTCAGTTGACATTACTCTGTGTGGAATTACCAGAGAAGCCAGCTGTCAGATGGAGATGGATACCTATAAACACATTCCTACCCACCAGG
Source organism: Potorous gilbertii (assembly GCA_028658325.1). NCBI lineage: Eukaryota > Metazoa > Chordata > Mammalia > Diprotodontia > Potoroidae > Potorous > Potorous gilbertii. Next base: position 405,223,172 of record CM053771.1, on the reverse strand, counting down.
ACGCTGTCCAATAGAGGAAGGAGATCTTGCCTAAGGAAAGCATGAACCACTGCTCCATTGCCAGGATTCTCAAGAGTTTCTGGCTTTCCTGCACTTAGACCCTTCACGTAGCACATTCACACATGCACCACCCACCATAGTGCCCAGCCCTTCTGCAGTCCTCTAACTCTCATGTCCATAGCCTTATTCCGTTTGATTCAACTCAATAAACATTTATTAGGTGCCTACTGTGTACAAGGAAGAGTCAGGGATACAAACAGAGGCAAAAGACAGTGCTTAAATCTTCAAGGAGTTTACACTGCCACTTATCAGTAACATTCCCATTTCCTGGTGTTTCTAGGTAACCCCCCAAAATTACAATCCATCGCTCCTGTTACCCTCCATGGTAGCCTTTCTTGAGCCAAAGAGGGTTGGGGAAGGAATCTCTCCTCATTGAATGACTATACTATGCAATAGAAGAGAGAGGATATGGTTTCTCTTAATGCCCCACGGAAGAGAAATGCAAATGCTCCTTTAGTACCAAAAGGGAATGTGTATGGGGACTGCTGGGTCTGCATAGAAAAATCATCTGATGATTTTTTCTGTTGGTCTTCTGCCAGTGGACCAAGGAATTCTTAGAGTGTCCCAAGTTATTTCCTCTTCATTCCTTTCTTGTCAAGATTGATCTATCTGAAGTTGTTCAATGGTGTTCAACTCTTCATTTGGGATTTTCTTGGAAAAGATGCTGGAATGGTTTGCCATTTCCTTCTCTAGTTCATTTTACAGATGAGGAAACTGAGGCAAACTGTGTTCAGTGACTTGTCCAGAGTAAGCTTCTGAGGCCAGATTTGATCTCAGGAGAATGCGTCTTCCTGACTCTAGGCTCAGCACTCTATCCATCGTGCCCCCTAGTTGTAATTCAATTAAGACCAGAAAACATGAGGATTATAAAGAAACCTGGAAAGACACCTCTGAAACAATTCAAAGTAAAATAAAGCAGAATAAGGATGTAATATAATGCCATAACAACATATAAGCAAAAATAATGAACAAATGGTCCTGACGGGAGCTTTAAAAGGAGTGACTGAAGAATGATGGTATTTGCAATTGAAAATAATTTAAGTCTGCCAAGTTGCTAAGCAACCCTAGTTGCATTGATGTTCAATAATAAGTTTTTAATAAGACATTTTTCTTTTAAAGAGAGAGCTTTAGTGAAGGGTCACTGACTTTCTCCAGAGGAAACTTCTTCCTTTATGGACTGCTTTAGCTGTTAGAAAATGTTTCCTTACTCCAAACCTAAACCTGCCTCTCTGTAACTTTCACTGTTATTGTTAATTGTGCCTTGTGGGGTCAAGAACACATCTAGTCCTTCCAAATGACATCTCTTCAAATACTGGAAGACAGCTATCATCCCCCATCTAAGTTTTCTCTTTAAGGCAAAATATTCAGAGAATATTTGTAAGAAAAGCTAGAAAAGCAACAAATAGACATGAAATAGAACATCGCTTTATGCATTTTTATAGTGATCTGTTCTCATTGATAATATTAGTGAAATTACCACATTTGTCTCTATTTTCTATCTTTTTTTCTCCTTCCTGTCTTTTCTTTGACCTTAGTACTTCCTCCCAGTGAAAGGGGGGAAGGAGCAGGGGGAGGGGTGTCTCTGATCCCAGTACATCATGGTCTGTGTAATCTAGATTAGTTTCCCCAAAAGTATATTTTGTTCCTGTCCTGAAGCATTCTGGGGATGTTGGTACCTTTCCAGAGAATCTCCTTACATTAGCAAAATTAATGTAAGAAGGGCAGAATGAATGTTGGAAAAATAATATAGCAAAACTAAGAAGATTCCCATTGAGATGGAAGAAATGATGAGTAGAACATAGAACTAGGGGATGTGGCAGAGTTTAGGATCCGGGGTTGAAAGAGAAGGGGTTAAATTTGACCAGGAAGAGAATCACTTTGAGAGTGAAGGAAAAAAAAGAAGGTCCGTAAGAGCATAAATGGAATTTATTTGTGGAGGAAGCTCCTGAGAGATATTTTCAATTTTATTTCAATAAAGTTATCTGTTAAGAGAGAAGAGTGAGGGAAATGGTGGTGTTGGGGGCTGAAGGAGAAAGGAGAAAACTGGTTGGTAATCACTTATGTGGAGCATGTGAAAGAGAGTCAATTAGAAAAATAACACTATTGTTTCAAGGTGGTAAGAACCCAGCTGAAACAAGATGGTGTACCTTTAGAGTGAATCTAAATAGCATTTTGTGACTTTATTTACCAGTAACCTATAGCTTTAGAGCACATCATCAACTTAGATCTAGAAGAGATCTTAGAGGCTATCTAGCTGATCATATCCCATTTTGTAGATAAGGAAATTGAGGCAGACAGAGATTAAATGACTTGTCTAGAATCATTCAAGCAGTGAGTTGTCAAACCCAGTTCCTCTAACTCTGGCATTCTACCATACCAAGCTGGAAAGGTATGAAGTGAGAGTGACACAGGGTTTGGGATTAGTCCATCAGGAACCCTAGAAAAATGAAGTAGATAAAGGATTCATATGTGGACAATAATGTCTTCTTGAAATGGCTCGCTCTTAGGTCAAGATTGAAGGAAGCAAAGAAAGACCAGTACTGAATGATGAACTGAGAGAACAGTGTGAAGGCTTAAAACACTTAAAAATATGTCATAAGAAGAGTAGAAAGAGAATATGATAAAAGGATTAAAAGGTCAATAAACTGTGGTCAGAGAAGGGAGGTTCAGTGCTCTGAGTTTTGGTCTGTTGAGATCCTTGACAACCATCCTTGCAGATGATAGAGGTAAAGTGGGTCATGAATTGAAAAGGCTGATGAACTTAAAGACCTGATGTATGTTATCATCACCAAGAATAGGGTTAAGAGGGCAAGGTAGAAATCAAGAGAAGCCTGGTGCCAAAATAACTTAAGGAAGATGGTAGCCTCTCCTAGAGATGGGAAACTGGAAGGCACAAGAATCTGAACAGAGGATGGGAATATGAAAACTTCAAAGAGGAGAGATTTATGAGTACAACTGGAAGTGTGGAGGGAGCAAAGTGTATGTTAACTTCTGATCAGGTAAATGAAATATGAGAGAGGCATGAGAGGACAGGCCAGTGTTATAGACAGTGCCAAGCCAAGGAGGTGGTAACTCCAGGGGAAAGTCATATTTCAGGATAAAGAAGAAAGAGGTTAAGTGGGATCCTATGGGCCCGTGACCCACTCTTCCTTCAGGTATCCCATTTGAGAGAGTGTTTTATTCTCTGTACCTGGGTATCTAAATATTTTGGTGAGTTAGATGGAAAGAGAAAGCCCATCGCTAAGCTATTCCTTCCCTAGAGCAGAATAAGTAGCTGCTGAAAGTGATGAGTGTTTTTTCAAAGGTCCTTAAGGAACAATACTCAAAACCCTTAAAATTGATAGGGGGAAAGGGAGGGTAGAAGTCTTGCATATGTCATTGCCAAGTAGAATGTCAGCCCTCATTTCATGACTGCACTAATGTGGTATCTTAGCTTTCCTTAGCCTTTGCCCAGGAGGTGGGACAACTGATTAGAAGGTCCAATTCTTGAGACAGGTAAGAATGCATGTTACCCACCTTGTTAAGAGGTTAGAGACTGTATGTTACCTACCTAGTCAGGTTATGTTAGACTAAAGATTAAATGAGTTCTCAAAATGAAATGAGGACTGAATATGGTCTTTGCCAGGAGGGAAGAGGAATGATAGAGTTTGTAGCTCTCTCTTACATATTCATTTTCATGGGCCAAAAATGAGGTAATCAGTCTCCAATTCCGCTGTTGAAACAGCAAGCTAAAGCCAACCTCAAAGTCAGCTGTTGTGATGTGAGAGGACTATCAGTCCCTGGATTAGCAGGAAGATATGATGTGGTCATGGAGTAACATATCAAGAAAGAGTTTCTGGCGAGTGGGGGCTATGTGGATGTGTGTATGTTCTTAGTTTCTCATTCCCCTGTTTTCTGTGTTTTTACCACCACCACCCATACCACCAAGAGAAGCCAGGAGCTTTGATAAGACAAAGAGTTAATTTCCAGCACCCACCCTGGAAACATTTCCTTTCTGAAGCACCAAGAATTTTGAATACCCACCCTTTCCCTTAGGTATATGAGATCATCAGTTGCATGAAAGAAATGCAGAGAGAAGATACTGAATAGTCTGTGTGATGAAACTCCAAGAACCAAAATCTGAAATGACCAACCTTGACCATCTTGGAGACACTTGTTTGGCTATACATTCAGTTCAATAAGTATTTGGTAGGCTCAGTATGGGATACAAATCAGTATATATCATCCTTGTCCTTAGAGAGCTAACACTGTATTTAAACAGATAAGACATAGTCACATGATATTTTTAAATAAAAATGTTATTTATTTATAAGGCTATCATTTACAAAAAGAGATTGTTCAGAGAAATAGCATCAGAAGACCAGATTAAGTGATTAATATTAAATGAACTATGGGCAACCAAAAGTTAACTCATAATTAAGTGATTAGGTTGTGGTACAGTAAAAAGACTTGTAATCAGACCTGGATTCCAGTCCTATTTCTGTTACTAGCTTATGACCTTGGACAAGTCACTTTTCCTCTCTTAGCCTCAATTTCTTCTTCTGTAAAATGAAGATTTTTGACTCAGGTGATCTCCATGGTACTTTTTTTCTTTTGTAAATAGCATTTTGTTTTTTCCAATTACATGTAAAGAAAGTTTTCAACTTTCATTTTTATTAGATTTTGAATTCCAAAATTTTCTCCCTCCCTCCAGCAAGCAATCTGACATAGTTTATACATGGGTAGTCATGTTAAACATATTTTCATATTACTCATATTCTAAAAGAAGAAAAAGAACAAAAGAGAAAAACTATGGGGAAAAAAGTGAAAATGGTATGCTTTGATCCATATTCAGACTCCATAGATCTTTTTCTGGATGTGGACAGTATTTTCTATCATGAGTCTTCTAGAAGCGTCTTGGATCATTGTATTACTGAAAGAACTAAGTCTATCACAGCTGATTATAGCACAGTGTTGCTGTTTCTGTATACAATGTTCTCCTGGTTCTGCTCCCTTCACCCAGCATCAGTTGATGTCTTTCCAGGTTTTCTAAAATCTGCCTGCTGATCATTTCATATAGCACAATAGCATTCCAATACATTCATATACCACAAATTGTTCAGCCTTTCCCCAATTTATGAGCCTTCCCTCACCTTCCAATTCTTTACCATTTGTGGTGTCTTCTGTTGCAGTTTGGTGTGCTGAATGTGCTAGATTTTAAATGAATGTGCTAGATTTTAAATGAATCTGAGCAATCTAATGGGGTTAAGATTGGTACTTATATGTAAGAAAAGACAGTGGGGATATCTGGATGGGATTAAGGAATAGTATATAGCCTGGAGTGTTCCAAGTACAGACAATAAGGAGGCAAGTGGTCAGAGAGCCACAGTGGAAGGGCAGTTAAAAGGATTATTGAGTATCTAGGTGGGTTGGGAGAGGCCAGATGCTTCAGGTAAAATGCCAGAGACTGGGTTGCTGAAATGTTGTCTTTTCCTTTTAGGGGTCCAAGTCCCATAACCCCATCATTTTCTAGCTCAAAAACTTTTTTATACCAAGAGCTTAATAATGAGGTCATGTTGTTGAGATGTTTTGTTGTGTCCAACTCTTCATGACCCTACTTGGGATTTTCTTGGCAAAGATACTGGAGTGGTTTGCCATTTTTTTCTCCAACTGAGACAGTATCCCTATAACATAACTTTATATTATACCATAGTTTGTCCTGGAACAGAAAGAATCTGAGAACGACAAAGTTCATGTTATAAACTAAAATGGACAATTGAAATCATAGCTCAATATTTATATAACACTTTTAAATTTTCAAAGCACTCTGATCACTAGAAAGGTATTGCAAGAATCATTATCTCCATTTTGCAGAAAAGAAAATTGAGGCCCAGTGAAGTGACAAGATGTGCCCAGTCATATAACTAAGAAGGTTAATACCTAGTGTTTGAATTTCTTTCCTAACTCCAAGTCCAGTTCACTCCCACTACATCATACTCATGACAGATTATGAGTAGAAAAATCTATGGTGGGCATAAGAAAAGCTGAATCATAGTTGTAGAAATCGAGGGCTTCTTTCAGATCATCTAGTTCCAAAAAGTGAGGTTCAAGGTCACAGAAGTATTAAATGGCAGAGCTGAGATATGATTCCATGTCCAATGTTCTTTCCAAGACAGATTTTCGTGTTCATAGTGCTTACTTCCTTATCTGAATAACTGATCTCTGGCTCTGAACTTGTCCTCCTAAGGTGGCCTACCTTGACCTTTCCACTGGTCCAATGGAAACTAAATACATTTCTTTGTCCTCTGTTGGAAATTCCACTACTTCCCTATGCAGAGTGCCAAGTCTGTTGACCTCTTCTAAACCCCTCCCTGGGGACATGAATCTTGAAGACTGAATTTTCAAAGACATAGCCAGTGTGTTGATTTGTTTCACTTGACTGTATTTGTTAAAAAAAGCCTTCAATTTTTGTGGCAGTGGGGAAGGAAAGAGGGCATAATCTTAATGGGTAGTAAGAGAAGAAGGAAAGGGAGGGAAGAAGAAACAGAGGGAGAGAATATAGCTACCTATTTATGGGGATTTGACAGTTTTCTTGTAGGTGAAGAGGAAATTAGTGATTCAGTGACTGGCCCCCATCTTTGGAAAATGTGCAGCCATCCCTGTACAACCACTCCCTTTCCTCTTATAACAGATAGGATCTACTTTTTAGTTACCACCATAGTCTCCCTTCAGAGATGGTTGGTTAGGAAAACAATAGAAATTATCAGTCTCTGCCTTACTTCTCCCTGTTTTTCCCTTTACAAATAATGAAGCATGCCACCAGGAACATGTAGGGTCAATCTATTATCTACATGACATTGGGGCTAATTAAAACTTAAGGTATAAATTTAACTTTAAAGAACAGGAAAGCTTTGGTATATGAATTCACCCATTTGGAGACGAAGGAGAGAGCAAGTGTTATCATTTTTGGTGTCAGTAGAATCAAGCAGCCACAGTGGCTATCATTTTAGTGATGTCTTCATGGATTAGTCTCCTGATTGGGATAGCAGCATCCAGTACTCATTCCTTATCTTTACCTAACCAAAAGCAAAATCCTGAACCACTTCTGCATCCATGCCAGTGCTTAATTCAAATCTTCTGCCATGGAGGAATTTCTCATTCTCTCCTTCCTTGACTCTCAAGATGTTTTGCCTCCAGCATAAGGGGAAGAAAAAACAAAATTATCTTTTTAAGATTGACATCCCCTCTTCATGTGTAGTTCATGCCAACCCTAGGGATTTCATCCTTGCCAGTAGGACATCATTTTTCCTTGGCAAGAGATAGATACCACTAGTTAGAAATAATATATTTAAAATATACATGGAAGAAAATAAAATGTTGCGCAGATAACATAAGCAGGATTATTTTATTACTCCTTTTATTAAGAAAAATATTTATATTGATCCTGCATAATGGCTATAAATGAATTGAGGGCATTCTTAATGAGTTTGTTGGTAGAGAACAAGAAGAATTTCACAGCCTGTGTTCAACAATGGACCACTTCTTTGCCATCTCACAATTGACATAAAGATTTCAATAATAAAAGATTCCATTATACTGTTTTTAATGGAAATATAAAAATTAATTAAAAGCACATATATAATAAGGAAAATTTAGAATAGCTAAATCATTTAGAAGAGCATATCCATCCTTCAGAATTCAGGGAAGAGGAAACTTGACAAGACCTGGAGTGGAAAGGATATGGATTTTGAGTTGGACTTTAAGGGGTGGGTGGGATTTTAATAGAAGAGAGAATTCTCAGGGAATAATATGTTCCTGGAGGCAGTAAGGAGACTGTCCTGATACCATCAGTGGGACTATCTTTGGTTCTCTTTGGCTTTGACTCTTGGCTAATTAAGAGATGTGCTAGTAAGTTAATTATAAACAATTAACATTCTCTTCTTAACCTTTGTTGGGGAATTATTTAAAAATTAAAAAAACTAAAAAAAATTTTCAACAATTTGTTTTAAGGCATTATTTCTCTTCTTGACTCAATTAATAATCATTTTTCTTACATAAGGATATCTTCCCATTGTCTAACATTTTCCTCTATTTTATGTTTTAAATTTATAGGTGCCCGAAGCTGTGTAATGATTATTATAGGTATTTATTACCAAGTTTTATATAAAAGAAAATGGAGGCTCATAGAGGCTGGATGACTTGCTCCTGGTCATGGAGGCAATAAGTTTCCAAAGCAAGATTTGAACCCAGTTGTTTCCTGCCTCCAGTGATCTTTTCTACTATTCTGTTGCCTCTCAAGGTAGTAATAGAAATGGAAAGATTCCATTATAAAATAAATATTTGACTGCACTATCATACTAGCTATTTAATGACTTCTTTCCAATTGGCATCTTATTTTTAGTGCATATTAATCCACTATTTTTATTAATTACAGTAAGGAAATTACACCTTCTTGCAATCCTGTGAAGTAAACTGGCTAATGACCCCATTTTGGAAAATGGAAAGGGCAAGGATCTTGGAGAAAAAAATTCATGTTTTTTGTAGCCTTGATTTGTTGAAGCAATCTATAAGGGTTAGAAATGCAGAATGATTCATTTAATCAGATTTATTTAGCAAGACATACAAATAAAGTTGGGGATTAAATGACAAGTGAGGAAAAGGGTGGTCAAATTCATAGTTATCTGTGATTAATACGGAAATCTGTTTTGCATGATTTCACATGTATAATTGATAGCATCTTGCTTGCCTTCTCAATGGATGGAGGAGGGGAAGGAGGAAGGGAGAGAATTTGGATCTCAGAATTTTAAGAGAATTTGGATCTCAGAAATTTAAGAATTTTAAGTAAATTACAATTCTTTAAACTAAAAAGATCAAAAAACATAGTTATCCATAGAGTATGGTTGCCCTGAGGAAGAAGATACACAAATATAAAATTAGGCACATGATGCTTTGGGCATACAGAATGCACCATTGACAAAAATTAATAATATCTTTTTCAAATGTTAAGGTTACTATGTGACTCCCTAACTTAAGAAGTTGTAGAGAGGGAATGGAAGAGTGACTAAAAGTAATTAGATAGGTGCTTTTGCTTAATTCATTTTGTGAGACACGTACTTTTGAGAGGAAGGAAATAATTATTTGTTGGGAAATGTCTATTGTACCAAAACAAAATGTATCAATACATTTTTAAAAAGTAATTTAGGGTTTTTATTTTAAATTTGGAGATTAGAAATTAGGAGAAAAAATTAAAGGACTCGGAATGGCATGACTTGAGTAGGAAGGTTTGATGATTGATTCCCAATGCCTGGATGGGATAGTTGATAAAGAGCAGACTTTGGAATAAAAAAAAAACATAATATGAATGTATATATAGAACCCACATAAGATTGCACACTGTCTTGGGGAGGGGAAGAGGGAGGAGAAGAAAATTTAAACTGAATGGTGTAAATAAATTTTAAAAAATAAAAAGGAAAGGACACGGTTAAAAAGAAAAAAAACCATCGTTTCAAGGACTATCTCTGTTTGACCCTGAGCCAAGTAAGTTGTATTCTCAGTAATTTTGACAATTATAAGACTATATGTAGCAGAGAAGATGTCACCCTGCATTAGGAAAAAGAAGTTTCTCAAGCCCATGAATTCCTTATATCAATGAAATTATAGATCCAGACCTTATCCCTATGTCTAACTCTGTGAGGGTGGGGAATCATGTTACTGTTCTATATAATAGAATATATGTGATATATATTATATATAATCACATATAGCAGAACAACATAGTAACTTAAGTTACGTGTCAGTGAAGAAAAAACTTTGTGATAATATTAAGTGCTGAAATTAATTATTAAAGAGGATTAGGAGTGAAAGTCTTTAAAGATAGGATGGATTCTTTTATTATTTTAATAATGACAATAGCTGACATTTACATAATACCTACTATGTGCCTGTTACTGGACTAAGTGCTTTACCATTTTTATCTCATTTGATCCTAGCATCTCTGGGAGGTAGGTGCTATTATATAATTACCATTTAACAGATGAGAATACTGAGGAAAACAGAAGTTAAAAGTATGTGACTTGTCCAGGGTCACACAGCATCAAAGGCCAGGCATAAATTCAGGTCTTCTGACTCCATTTCCAACACTCTACCGCTGTCACTAATTATACCCTCCCCTAAAAAAATGCAATAGGAAAGGGAAGGGAATGAGCATCTGTTTAGCACCGCCTGTGTGCCAGAAAGTGTGCTAAGCCCTTTACAAGAATTAGGTCATTTTACAAAAATCCTGGGAGCTAGAAGCTATTACTGTCCCTATTTTAGAGATGAGGAAATTAAGGCAAGCAGAGGGTGACTTGTTCAGTATCAAGTGTCTGAGGTTGGATTTGAATTCAGGTCTTCCTGACTCCAGGCTCCACACTCCATCCACTGCACCACCTAGATTTGTCAGAATACTAGAAAGACAGGTGGAAGGGGACTGCCACAATACTTAGCATAGTGCCTCTAAAACCCAATATGGTCCCTTTGGCTGTATTAAGTGCTTAATAAATGTCTGAATTGAATCATACTCAATAAGCAATTATTGATTTGAATAATAAACAAAGGGGTTAATGCCCAAAAGGCTCCTTCTGCTCTTGTCCTCCATAAATCAATAGACTGATGGTTCATAGTGCATTGTGAGTGCCTACTGCAGACTCAGCTGGGCATACTCCAAGATGAGTTTTTCTGTACAGGATGATTAAAGCTAACATGGTTGTTGCTACCAAGAGGTGAAAGCAGGGGTGGGGAACTAGCGGCCTCAAGGCCACATATGGCCCTCTAAGTCCTTGGGTGCAGGCTTTTGACTGAGTCCAAATTTTACAGAACAAATCCTTTTATTAAGGGGATTCTGTAAAGTTTGGATTTAGTCAAAGGGTCATCCTTGAGGACCTAGAGGGACCGCATGTGACCTCGAGGTCACAGCCTCTCCACCCTTGGGCTAAAGCTTCACTTAGGAACTGTAGGTCAAACTTGAACCAAACGATGTATGTCCTACAATTTGTCATGTTATAAGAAAACCATCAGATGTAGTAAAAATTCAGGTTAAGTGGATGGGAAATGGTTAAAATTTAGTGCAGAAAGGACTTGCTATGTCCTTAGGTAGTTATCTTTCTTTAAATCTTTCTCTAACTGATATTTCAATCTTAGTGGATAGATTAAAATTAAAAGCATTACTTAGGATAATGATAGCTAGCAATTATATAGTACTTTAAGCTCTGCAAAAAAAGCCTTGCATATGTTATGTAATAATATCTCACATTTACATAGTACTTGCTATGTAGCATGAAACAAGCACTTTAGAAATATTCTAACACTTGATCTTTACAACCCTGGGAGGTAGGTAATGTTGTTATCTCTATTTTACAAGTGAGGAAACTGGATCTGAGAGTGGTTAAGTGACTTGCCCAGGTCACAGAGCTAATAATTTTCTGAAGCAAGATTTGAACTCAGGACTCCTTGTCTCCAAGTTCAGCTCTCTCTCCACTGTACCACCTATCTGTCTTTCAGAGGGGGATCCCAAAAGTTTTAATACAACTTTTAGCTATTAAAGGGCAGTTCTAGATGGGTGCAATGGATACAATGCTAGACCTGGAGAAATGAAGACAATTTCCTGATCTGGCCTCTGATGCTCGCTAACTGTGGCCCTGGGCAAGTTACTTTAACCCTGTTTGCTTTGGTTTCCTCATCTGTAAAATGAGCTGGAGAAAGAAATGGCACACCACTCCAGTATCTTTGCCAAGAAAGCCCCAAATGGGGTTATGAAGACATGGATAGAGCACCAGTGCAGCAGTCAGGAGGACCTGAGTTCATATCTTACTGCTGACACTTGACACACACTAGCTGTGTGACCTTGGATAAGTCACTTAACTCCAATGACCTTATCCTGGGTCATCTCCAGTTATCCTGATGAATATCTGGTCACTGAATTCAGATGGCTCTGGAGGAGAAGTGAGGCTGTTTACCTGCACAGCCCTCCCTCCCTCAAAGTCAAGTGCAAGTCATGTCATTATTTTTCTGATGACATGGTCTTCTTCAGCAACGAAGGACGAACACACATGACTGAAACAACACCACCACTATTAAAAATACTGAGGTTTGAACTGTTAAAGTTAAAAGCTGCACTGAGACTTTTAGGACTCCTTGTGTTATTATAAAAGAGGGGGCAAATTGTCAATATCATTGTCAATATCATCTACTAAATGCTGTGAGACTTAATACCGTAAGATCTTACTGTCTTCTTGGTTGGCCACCACATAAGTTACATAGGAAAACATCAACCTTTTTAAATACTGACCTTATGCCTGCAAATTCCACAGTGGCAGTCCAACATTATAGCATTAACAAACCTTTATTTAGCATCTATTTATAGGCACCAGCTAGGTGCTAAATGAAAATGAGGCAACAGCCATAGGTGTGGCAATTCTCAACGAAAGCTTCAAAGCTATCCCCAAAATATTCTGTTTGAATATCTAGAGTTTTGTTAAGCAATGTCTTCAGTACCTTGAAGAGGTTTACTTTATCATTATACTCTCGAGTGTCAGAGGTCCCAACTCATTCCTCAAACTGTCTTTAATGAGTGGCTGCTTTACCTATTTCTATCTTTATACACATAGATACAAACATATACATGTACACACGTAAATACACATACCTACACACATGTACATATATGCACACATTCACATGCATCTACACACATGCAAATACATGGACATATGTACGCATGTGCATGTACACATGTGTGCGCATGCACGTGCACACATGCATATATGGTGGCCACTTTCTGCTGATGAGCTGAGCATGTTCTGACTTAATTTGTCTGATAAGTAGATGGCAGATGTCTAGAATTACAGTCTTGGAAGCTAAAAGACTCTAGCCTTCTCATTTTACAAATAAGGCATGTGAGGTCCAGGAAATTTGGATGACTTACCTACATCATTAAAGCTCACACGTAGGAATGGTAGAAGTGAAGGTTTCCAGTTCCACCTTCAGAATTCTTCCCATTGTTTCCTGCTGCCTTATTGTCTCATATTCTCAGTCTTGCCTGCTTGGGTTCTATTTGACGTGACCCTCGACAGCCTGGAGTTTTCTCCATGCTATGATGAGGCATTGATGAAGGCTTCATTTCAAGGGGAGCAGGTGAATTTTGAATTACTGTGGGTTATAAAGGCAATATGACATAGTCAATAGAAAGTTAGGGGCAGCTAAGTGGTACAGTGGATAGAGCACGGACCCTGGAGTCAGGAGAACCTAAGTTCAAATCCAGTCTTTCACTGTTTATCCTTCCTTCTAGAAGAGGATCAATGACCATCAGGAGGGTGACATCTTCATTTGAAAGTGGATTGGATTTAAATGAAGGAAGGTTGTACAAAGTCATAGCCTCACTCTCTCTTCCAGAGTCATTGGAATCCAGTTGCAACACATAGGTCAAGATGATTGGTGATGGCCCTGGATGTGATGGGAGATGTTGGCCTTTTTATGCTAATGTCTTTCCCAGGTCTCAGTTTGTCTGAAGTGATGCCCATTCAGTAATTAAAGGCTAGGTAAGAATCGAGGCAAAAGATCAACTGCAGACCCTGGGCAAGTCATTTAACCATGATTGCTTCCCTTCCTCCTCCTAAAAAAAGAAAGTTGGCCTCTGAGTCAGGAAGATGTGGGTTGAGGGCTCTGCTCTGCCACTATCTAGTCACTTAAATGCTCAGTGACTCAAGTAACTCTTGAGTAAGTCTTTAAGTTCCAGAATTTTTGCAACTACTTTGGCAAAAAAAAAAAGGTTCCTCACCAGGAACACCCTACAATGATTCAGTCACAGGCACCATGGTAGGAAACTGAGGAGGATGTTGTTATAAATTGTCAGGAAAACAATTTATGCAATAATAATATTGTAAAGATAGACAGCTTTCAAAAACGTAAGAGCTCTGATCAATACCATGACAAACTGTAACTGGGACATACTACCCACCTCCTGATGGATACAATTAGCTCAGGGTCCAGAATGAGACATCTATTTTTTGGATATGGACCACATCGGAATTTGTTTTGCTAGACTGTACATAGTTGTTTAAAAAAGAAGGTTGTTGAGTAAAGGCCTCTATATCCCAAACATGTGAAATAGATATCCAATGGGCTCAGGCCATGGAAGAGCTCAAAAAGGATTTTGAAAATCAAGTTAGGTGGAGGAAAAACTGGGAAGAGAAATGAGAGAAATGCAAGAAAAGCATGAAAAATG
>CM053771.1:405192957-405208373 GCA_028658325.1 Potorous gilbertii | reverse complement strand
GTGTATTGGGGTGGGGGGAGGGGACAAATGGGGAGAAAATTTGGAACCCAAAATTTTGTGAAAATGTAATAACTTAAATGAATAAATTTATATTAAAAAAAAAGAAGGTTGTTGATTTTGCGGGTGTGTGTGTGTGTGTGTGTGTGTGTGATGGTGGTGGTGGTTTTCCCATTGTAGGGACAGGAGAGTGAAAAGGAGAGAAAATAAATGTCTTTTTTTTTTAATTTTTTAAACTATTCTTTTGGGGACTTTTGTGTGGTGTGTAACAACCTAATAAGAAAAACAAAAGCAAAGTTAGTAAAATGAATACTAGACTGAATCTCTTAGTTAGAGGTACCTGTCTCTCTTTCTTCACTCACTATGATAAGAAAGTATCTTGAAGTTCAGACTTTTCTTAATGCAAAATCAGAATTTTTTTCTAGTCCTATTACATATATGGCATAAAGAAGATAACATTCCTAAATACTTTGATTTCTTCTGAGAAAAAGTTGGTTTATAAATGAAGGGGATGATCATTTTGTTATTTAAAAAGAAAAGGATAGGAAGGTTTTACTAACATACTATTTAATAATTGACCATAAATCAAATCAAATTAAATCAAATGTTATTATAGCCAGCCATAGAAATATGAAATAGCAGGTGATAGAATTATTATATTTTGGCTGAGTGTGCATGTTTAAATTTATAGTTGATGTTTACAGTGATGAAGGTGGGCTAAAACTAGGGTTTTTTTGTATGAAACAAGAAGTATTTTGCTGCTGTTTAGCAGAATTGCTACAAACATTTGGGAACCATAATATTATAGATAGCTGGGTGCAGTGAATCAATAACATATATATATATATTTGTACTATCATCATCATTAAATTTTTGGAACAGCTAGGGATCTTTCTTAGAGATTCTCTCTATATATTTATCTGCTACTGTTTGCTATATATACAGCTCAGACACAAACAATCTAATTTACGTGTGTTCTCCCCCCACAATTTTTTCCCTTAAATCCAGCAATAGCTCTCACTTAAATGTACTCCTCGGGCTTCAGAAATTAGCAATTCAAGGCAGTCCATTCTGAGCCTGCCTGTCACATTCCCTCCTGGTTGGGATTGGCTGCCAGTCAGCTGCTGGCATTACCCAATTGGCTTGGATGTGGAATCACCCAACAGAAGCAGACCTTTCTCATTTGTACTCGGTGGCTGCAGCTCGTGCAGTTAAGCTGAGCGGAAGAGCAGAGGGCATCATTACACCAGAATTAAAGTGTGTGATCCCTCTCACACATGTGGCTATTTCAAATATGCATATTCTGTATCTTCTTATGGAGAGATGCTCATGAGCCTTCCAAAGCCTTGGAGATTTTTTCCCAAAGTGATTTTAACAGCCCCATTGAGAGCAAATTTCTAACATGGAAGAACAAGAAAACCTCAGAATCTAGGACTTATGTGATATTAGGATCACAAAACTTGTTTTGAAAGGGTTAAACAGCCAGTGGACCGAGAAAGAGATTGCCATGCTTTTCTCCACCGTGAAGTACCAGTGTGTTTAGCTCCATGAATGATAGCTTTTACAAAGATCCTCAAAATGTGAGGTGGCTAATACTGAGCTAAAAAAGGAAATGGATATTTGAGCTGTGCAAAAATCTGTTTGTCTGTGAATAAGGACTGCTCCTGAACTGACTCAATGAGGCTGCATGGGAACCCTCTGGAAATGCTGCAGTCTCTTCATGGGCATATTTTTCATGGAGTTATACGTTGCAATGCAGAATGGTAAAAGCTTTATTATATAAGAGGTGTCATTGGACTTTGAAGCTTTCTTAGACATGTATTGAAAAAGGTTTGTCTTTCTGCCTAACTACAGTAATAATGTGTCCTGTCTTCTTGTTTTAGTTTACAGGACACCGGAATTGGGTTTATCCTCGTTATAGATCGGAGACAAGACAAATGGACATCTGTGAAAGCCTCTGTCCTTCGGATAGCAGTAAGTTCTAAAAGATTCCTAAAGGTCCTGTAGGTTCTTGTTGGCTTGTGGGGCAAGTACCAGTCTTTTTTTTTTTTTCAGGGCATTCTCTTTTTTGATACTTCTACTGCAGTAGTTTATTCTTCCCCTTTGGCTCAGCACAGAAAGGCAAAGAGCCATATCCCCAGGCAGGAACTTGTGATTTAGGCTCTGCAGTACTGCTGAGGTGGATAAGATGTATGCTCCAGGCAGTTATCCAGTGTATTATGGCATGCTGAAGAGAGCTATTTTTTCAAACTACTTAGGGGGCCATTTTAATTCTTATTTTCCCCATATCTGTGAGTTCATTGGTGTGAGTAACTCCCTAAGCACAAATGCCCTCCATCAATGCAGATCTGCACTTTGTAACTTTAGGTCCTTGAGAGCTGCCTGGAGGCTCCTGGGAGGGTAACTGATAGCTAATACAGGTAGTATGGGTCAAAATAGAAGAGATTAAACCCAAGTCTTCCTACCTCCAAGAGTGACTTTCTCTCCATTCTACCATGACTGCCTTAGGGACCCATATAACTGGAAAAATAATTTGAATTCATTAGGGCAACAAAATAAACTGAGGAAGTTGTAGAAATGCCTTGTTTTAAATGATTATTTTCCTGATCTTGGTTGATTTTGTTATGTCTTGAGCAGGGAAACAACTATCCATCTGGTTAGAACTGACTAAATGTGATCTCAATGTTGGATTCTGTCATGTTTTTTATTCCATAACCAACTTATTTTAAGTAGAATCTTTTGGCTACATTTTTTTAAGAGAGTATTTTTCTGAGGTTTTTTTCTTTCCTAATTGAAAAAAATATATACTGAGCTGGTCTCTTTTTGCTTCTTTTGTATATTCTGACACTTCAGATGCTCTAATCCTAGGATTGGTGACCTTTAAGAAAACATCAGCATTATAAACATACTTCCTTTATGGCACTTATGCTTTATGTTATAGTTTATCTGTGTATATGTCTTAACTTTCCTCCTAGACCATAAACTTTTTTGTATGAGACTGGAAATTCCTAGCCCAGTACCTTACTTGAGTAGTAGGTACTTAGTAAAGGAATGAATCTGGTTTCTGGCAGATGACTCCAAAATCCACTCAGAGAAGAGAGAATATACTTTGTTTTCAAAGGCAGAAAGAGATGTCCCAGCCTACCTTGTAACTCATTTTCATGTTCAATGACACTGACAGCTACAGAGCTACACTTCCTGATACCTTATTCCTTGATGCTATCTGGCATGGTTCCTTGGACCTCGTGAGCATTCAATTAGTATTTATTTGAATTAATGAATGATGAAAATCAGTCAAGATAACAATTCAGATTGTCCTTTGTGTAGTAGTAGATTTATACAGATGAATAAAATTAGCAGAAAATGTAAAAACTTTAATCTTAGTAGGTATTTTCCACCTCTCCTTCAACTAAGCTTGTATTTGGAGCTAGAGAGGGCAAATTTTTCGTGATTTAAATTTTGCCTCTTTTTCCTTCATCTACCAACCAACTGAAGGAGTAACTCACAGCAAAAAAATGATCAGGCTTGATCCTGAATAGGAATAATGGGTAGCTATCATTTACATAGCACTTTTAAATTTTGTGAAGCACTACAGACACACACACAATCTCATTTGAATAAGCAAGAGTTGACCATAATTCATCATAGACTTGAATGCTTCTAAATTATCCTTAGAACTTAATGCACACCAGGCTAAATGATCAGCGTTCCCATAACTTTTCAGTTTCAGGCTTGTTTTCAAGTGCTTGAATCCTGGATCTTTTCTGACGGTTTCTTGTCCTTCTAAAAATATAGTATAATAACCCATATCTGATTGTTTACCATCTCTGGGAGGGGGAAAGAGACAGAAGGAGGAAGAGATAAAATTATAGAACTCAAAAACAATTATTTTTAAATGTTAAAAATTGTTTTAACACATAATTGGGGAAAAACCAAAATATATTAAAAAATAAAAGTACAAAGCCTCTAATAGTGGCAGCTGCATTGAAGCCTTGGTATAATGACACTCCTCCTTGTTCAACTTTTCCATATGTACTTGGTCACCCATTTTCCTTCAATAGCCTGCCAATGCTGAGTCCCACATCTTTCTGATGTGGTTAGATGTTATAGTAACCTGTTCATCTTCACCTAGAATTTCCTCGGTTTGTCTTTCTTTTGTTCCCCTAGAATTTCTTCACCATATTCTTTGGGAATTATTCTTCAGATCGGCATTACTTCCCTACTGCAATGCTGCTCTCCCCAGTTTGGAAAGTGAACTTTTGATTACAAAATCTTTTGAAAGGGAATCCAAACATATCAGACAATTTTGAGAAGAGGCCATGTTCTTTGCAATCAAGTTTTATTTCTTTTTTTTAATTTTAAAGAATTTTAAAAATATATGCACATATATTTAAAACTATTTTGAGTGTTTTAATTAAAATATAATAATTTAAAATTCTTTTACATATATGAGTTATATGCATACATGTATTTATTGCCACTATCCACACCAGACAATAGGTAAAAGCACCCAGGTGAAATTTAAATAACAACTTTAAAGTGAGTTAGTCCCTGAATTCACTTTGTTGACTAGTTTCTAAGTATTAGGCTAGATGATAAAATAAATAGGGATTGAAACTTCAAGTCAGGAAAACCTGAATTTAATCCAACCTTTAATACTTACTAACTGTGTGACCTTGAGCAGGTCAGTTACCCACTAGCAGCCTCAGTTTCCTCATCTGTAAAACAGGAATATTAATACCTACCTTCTTGAGTTGTCATGAGGATCAGATGAGAAAATAATTGAAAAGAGATTTGCAACCTTAAATTAGTATATAAATGCTAGGTATGAGTAGCTATTGGGTCTGCCTGGTGATGCAGTAGATAGATAGAATCCAGGCCTAAAGTCAAGAAGACTCATCTTCATGAGCTCAAATCTGGCTTTAGATACTTACTGACTGTATGACCATGGGCAAGTCATTTAACCTCAGTTTGCCTGAGTTTCCTCATCTGTAAAATGAGATGGAGAAGGGAATAACAAACCACCTCAGTATCTATCTTTGCCAAGAAAACCCCAAATGGGGTCACAAAGAGTCAGACACAACTGAACAGTGATAACATGATAAACTATTATTTTCTCCCTCTGCTTCAATCCCTATCTATCTGTTGAAGTCTTATCCAGCATGGATTGAACCTGCTCCATAAAGCCCTTCCCCAAAGCCCTCCCCATCCCATTCTCAAGTGAAACTGATCTCTCCATTATCAAATTTCTCCCATCTCTTTACCTGGAAAGCCATCTCCTTTGAATTGACCTCCCTCTCTTTTGTGTCCTAATTATTTATGTATTTGTATCCCCTATTAAGTTCTTAAGAAGAAGAAGAACTGTAAGGTATCTAGGTATTGCCACAATGCCAGGCGAGCTGGTCTGTAAAATGTCAATTGAATGAATTAAAATGCTAGGGTAAAATGTGAAAGTATAAAAGTGTTTTACCATCTTTTAAATGTATTCTAAGCTATTTTTTGTAGTTAAGTCTATTTCCAGATCTTTTTATTTCCATATTCCTATTTTCCTTTAATTCTGAGCCTCCCAGAATATGGAGCACATTACAACACACTTCAACAACATGTAACTTTCTTAGTACGCGTATCCCCCTTACCTGTTATAACAGGAGTACTTAATGTATTTTTATCATGGTCCCCTTTTACACTCTGGAGTTATATACTCCTCCCAATGTTTTTAAATGCTTAAAATACATAGAACTATAAAGGAAACCAATTATATTGAAATACAGTTAGAAAATTATTTTTAAAAATAAGTTTATTGACCCTAGATTAAGAACCTTTTGATTAGAGTTTAAGTTCCTTGAGAATAATGATGATGATACATATAGGTATATGTGTGTACCTATATTTATGTGTGTATGTATGTGTGTGTGTGTGTGTGTATACATATATATATATATGCATACATATATATGTACATATATTTGTACAGCTCTTAACTGCGTGCCAGGCACTGTGCTAAGCACTTTGTCATTATTTCATTTGACCCCCACAACAACCCTGGAAGTAGATGGGTGATATCATTATCCCCATTTTACATATGAGGTAAATAGAGGTTAAATGACCTGTCCAGGGTTGTTGTACAGCTAGTAGGTGTCTGAGGCCAAATTTGAACTCAGGTCTTCCCTGCTCCAGGTCCAGAGCCTATCTGCTGTGCCACCTAACTGCATGTACTGTCTTCACTTTATATTATAAGGTAGAGCTAAGGGCCATGCTTGGCACGTACTAACCTTAGATACTCTTTTCATTTATCATCTAATTCAGACTACAGCTTCTCTTTAATTAAGTGTGAGTAAAGGATAGGAAGAACAAAATATTTGTTATTATTGATTATCAAGTGTTTACTATGTGCCAGGCAGAGTGCTATGTGCTAGGGGTACAAATACAAAATATGAGACTTTCCCTGCCCTCAAAAAACTTAAATCCAATAGGGGAAGAGAATATGTATGGAAGAATGATGGCCAGGAAGGGGGTGTGTTTTAGTCTGGGAACCGACAGGAACAATGAGATGAGTCACAGCTCAGTTGAATGACTAATCTTTTCAGGACACGTTTCATTTTTGCTTTATTTTTAGATTTTTATCATTTTTTATCTTGTTAAATATTTCCCAATTACATGAAAAAAATTAACATTCATTTTTTAGAATTTTAGCTTCCAATTTCTCTCCCTTCTTTGTACCCCTCTCTTATCCTTTGAGAAGGCAAACAATATAATATCAATTATACATGTGCAATTATACATGCAAACATTTCCATGTTGGCCATATTGCAAAAAAGAAAACATACAACATCCACTCCCTATAAATATAAAGAAAGTGGAAAAGGCGTGGAAAAGGCGTGCTTCCATCTGCACTCAGATTTCATCAGTTCTCTCTCTGGAGGTCGATAGTATTCGTCATCATGGATCCTTTGGCTCATTGTCTTGATCAGAGAAACTAAATCTTTCACAGTTGCTCATCCTTCAGATATTGCTGCCTCCATGTACAATAAATAGTCTTCTGGTTCTGCTCACTTCATCAGTTCATGTAAGTCTTCCCAGGTTTTCTGAACCATTCTTCTTGTGAAATACTTTTTTCCAGGAATTATTGAGTTGATTTGATTACTGTTGCAGGAACAAGATGTAGGACAGCAAGGGATAGAAGCCAAGTCAAAATGGCAGTATGGGAATACAGAGTTAGAAAACAACTTGGTTAGGCTGAGTCTAAATTAGATATGGAGAACTATCACAATCAGGAACCCAGAGTTCCGGACTGGGAAGCCTGAGGTGTGAGGTTAGGGTGAGGAAGAATTGGGTGAAGATGAGCAGATGACTTTTAGTAAACTTTTGGGAAGCTGCTATGTATAAAAAAATGTATCACCTTTTAATGGCACTCACTGAATTTCTTGCTTAGAATATCCATTCCCCAAACCAAAAAAGTCACAGTCTGCCACATGGTGATGCAAACACACACACACGCACGCACACACACACACACACACACACGTTTATCAGTAAACATCTTTGGCAGCTACAATGAAGTTTTGCACTTACATAATGTGCTCTAATTTTAGAGCTATTTTTGTCCCTCTAGGCTGAGTTGATAATACAAGCTTCTATTCTGGGATACTTGGGATATTTGGTTTGGTGGGTTATTAGGAACATCATATTGAACAGACTAATAAGAGGCTTTGGGAGCAGGAATTTAGAATTACTAAAATCAGATGGCTTCTTTCATTTCTTTTTCCTGGTCCATGTTTTCTAATGTTTCTTGCTATCCTCACCTGAAGTCGCCGAATTGAAGTGTGTATGTTGTTTTAATTTGCACTGAAGTCACTCAATTAAAGTGTATATGTTGTTTTAACTTGGAGACCATGTCAAGATCATCATAGTGTTTCCTGTTGCCTTTGGATAAGCAATAAAACCTATTCCACCACTGCCTTTATTTTCCTCTCCAAGGAGAAACTTTGAGTGAGCCTTCACTTTAGCTGTAATCCCCATTATTTTGTTTTATTTATAGTGGAACATCAATGATCCAGCTCCTCCAATAGTATGTTCATCCATTGGGTATTGGACAAAATTCTCACATTTAAGAGTACAAACAGCTATTTTAGAGTTCAGAAACTTTTTAAAGTCCAAAAACTTCTGCCTTCTTTTCTGCCTCTATTTCTAAAGAAGCAGAAGGGGGCCACAGATGATTGAGGTTAATTCTACATTTGGCTTTCTTTCACAGGTGTGTATGTCTAAAGAATTCATGCCCTGGTGACTTGCCAGTTACTGGTGATCAGACAAAACAGATTTAGTCTGTTTTTGAAACCTTTCCAGCATAAGGGTTACCTCCATTTCATACTGTGCCATGAGGATAGGACTTTGTAGAGGAAACTTATATATCCATATTTCAAAATAAATAACCATGTAAAATCTAGGAAACATGAGTCAAGTTCTTATCTCCATTGAAGGAGAACTTGAGGAATTCTGGCTTTGGGTCCATTACTCTAGTTGACCATATAGAAAGGTACCAAAGTATAATTATAGAAATGACTTACTGCTGGATGTATATAATTGGTTAATTTTAAATCTTAAGAATATTTATAGAAAGTTTGGCTGAATGACATCAAGTTTATAGATTTGGACCTGGAAGGGAACTTAAAACCATCTCCAGGGATTGTTAAACTATGGTCTAGTAACTTAAAAAAATTTTTTTCAATAACTATTTCAATATAATATGTATCCTTTAAATTTCTATATATTTTATCATATATTTAAAAATATTATTCTGATAAGAGGTCCATAGGAGTCACCAGATAATCAAAGAGGTCCATGACACAGAAAAGGTTAAGAACCTTAATATATTCCTCTTTTTCGTGTTATAGATGAGAAAATGGATACTTAAAATCATAAAGGTAATAGGTGTTATCTGAATTCAGATCCTTTGACTTGAAATCTATTACCCTAATATTTATTTATCAAGAGACCTCTAACATGGGCAAAGTTTCTTAAGCTATAGTAAGATTTTTAAAATCTATTTTACAAAACTCAAATTTTTCAAAGAAGCTTATTTGGATTTTAGGGATTACTTTATGAGATGAGTTCAACCTTAGACAGTGGTATAAAATTATCATTTAAAAAAACTGTATTCTGTTTCCAATTCTATCGCTGTCCACTTCCTTTCTCTTTTATCATTAGGTTCTATTCACAGTAGCAAATTCCATTTAGCATATTTATTAGATGTCTTCTCTTTTAAAGGCACCATTTGATGCTAAAAATATTTTTAAAAGGAAGTAATTTCTGCTGTCAGGGCACTTTACACACTCACCCCCATTCCATCCCTACCAACTTTGTGTTTGCAACCAAGATCCATATCATAATTCAAACTTGGAAGAAACCCTACTAGAAACCCTTCCCAAAAACAAATAGCATAGAGTTTCTATAGGTAGAATATGGGTTTCTTATTAATCTTATTAATACCTAGGTAAAGCATAACATAAGAAAGACTGAAATGTTATAGCTGCCATCTTCAAACATTCTACTCTAATATTTATTTACCAAGAGAACCCTAAATAGATACTTTTGTGGCTTCAGCAGGCAAAAATTTAGGGAGTATACCACGAAGTTACTACTGAGGGGGTGGGAATATGCTAGAAGATGGGTGAGCTCACCGGAAATGCAGCCAAAGCAGGAATTATTCTTGGTAACTAGATGCTAACCACAATTGTTGTATGCTGCAAATGGAATGCGGATGTCATCAGCACTCTCTAAATATTGGCACCCTAGGCCAAATCTTCATCACCCCAACCTAGTTATATCTCTGTGGTTTTTTTAAATAAATGAGAAAGCATTTATTAAGTGCTTGCTATTTCCCAGACATTATGCTAAACTCCGAGGATACAAAAATAAAAGGCAAGGCAGTCCCTGCTTTAAAAGATAAAATATTTTTTAATAGCTTTTATCAATCTATTTTGTCTTTATGTTTCTCCCTGTATCCTTTCTTCCCCCTACTCCCAGAAAGTCATCTCCTATAATAATTTTTTTTAAATGCTGGGGGAAAATCTCAACAAAACTTACTAATACATTAATAAAATCTGACATTATATGTAGTGTTCCACATCCGTGGATCACTCAACAACCCTGCGGATGTCTTCTCATATCTCATCTTTGTGACCCAGATTACTGTTTACACTTTTACAGCCTTTATTTTTTAGTATGATGATTCTTATCATTTATTTTGTTGTGCGTATTCTTTGCCTTGCTCTGCTTACTTCCCTTCATATCAGTTAGTGTGTTTCCACAGTTCTCTTTTCATTTTATTTATTTCTTTCAGCATAAATCAATGTACCACAACTTAGCTATTCTGTAATTTATGGCTGACTACTTTGTTTCAAATTCTTTGCTGCTGCCAAAAGTGCTACTATAAATATTTTCATGTATATGGTGCCTTTCTTATTACAAATGGCCTCCTTAAAGTATATATGCCTAGTATATATAGAGTATATATGAAGTATATATAAAGAGAGTATATATATATATATATATAGAGAGAGAGAGAGAGAGAGAGAGAATATATATATATATATATATAGAGAGAGAGAGAGAGAGAAAGAGAGAGAGTATATATAGAGAGAGAGTGTGTGTATACACACACACACACACACACACACAGTATATATAGAGACAAAGGATATGGGCATCTCGATCGCTTTATTTGCATGATTCCAAATTGCTTTCCAGAATCATTATAGCAGTTCATAGTTCCACTAACAGTGTATTAACATACCTGTCTTTCCACAACCCCTGTAGTACTGACTTCCCATCTTTTGTCATCTGTACCAATTTGATGACTGTGAGATGAATCCTCAGAGTCACTTTGTTTTGCATTTCTTTTATTATCAGTGATTTGGAATATTCTTTTGTATGACTGTAAATGGTTTGCAATTCTTCTTTTGAGAATTAACTGTTCATATCCTTTACCACTTATCTATTGGCTTTTGAGCTTATATATCCTTATAGTTATATTTATATCTTATATACTTTCTCAGAGAAATTTGATACAAAGGTTTTCCCCAGGTAACTACTTCCCTTTTTATGTTAGATGCATTAGTTCTGCATGTGGAAAAGCTTCTCAATTTTATATAATTAAAATGACCTATTTTACCTTTTGTAATTGTCTCTATCATTTTTTGGGTAAGAATTCACCTCCTACCAAATGAAGTGAAAGGTACCTGATCTCCCAACCACCTGACCCAGGGGATAGAGCACTGGACCTGGTGTCAGGATGACCTGAGTTCAAATCTGGCCTCACATACTTAATGGCCATATGATCCTGGGCAAGTTACTTAACCCTATTTCTTTCAGTTTTCTCATCTGTAAAATGAGCTGGAGAAGGAAAGGGCAAACCGTTCCAGTATCTTTGCAAATAAAACCCCAAATAGGGTCACTGAGAGTTGGACACAACTGAAACAACCAAACAACAGTAAAACAACATTCTTTCAGATGGACTTCAGCTGCTAATTCTTTTGCCCAGGGGGTCTCTGTCTTTCCCCTCTCCTGTGGGGTGGTCTTCATTCCTTTTTTCCCCTCCACTGTGAGGAGGCTGCTTCTTGGGACTTTGCCTCTAGCCATTTCCCCTTTATGTGGTTGACTTCAAAATTATCTTCAAGACTATGACTGTATTTCCAACCATCTCCACTGGATATCACACCAACATGTCAAATAGAACATATCTGAAACCAGAATTGTTACCTTTTCCTGAAATCTGACTCTCTTCCTAACTTTCCTAGCTGTATTCCTAACACTAATGTCCTCCATTATTAATCCAGGCTTGAAACCTCAAGAATACTTTTTTCTCTTTCCTTACCACAACCCTCAGTTCCCAAGTGCAATCGTTTATACCTCTAGAGTCTGTCATGTCTTTCCCCTTCCATTCATTCCTTCTGTCACCATTTTAGTTCAAATCTTGTCAGGTAAACTATTATGAGAGCCTCCTGCACTACATCCTCACCTCCAGTTTCTTCCTGTTCCACCATATCTTACACACTCTCCCAGAGTGGATTTGCTAATACACAACTCTGATCACATTGGTTCTCTCCTTATGTTCAATGATTTCTCTATTTTCTGTCAAATAAAGGCTAACCTCTAGAGCCTGGTCATCAAAACCTTGGGCATTTTGCCTACACTACTTTTCAGGTTTATGTCTTACTCATCTCCTTTATACTTGCTGTGCTCCAGTCATACTGGATTCTTCGTTATTCCACAAACTCTTTCTACCCTGGAACATCTCTTTGCCTTTGCTTATGGCATACTCTACACTTTTGACATCCTAACTCAAGGTTCAAGTCAAGTATCTCCTCCTCTATGAAGCCTTACCTGACCACCTGCTCTCTTCCCTTCAAGCATGAAAAGGGGATTTTTCTTCCTCCTAATCCATCCTAGCATCTTTATGTTTCTCCTTTTATATTTTAAGATATTTATTCTTTACCATATTCTTTACCATATTATAAACTCTTTGAGAAAAAAGAATGTTTTATTTATTTTTGTTTACCGAGCACTTAGTACAATACCTTCTGCATCAGAGATAATCAGTTAAATTTTCTAAATAAAAAAAAAGTATGCAAAATCCTGAACTAGAAAATAGAAAGACAGGGCAATTATTTATAGTGTAACCAGTCACTTAGGTGACTGGTTTATCAAAAGATATGCATAGAAAATAAAATTATTGATTCTATAATGCATCTTTTTTCTCTTGCCTTTATCTAAAAGTTTAGTCAATGTAATCTGCTTGAAACATTGAGCGTTGATCTATCTCAGGAGGAGAATAAAATGATGATTAAGTTCAACCTGCCCCCAAGGAACTTACTTTTTGAAATATGGCATCACTGGCCGCCACTTAAGTGCCCTTGAGGTGTAATCATGTGGTGTACTATTACTTGATCTGTGGGAATTCAGAGGACATGATTCTGTGTCACCTCACAAAAGACATCACTAACAATTCCTTTCCCTAAATAATAGTGTTAGTTTCATAAATAAAGGTGTAAGTTTGCTCTTGACTCATCAAAGGTGACCCAGAAATATCTTAAGCCTTAAGGCATAAAATATGACTCTTGTGTTATATACTGTGTGCTCAGGTCAAATATCTGACCGGGCAAAGCAGGCAGTGACTCTCTTGACTGCTACCTTTTTCCTTTTGTTTGCTTATTTCACTGCAAAGTTTCATTTAAGGATCTAGGTCTTAAATTTGTGACTGTCATCAGTCCAGAGATACTCACTAGCTTATATTTTTGGAGGATGGCATTGTGTGCTTATTGGCCCCCAAAATAAAGCATTCAATTATTAATTATTATTAATTAAATTTTCCAGGGTAGACTCTAAAATTCTGAGATTATTCTATCATGTAGCTTCTATCCACATTTATTTATAAAGCCCCTACTATACGCTATTTCCAGAGTACTGTGTTTATTTCTGATTGAGGTGAAATTATGAACAGTGTTTTTGTGCTTTGTTCTAGTCTTACTTGGAAACTTATTTTCAGAAATAATTTGCATGATTTCATCAATAATGGAATAGAGGAATTATTTGAAACAATCTACTCAACCTTTAGCTCAGACTTCTAGGTAACATGACACTACAGTAACTTTTCACATTTTTTTTTTAGTCAAAACAAGTCGCTAAAACTTTTAGAACAAAGATTGACTCCAGACAGTGGCTTAGAATTTTTTGTGATCATATCTGCTATTGCAGACAACTGTGCTTTGAAATACGTAAGTTGGGGGGAAGGGTATTTGTTGGTACTTGCCACCAGGTTATCATTTAATAGGAGCTCCAATCAAACCAGTTCATCAAAAAAGTATTTATTGAGAAATGACATCCACAGCATTTCTCTAGGTCCCTCTAAAAGGTGCAGAAAACCAGAGGGCAGAGGGTCCTTGCACTCAGCGAGTTTGTAGTCCAACTGAGAAAATAAGGCGCTTCATGAAAAGTTGAATACAAGGCAGCATATGACTAAATGCTTCACAAGTGGTACTAGCAGTAAAGTGAATTGTGTTAGACTTTAGAGGAGGGAGAGATGATTGACAATTGGGGAAATTGAGAGCCCCCCTGGAAGAGTAAGGACTTGGGGAAAACAGGGAAGTTTCAGGGAGAATATAGGACTTGAAATGATCCTCAAAGAATGTATATGGGTAGATAGGACAGGAAAGGCATTCCTGGTAGGAGCACAGCATGACCAAAGGTGTGAAGGCTTGAATGAATAAAATACATAAATAGATGAGGTTGAAGGAAAGATAGATGCGATGTTTAGCTGTGAATTATTTTTCCATTTTCTCCATCATCTCCTTTGCCATAGATAACAGAGAGTTGTCTGAGTAAAGAAATCTTATTTTTATGTTGCCTTCAATGTTTTTTGCCCATGTGTCCAGAATCGTACATTTCCAGAAATATATGGAAGGAAATAGTTTTCAAGTAAAATAAAATGGACATTTTAATTTGTGGTCTAGGATTTGGGGAGGGAATTGGTAATCGTTTTTTTTCTTTTTATGTGTATTTATTTCCCTTAGTACCCTGTGCTTCTTGGCTCCCAAAGCACTTTCCTGCTTTAATTAGCAGAATTTTCCACACAGACTGCCCTGATGTATAGGAATCCATCGGGGAAACCTCAGATCCTAATACCATGAGGTCATCTACCAACCAGGTTGTTGTCTTTTCTATGACTCGTAGATTGAGACTGAACCCTACAGATCTGGTTTTTCTACAGTAATTAAAGTTGCAGTCAAATTATGCAATTAATTGATTTCATTCATAATTACCACATTGTTCTTTAATTCTCTTGATGAAATTGGGGAAGTAGAGTATTTTTCTTTTCCTGTTAGCTTTCAAGGAAGTAAGTATTTCTTTAAGAAGAATTTCTTCATCCAACCCTGCTTTTGGCTCCATCAAACATGCAAATGCCTTGGGGATTGGGCTTGTTCAGTAAGCCACAGCAGAAGCAAAAGAGCGAGATAATGAGCTGAAATGGATTTCAGGTTTTCCTTGCTCTCCCTGCAGAAAGTCTGCTGGCTTTTATAAGTCTAAACAGAGCCAGAAGGCATTCAGTCATAGTAAAACAATGACAACTTGCACACCATGAGGCATAACATTTTTGGTCTTACCATCCCCACCACCACCACTCCTCCCCAGCCTCCTTCCCCCTTACCCCCATCCTAGACAACCTTTGTATGATAGGGAAAGTATAACTGGATTCAGTTCACATGAAAAAGATGAGAATTTTTTTTTATAAATTTATTTAACTTTTTACATTCATTTTCACAAGATTTGGGGTTCCAAAATTTTCTCCCCATTTGTCCCCTCCCCCCTTCCCAATACACTGGACATTCTAATTACCCATATCACCAATCTGCCCTCTCTTCTAT
>CM053771.1:405070988-405192457 GCA_028658325.1 Potorous gilbertii | reverse complement strand
GCTCCTCCATGACCTGAGCCCATGGGGTATCGATTTCAGATATTTGAGATACAGAGGCTTTGACTCCTATGTCTTTACCTGATGGTAAGCAGATCTCTTCGTCGTCGTCGGAGAGGAATGGCGGAATCATCTTCTCAAGAAGATAACCTTGTATGGTCTTAGTTTTTTTCCCTTTTCTGGGCATTTTCC
This sequence comes from Potorous gilbertii, assembly GCA_028658325.1. Lineage (NCBI taxonomy): Eukaryota > Metazoa > Chordata > Mammalia > Diprotodontia > Potoroidae > Potorous > Potorous gilbertii. Next base: position 405,192,268 of record CM053771.1, on the reverse strand, counting down.
CAGCCAGTTACTTGACTTCTGAGAGTCTTCTCCACCTCCTGGCCTAGATCCGCCCAGCTAGTGCTTGGGGTCTGAGATTCAAATGCTGCTCCTCAGCCTCAGGGCTTTTGGCAGCAGGCCTGACTGCTCTTCAATGGGAGCTTATCTGCTGGTCTCAGGTTGGGGCAGGACCGTCTCTCAGGCTCAGTTCCCTCAGGGGGTTTATGCAGAGACCTTTTGTAATGGAGCTGCTGCGGAGCTGCTGCCGAGCTCCTGCCAGCTCTGGGAGCCTCTGGCCAAGCTGCCTCTGCCGCAGCAGCTGCCTCCCAAGGGGGTCCGAGTCCCAGAGATACCCCGCTCCTCTCTCAGCCCGTCTCTCTCACTGACCTGCGAGTCCGTGGGTGGAGGGGCCTTTGCGGCCACCGGAGATTCTGGTCCCTGAAGCCTGCTTGGATCTGCTTGCTCCTCTCAGTGCCGCGTGGCCGGGGCAGGGCAGGACAGGGCTCTGCTTCCATCCGGGGCTTCGATGGACCCCTGGGGTGGGCTTTTCAGGGCTCTCTGCACCAGAAATCTCCTTCACTGTGTTGCTGCGCGTCTTCGACTGTTCCAGAATTTGTCAGGAGTTCTTTTTACAGGAAATCCATGGGCTGTGGGTTCGGAGCTAGTAAAAGTGAGTCTTTCTACTCTGCCATCTTGGCTCTGCCCCCAAGATGAGAATTTTTTAAGAGACTGTGAACTCAACATCATGACATGGCATCCCCAAAATCAGTTCAGTACTTGACTCATGAAGAGAAATCTAGGGTTTACAATGAGGGAAGGGAGAGTTCTGAATTTTAAACCAAACCGATCTCACTTAGAGTACTGTGTCCAGTTTGAGGTTCTGCATTTTATCAGGGACATCAATACATTAGAACACATCCAGAGTGACTAGGATGCTGGGGGAACTCAAAATAGACCACATGAAGATAGTTGATGGAACCATGGTTATTTAGGCTCACAGTAAGAAGATGTAAGAGAGATGGGGTAGTTATTTTCAAATATTTGAAGAACTATTGCTTGGGAAAGGGATCAAACTTGTTTTCCTTCAACTAGTAGGTGTAAAGTTATAGTATTTTCCTGGAAGCATATTTCAATTCAGTATAAGAGAGAATTTCTAAACAGAGCTGTCTAAATCTCAGAAGGGGCCACTTAGGCAGGCAGTGGATTCTCCATCGCTGGAGCCTTCAAAATGGAGGCTGTATGACCACTTGTCAGAGATATGGTAAAGGAAGATTCATGCTTAATGTAGGGGTTATCATAGATGCTTTCTAAGGGTTTACAATTTTACTGTCCTCTGCTGCTCCTAAGAGAATATATCTCTGCCTACTGGTAGCTTTGTATTTTGGTGCTGTATCCCTATAAACCCAAAAGAGCTTTTCAAGCCATTGGATTTTCTAATAGAGAACCAGTCACACACAGAGTTGATAAAGACACTTCTACTAGAATCAGTTAGTGAGCTTGTGGTTAGAAAACTTTGTGGTTTTCAGTGTCTACTACAGTATTTTAATGGGCAACAATATAAAGAAGCGTTTCTTGAGTTACTGCATTTTTCTAGATTACTATAATACTGTTAACTATATAACTAGCATGATGTATTTCCATTCTTGCATCAGGAAAGCACAAATCTGACCACTTGCTCCAAATTATCAGTGTCATTGAGCCATGTAAAACCATTGTTGTTGTTAAAACATGGAAACATCTTTGTGTTATTCAATCATTTCAGTCATGTCTGATGATTCATGACCCTTTTGAGATTTTCTTGGCAAAGATGCTAGAGTGGTTTTCCATTTCCTTCTTCAGTTAATTTTATAGATAAGGAAGTAGAAGAAAACAGGGATAAGTGACTTACCCAAAGTCACACAGCTAATAAGTGTCTGAGGTCAGATTTGAATTCAGAAAGATGAGTCTTCCTGATTCCAAGTCCAGTACTGTACCCATTTTGCCATCTAGCAGCCCCAAATGTGAACAGTTTAGCCCACTAAAATTAGTTTGCTCAAAATGACATCTAAATCTTCTAGTCACCCACAGTAACTGGCCTGTATAATCCAAGAATCGTTCCCCAGTGAACTTAGGAAAGAAAAGTAAGTCATCATGAACCTACTTAGTTAATTTTTCTTTAACCAACTATATGTTTACCACCCAAAACCTATAGTAAATTGTATATCTTAGTCTCTTTTGCTTAAAATTAACATCACATTATTGATCTGTGAACAAATGTTTCATAAGTACCTACTTCCAGCCCAGTGGGCAGCCAGGTGGTACAGTCAATAGACTACCAGGCCTGGAGTCAGGAATCCAGCCTCTTCTTCCTGAATTCATATCTGGTCTTACTAGCTAGGTGGCTCTGGACAAGTCACTTAACCCTGTTTTCCTCAGTTTCCTCATTTGTAAAATGAGCTGGAGAAGGAAATGGCAAACCACTCCAATATGTTTGCCAAGAAAACCCAGAATGGGGTGATACGGAGTCAGACAGGACTGAAAGGAATGAACCACAACTTGGACCCAATACTGTTTTAGGGCTTGTGGGGGAGGGGGTCTAATAAGTAAGTGCTCAGAAAATACTTCATGATTTTTCTGAATTGGTGTTTTTATATTATAGTTGGAGTTTTAACTTCACCCTAGAGCCACAGTAGCCATATGTTGTTTCTAAGCAATATCTTTTTACTTACAGGCATCTTTCCCAGGGAACCTGCAACTTGTCCTTGTTCTGCGCCCAACAGGATTTTTACAAAGGACTCTCTCAGACATTGCTTTCAAATTCAATAGAGATGAATTTAAAATGAAGGTACCTGTAAGTATTTCAGTACTTGATCTCCTGCGCCCTCCACATGCTTGTGAGCCAAGTGATCTCTTCCTTTGTCATCAATGGAAGTTGTCTAAAGTATTGACAATAATTATTATTTTTTTTTAGTATTGGTAATTATTATAAAATTGTTTTGATGAGAATCTGGACACATTCCTCAGAGAGGATCCTAAGGATGTCATTAAAGAGACTTGGAAAAGTGGTTGGAATTTGAACTGGAAAAGGTTTGATTGACTAGTGTTTGAGTTTTAGACCTCCATAAATTATCTATAACTTGAGGTATCCCCCAGAATGACAGATCTAGATGTTAGCCTAGAACCGGAGGTGGAAGACTTGAGCCTCGTAACAGAAATTAGAATCAAATTTAATAGTCTGCTGATTTTGACAGAGAGAACTGAGTGTGAGAAATAAGAATAGAACAGGGTGTTCCTTGAAGTCATCTGTGTCTAGATCATAATATTTAGGATAGGATTTTCTGACTCTATAAGTCATAATTTATGATTTTGGTTATGCTTTGTTTTACCTTCCCCTTAAAAAATCCACCCAAATTTATCTCAGTCAAAATGAAGTTAAGAAGGGATCTGTGTACCCACAACCCTTGGTAGTAGCCTGATGTTGTGCAAAGACCCATGGATTGGACATCAATGCCCAATCCATGTTCTGCCACACCTGTGTGACAGTGGACAAGTTACTAATTTATTTGGAAAATGAGAGGGATGGTAGAGGTGAAAATTCAGAGAAGGAAAAGCTGAAGAGTTAACTGTGAAGTTAACTTGGGACAATCCCTCACAGTGCTAAATCAAATTCCAACCCAAGTTTTATGTGAGTAGATGTTTTAAAAAGTTATGAGACTGTCAAATTGTTAATGTGGTAGCTAGGTGGCCCAGTGTAAAGTGCGCTGGACTTGAAATCAGAAAAGATTCCTCTTCCTGAGTTCAAATCCGACCTCAGACTTACTAGCTCTATGACCCTGGGCAAGTCACTTACCTGTGTTTATCTGTTTCCTCATCTGTAAAATGAACTGAAGAAGGAAATGGCAAACTTCTCCTGTATCTCTGTCACAAAAACTGCTAGTGGGATCACAGAGGTGACTCAACAGCAAAAATCAACAAAAGACTAAATTGTTGATTTGTAATCAATCAACAAGTATCTGTCAAGGGTCTCCCATGTGTCAAGCCCTGGGTTAGATGCTGAGAATACAAAAATAGAATAAGAGTTCCTATCTCTAGGGACTTCTCTCTATCACATAAACTTCCTTTTCATATTATTTATAGCCCTTCCTCCCCCTTGGATTCTTCTTTATGTTAAAAGAGATTACTACCCAATGACCATCTCATAGATGGAAGCCCAATGTCATAGAACTTTAGAGCCAGAAGGTACTTTGGAGATTATCTCATAGTTTAATAGACATTCAAATGTTTATTGTTATTGTGGAGTCATTTCAGTCATGTCAGACTCTTCATGAGGTTTTCTTGGCAAAGATACTGGAGTGGTTCGCCATTTCCTTTTCCAGCTCATTTTACAGATGAGGAAACTGAGGCAAACAGGGTTAAGTAACCTGCCCAGATTTGATCTCAGTATAATGAGTCTTCTTGATTCCAATCCCAGTGCTTTGTTCTCTGCTCCACTTATTTGACCCTGGTCAAATGTAGCCTCAACATATTGAAAATCCTACGTCAAAGATAACCCTTTTGTTTACAAGATCAATAGATAACCACTGTGACCATCTGGAACCCCAAGAGAGGAAGAAGAAATTATTATTCAATTTGTAGAATGCTTTGGGGCCACAGAAACATGGTTTTAAGCTTTTTAAAAATTGAGACAGAATGCCATCCCCACCTCATTTCCTCACACTTGAGTTTCTCCTACACATTAAATGATATATCTGTCTAGGAAGATAAAACTAGATCACTGAAGGAACAGATAGTATGCTGGATCTGGAGTCAGAAAAACATGAATTCTAGCCTCAGATTCTTACTAGCTGTGTGACCCTGGGCAAGTCACTTCACCCCTGTCTCCCAATTGCAAAAATGGGGAAAATAATAGCACCTACCTCTTAGGATTATTGTGAAAATCAAATGAGCACCAACTGAAAAAGCACTTAGCCCTGTGCCTGACACGTAGTAGGTACTATATAAGTATTTCCTTCCTTTCCCCCTTCTGTCTTTTTCTCTAATGAATGACATCTTTTTTTTCTTTCTAGGACTGTGACTCTTCTTAAAAAAAACTAAATGTGCAAAACTCAATATGTTGGTAGTAGCATTAAGTTAATCAATATAATTAATGGCACTGAATTACCAATGGTTGCTTAACAAACTATCATGGCACACAAGTGGCTGCCAATATAAGCTTTCTCTCATGTGAATTTCTGCTGAAATAGTGTACTCCTTTAAAATAAGAGAGCAAAGGTATATCTGGCTTGATCCAAGAGCCCTTGTAATGTCTTAGGAAATGGGAATTGAATTGTTTGTGGAAATGATTCTGATGACATTGCTAATTTTTATAAAATTCTTCTTAGGGTTGGTCTTTCATTTTCTTCATGACGTCTAACTCTTTGTGACCCCTTTGGCATTTTCTTGGCAGAGATATTGGAATGGTTTGCCATCTCCTTCTCTAGTTCATTTTATAGATGAGGAAACTGAGTCAAATAGGGTTAAATGATTTGACTAAGGACACATAGCTAGTAAGTGTCTGAGGCTGAATTGGAACTCAGGAAGATGAATCTTTCTGCCTCCAGGGCGGGCAGGTTCTATATCCGCTGCACCACCTAGCTGCACCCATTTTCTCTATCATGTTTCCCCAAACCAACCTGTCCACACAAATCAAACAAAAGCAAAAATGATTGAGAAAAGAAAGAGTGAAGAAAGGGTGCTTTTCATTCCCTTTGCTCCTCCCCACCCCCCCATCTTTGCCATATCCCCTCCCTCCAACATATGAAGCCACTTTCTTCATCGTTCACAGAATCATTGCTTTTTTTCTGGAAAAGACCTTTAAGATCACCTACTTCAAGCCCCTCACTTTGCAGATAAGGAAACTGAGGCTCAGAGATGTAAAGTGAATTGACCATGGTCATGCAGCTAGTAAAGTGGTTGAGCTAGGATTTGAACTCAGGTTCTCTGACTCCAACTTCGTCCATCTTTACACTTCACTACTGCTTCCTTTTTTCTCGTCCATGGGTGCTTCGGGTTGCCATGTTCCAATCACTGGTTAAGCAACTTCATGTGTGACTCTTGTGGCCATGCTACTCTTCATCTAGAATTATTTTTTAATATTTTGTATTATTTTCTTATTGTACTTATGCAGTATTCTAAAGTTCAGAAATCCTGTGCCTAAATTTTCGCGTTTGAACCTCAAAATAACTTTGAAAAGTATTATTCCTATTTTGCAGATAAGCAAACTGAGACTTGTAGAGCATACGTGACTTTCCCATAGTCACACAGCTAGGAAACATCACAGGCAAAATTCAAACCCAAATCTTCCTTTCCTACTCCAAGTTTAGCATTCTGTCCTTTATAACTGAAGCCACAACTCTTTCCCCTCACCTGTTCATCCTGCTAAAAGCAATTTTATTTATAGCAACCCTGGACAGTTTCGTACTTTCTACATGGGCACAGTAGGCTATCTGTGAAAATACCACACTGTGTCATTACAAATAGAAGCATCAGATGCTCTGGGATTTTTGTGAATAGTTATGTTCTGTGTTTATAGCATGAAAGCAGCCTTAAAGTCTGAAGAACGACTGTATGGATATGATTCATGGTAAACCTCATGAAATCAAAGACCATTGCTTTAGGTTTCCTATACATCATCATTTGGCACACTTAGGGTGGTTTCAGTCCATGTGAACTATAGATGTCACTTTAAGGTATAGAGTTCCATGTTCTTTGGAGCCTTCTATACCTCATAAGTCCTATTGAGCAGAACATTTTCATTTTGATAATCTTCATAATAAATACAAAATCTTTTCTACCACCATTTAGATTAAGCTTGGCTTTATAAATGACAAGGAAGCCTCATCAGGAACTATTTCACACATACTTGTGCATGGGAAGGAAGTAGTTTCTTTTAGAGTGACACCACTGTGTCATATTAATAGTCAAGAACCAGATTTCAAAAGACATATTAGCATTAAAATCACTAGCCTTTTCTAATCTGCTGGGTCTTCTCTCTGGCTTATGTACAGATGTTACTTGGAGACCCTGGTGATCAACATCTCACTCCCAGCATTTGTAGAGTATCCACAACTCCAGAAGGTCGCACACTGGAAAGAAACTGATCAATGAATGGAATTGCTTTGTACCAATCTTTAAATACTGATAATGAATATTTTCATTAAGCATACACAGTGTGCTAGTAATCATATAGAAAACCTACAAGATGGGACTGTTGATGGAACTGTGAACTAATCCAACCATTTTGGAGAACAATTGGGAATTATGCCCAAAGAGTTATAAAAATGACTATACCCTTTGACCCAGAAATACCATTATTAGTTTTATTTCCCAAGGTGATTAAGGAAAAAAGAAAAGTCCTTATGTTCTAAAATACTTGTAGCAAATCTCTTCGTGGTGACAAAGAACTAGAAATTGAAGGGGGTGGCTGAACAAGTTGTAGTATATGATTATAATGAAATACTACTATACTGTAAGAAATGATAAGTAGGTTGCTTTTAGATGAGCATGGATAGATTTAGATGAAATAGCAGAGTGCAGTGAACAAAACCAAGAGAACTTTGTAAACAGTAACAGCAATATGTTTCAAAGAGCTACTTTGAACAAGCCATTTTGAGTATCATAAATGCTTGAATCAACTACAAAGGACCTATGGAGGAAGATGCTATACATATCCAGAGAAAGAAATATATACAGTATAATTTTACTGTACTGTATACACACACACACACACACACACACACACACACACACACACATTTGTGTCTAATGGAAGCCTTCTCTGGGGCAGGGTGGGGAGAAAGGGAGAAAAAAATGCACAACAAACAATAAAAGAAAATCTAAAAAGAAGTACAGAAAGCAGGATAGCTTTGAAAATGATGTGTAGTATTTATTACATAGTTTTTCAAATAAAGTAAACAGTATGAAATGGAAATTCATGGTTTTATATTGAATTCTCTTTTTATGTTGTGCTGTGTACATGAAGATTTTTTTTGTCTTTTTGCATGTAAGTTCAAAAGGAGTAAAAAAGTTTTTAAAAAGAAAACCTAAAATAAAGAAATCTAAAAAGGTTCCTACAGAAATGCGTGAGTAACGAGAAAAAAAATGTAAGAAAGTTTCCTTGACAATTAATTGGGTTAAGTTTGCTTGGAGGGCACTAAGGAATGGTGTAGAAGGATAAAAATGGAGGCTGACTAAGCCTCTTTTAGAGAGTTCCATTCTTAAATTAAATACATTTTCTTCTGATTTCCTAATATAAATTACCCTATTTTTAATCTCAACGAATAGTTAACAATAGCCAGGGTGGTAATACAGAACAGATGTAAAATGGATCTAAGGACTATTTTGGAAGACTTACTTGATATCTTACAGAGCAATGATTTTTTTTTTATTTGAAATCTTGGAGTTTCATTAAATAAAAAAAAGAAAAAAATTATACATAGCAAAAACTGAAAATAAGCCCTGGATAATTTGGTTCTCTTTCACTAATAAAAACTTTTTTTCCTCTTAACTGTGTTTGTGCAGAGGAATCATTTAAATGCAATAACCATGCCATTTAAAGGGCATACACATATATCTGATGTGTAGATAGAATATAAGTTCCTTGAGGGAAGGAACTTTTCCAGTTTTATATTTGTATCCCTAGCATGCTGCCTAGTATATAATAGGTACTTAATTAATAGACTCTAGGCTTATAGATCTAGAATTGGAAGGGACTTCAAAAACCATTCACTTCAACCCTCTAATGTTACAAGTGAGGAAACTGAGGCTAAAAGAAGTTGTGATTTTTCACAAAAGTTGATTGACTGAAATGTGAAAATTGATGAATTTGCCATACCTATTATGCATTATTTAGCTAACATTTGGGGTGTTGTGCAAACACTAATTGGTACCTGATAAAACTGCTGCATCATTTTCCTCTGCAATGGGTACATATAAATTGACATTTCTCAAACTTAACAGCTATTATTTTCACCAACCATGTCCTTTGCTGCCATGAAGATATTTTCCCCTGATAGATTGCTGTGTTAGCGCTATAGATGGATGCTCTATTTGTGGGTTTTGCTTTGTTTCCTTTTTCTAGATCATAATGCTCAGTTCAGTACCAGAATTGCAGAGTTATATTGACAAAACACAACTAACGGAAGATCTTGGTGGGACCCTGGATTATTGCCATAGCAGGTGGCTATCTCACCGCACAGTAAGTGACCTTTCCAATTATGTTTTGGTTGTCAGGAGGAAAGGAAAGGACAACATTTCCCTTGATTACATGCTTACCATATAGTCCTGCTTCTGCATCATGGCATTAAGTTTTCCCAAACATGTTCATATTAACAAAAATTTACTTCCAAAGAATGAGGAGATGGTCTCAATGGAACTTAGTCATCTTAAAGAAATAACATGACTAATAAGTTTGGGAGTGGTTTTCTGCAGGCTTAAAAGCAAAAGACTATGTTGTGGTTTTTGTGTGTGTGTGCGTGAGAGAGAGAGAGAGAGAGAGAGCACAAGCACACGTGGTCATTCTATTCTTAACAGAGAGAGGGAGAGAAGTCAAGTACAGAATTACTCTGAATTTTGAGATTATGTTGAAAGAGTGTCTGATCTGAATCTGGGAGAAAAAAAAGCATGCAGCCAGGGAACGAATGGTGAAGGTACTTGTCTATAAGCATATAGTTGCTCAGATTTTCTCTGAGATCTCTTACTTTTGGAATGAGGTGATGTTTAATTTATTAGCTGTTATGAGATCTAGGTCTCATTTTAAAACAGCAGCCGTGTTGTGTGCATAGAATATTTTATGATAGCCATTTTTCCCCTCTTTATTTCAAAAGGCTATTGAAAGTTTCGCCCTAATGGTTAAGCAAACAGCTCAAATGCTCCAGTCCTTTGGGACAGAACTGGCTGAGACGGAATTACCTAATGATGTACAATCAACCAGCTCCATTCTTTCAGCACACACAGAGAAGAAGGGCCAAATGAAGGTAAGTGAAGGATGGGAAGGGGCAAATCTGGCTGAGGTTAAACACTAAAGGGCTCTGATCATTGAAGAGAAATTTTGAAGAGGAAAAAACTTGATTATACCAAGTAGGAGGCTGAAACATACTTCAAAAAGCCACTCTTATTAGCTACTGCTCATTAGCTTCCAAGTTTGGAGACTGAGGGTTCGCTTTTATTTCTGACATAAAAAGCACATTTTTTTCTCTCTGATATAAAAAGGACAGCTTTAGTAGAATGCAGATTGAAACATGTTCTTGTGGTGGTATCAAATGTGGGTAATAAATCCTTTGCATCACTGAGTAATGATGAGATCTACACAGAATTATGAATTAGGCTTTAAAGATATCTATCCTCAAAGTGATTCATGCTGGTGATTACTGAGTCTATTGGTCAATCTCATGTAGATTTTAAAGGTAAGATTCCTATAGTACCTTAAGCAGATATTAGACACGCAGGTGGGAAACATTGTGTTTTATGACAATTCCAGAAATCCAAGGGTCTTAATCTTACCGTATTTACTTACTAATTTCCTCTCCCCACTTTGTATAAATTCCATTTTTTTCTTCACACAAGCCTACTCCTACACACTGGCTAAGTGTTTTGCTTTGAAACGGCTTACTTCTCTTGATAGAGGCTTTTCTTATTTTTTATTTTTTATTTTGATAGAGGCTTTTCTAAGGAGGATACGCTCAAAAGTCACCAGACATGCAGCCCTATCTAGCTTAAAGCAGTATCTTGCTCTAATTATAAAGAAATTACTGAAGGAAGGTGTGTTGGACAACCTATCTTCCTTACTACTAAGTGATGTGTAACTGACTAAGTCAGTGTTAGAAAATGAGGGCAAGTCTCTTAACCTCTGTGTCCCATACAACTTTCTAAAACTGTCCATTGAAAAGGAAGTAGCAACCTAGACTGATTTTTAAGTATTCTTTTTAATTATTTGGCCACCACTGCAATCACAAGCCAGGTTAAAGAATTATTTGCATGAGCTACTTCACAGTAATGTTGCTGAAGAAAGTGCCATATAAATGTGAACTGCTATATTGTCATCCAGATGCTTGCATAATTCCTTCCCCCATCCCAACTTGTTGTTTTATGGAAATGTCAAGGGAAAATACTCCCTAGAGCTGAACTTATGGGAGGTGCTTGACTTTCCAGTATATTTATACTGGCTTTTGTTTGTTCCCAAGAAAAAATTATGACTAAGTATTTATGCCAACCAGAACTTCATGTAGATTGCCTTAACTTCACATCGGACTCAAGTGATAGACCACATGATATACCAACTTCTTTAACTATTAGACCTGCATGTTAGTTCTAGCTTTGCCACTAGGAAAGGAATGAAATAATTATTTATTAAAACTGTACTACATGACAGGAACTGTGCTAAACACTTTAAAGATATTGTCACATGGACCTTGCAACCCATAAGATAGGGGCTCTTATTGTCACTATTTTACAAGTGAGGAAACTAAGGCAAATAAAGGGTAAGCGATTTTTGCTCAAGATCACTAAGGTAGTTAAGACTGGATTTGAACTCAGAAGACCCAGTATTCTATCTACTATGCTACCTAGCTGTCTAGCTAGCTGTGTGACTTTTATCAAGTAATTTCATTTTCATAATGAAAATCGTAAAATTGCCTTAGATAATCTCTAAAAAATTTTCTATTTTTTTTATTGTATTATTGACATGATAACCAGGGGGCTGGTTGGTGGTACCGTGGATAGAACACTGAGCTTGAAATCAGGAGGGCTCATCTTCTTAAGTTCAGATTTGGTCTCATACACTTAGTAGTTGTGTGACTGTGGGCAGATCACTTCACCCTGTGTTCCTTGGTCTGTCATTTGTAAAATGAGCTGGACAAGGAAATGGCAAACCACTCAAATAGGTTTACCAAGGAAATTTAAAATGGGGTCACAAAGAGTCGGATGTGACTGAAAATTGACTAAACAACAAAAATAACCTGGCACGTAGTAGGCATTTAATAAGTGTTTGTTGATTGACTCCTTTGTAACCTAATCCTGGCTTTTCCTTTCACTGGTTGTGTAATATTAATCAAGTCATTTAATTCCTCTGAACTTGAAAGTTTCCTTACAAGTAAAATGAGAGAGTTGAGCCAGTTGATTTCTACAATCTCTTCTGGCTTTGAAAATTCAATGGTTCTATAAACTTACTCAAGAAGGCAATTTCTTTGTCAGTATCCTCAATACCATTATTATTTTCACCATCCTTTACAATTTTTTCCACATACTCTTTAAATCAACCTTTTCAGAAAATTAGCAAATAGCATAGTTTCTAATGATTCGTTATGTATTGATAAATGAATCTCTAAAATTCCGATAAATAAATTTGAACGAGCTGATGTCTTTCCACAGGAAGATATGATGTTAGCATTAAAAGAGGGACACACTATCCTTGAAAGCATTAGAGAGCCCCTGGCCAAGAATCCTGAGTACAACCTGAATCAAGATCAGCTTGACAATCAAACCACAGTGCAAAGGTGAGGGGAACCACGAAATGTTTGTGGGAGTTTTGTTTTCTTTTCTTCTTTAATAATTTTTATTTCAATTGACAGGCATTTAATCTTTTTCTCTCTCAACTCTACTTCTATGCTGACAGGGAAAAAACAAAAACCTTATAACAAATATATATGATCAAGTTTTACTTTGAATTCAAGGGATTTTAGAAGGGTGCTCATATTTGCAAAGGAAGGTAAATATTGCTTGAGTGACCAGGTAGACAGAGGCAAAATTAGACAGTGGCAAAGTGTAGCAAACTGGGAATGATCCAGAGAAATTGACTCTCAGCCCCATGCTGATTATGGCTAACAGAGGGACTGAGCAATTCACCGAATCTCTCTAAGCTTCAGTGCTTTCACTTGTAAAATGAAGAACTTGGAATGTATTTTCCCCAAAGTCACTTCTAGCTCTACAATCTTTGATTTTATGAAATTCTAGGCACTTATCCCTCTGAACTCCAAAGGAAACCTCATTTTGTAGTTCAGGATATTCCCTGAAATGAAAACCACTAAATTTCAAAGCTGGGAGAATTCTTTATGATACCAAATACTGATAAGAATAATGTCTTAGTTTATTGTACCCTCTCCTTTCAAAATATTTTTTGCATTTGTTTCTTCTTTGTACTTACAGTATCCCTTTAGTGTGGGAGTGTCATAGTTTGTTTTCAGTTAATAGAAAGGGAAACATTTAGAAAGGGGGATTCATTTCTAGGTGGGTTTCTAGGTCAGCATCCAAATCACACTTTTAAAAGTTAAATATTTTAAGTTGAGAAGCTACTTGATGTATTAGAGCATGAGATTAAGAGTCAGAGAATGTACATTTGACCCCCTACTAGCTATTCAACTGTGGGCAAAACATTTCAAGTAAATGCTTTGGAAACTACTAATTACTATTTATAAGTTAGATTAGATCAGAGATGTCAAACTTGCTACTGCATGAAAAAATCCCAAGTTTGGCCAGAACCAGATTAAAATGTAATTGGGAAATGTTTAACAAAATAAACTTTAAAAAAAATACGTGAGTAATGTTAGTTTGTGGTTTTCTAAGTTAACATGGGCTGCAAGGGACCCATTTCTTCTTATTTTCTTGTACCCACATTTATAATCTATCCCTCTCATCACCTAGCATGAAATAAAACAAAACAAAAAACAGTCTTCAGTGTAAATATGCATAACCCATATTGGGAATGTATGTTAAGGTCATCTTGTCTCTGGCAGGAGGTGAGTAACATGTTAACTCTTCAGTCCTTTGGACTCATTGTTTCTCATTGCATTGACCAGAGTTCTGAGACGTTCAAAGATGTTTTTTTCTCACAGTGTTTTCATTGTACAAATGCTTCTCCTTGTTCCAGTCACTTCACTCTGCATCAGTTCATAAAAGTCTTCTCACTGTATTATGTTGCTTTCCTAGTTCTTTGAACACTGGCTCCATGCCCTTTACCAAGACATAACATAATGTAACATAACACAAAATAGTATAAACATAATATCAATATAGTGTGACCTAGTATTTCTATAGCACTTTAAGGTTACAGCATGCTTTACAAATATAATCTTATTTTATCCTTACAACATATTATTGTATTCATTTTACAGATGAGGAAACTGAGGCTGTGGGAAGTTAAGTGAGTTGCCCGAGGTTTCATAGCTAATAATTGTAAGAGGCAAGATTTAGGTCTCCTGAAGACTCAGGTCTTCCTGATTTTAGGTTTTATTTGAGGTTAGCATCATGGGTGTAGATGACTTCCCAAGTGCTCAGGTCTTCACCTATGATCCTATGTAAATATGAATAATCTTTCCCATCTGCTGCCATCCGGGCTTAGACGTTTCTATAGGTCTTAGATTTTTTCCGTGCCAGGCCTTTGGCGTGCTTGCTTTGACAGATCAGCTTCCCACCGTCATCGGAGTAGAGTCTGATGCCCTTTAAGTAGAGCTAAATGGTAGATACCAGGGATAGGAACAGAATAAAAGTTGCTAGCCGGGGGCTTCCTAGGTCCAGTTCATTCTGATCCAACCAGAATCAGTGAAGCACCTGTCTTGATCAAGGCACCTTTCTTAAGTGCTGAGGATAAAATTGCTTCCCTCAGGGAGCTTCCATAATACTAAGGAGAATATTGCACATCACCAGAGATGTTTGTACACAATGATAATAAAGAATTGCCGTAGGAGAAAGTCAACCTTGAAGGAAGCTAAGCATCCTCAGAAGTAAAGAGATTGAATTCCAGACACAGGGTGACCTGGACAAAGACATACACAGAGTCAAGAAAGGGAGTTATGATTTTTGGTAACAGATAGAAGGAACATAGAGTGTGGAAAGCAGAGCAATATGAAATATGCCTGGAAAAATCATCCTGAGCCAGGTAATGAAGGAAATTAAATGCCAATCTGAGAAGATTCTATTATCCCTAGGGAAATATGAGGCTATTAGAGGTTCTTGAGTGCAGGAGTGGTGTGGTCAGACATGTGCTCTGGGAAGATTATTTTGGCAGTTATATGGAAGATAGAGGAGAGGAAGGAAAAGGTAATAGAGTTCAATTAGGGAATTTTGTTTGAGTAGTCCAGATGAAAATGTCAAGAGTTCAGTCATCCAGGGTAGCATGACTGGAGAGAAAACAGTTTCAAGACATGTTATAGCTATAGAACCAAGAAGACTTGGCAATAGATTAAATATGAATGAAAAACATGAAATGAATAGGGGAGAAATGAGAATGATGCTGAAAAATGTGAATTAGGGTGCCTAAAAGGATAGTGGTACCCTAGGTAAGGTAAAAACAGAAATAACTCTAATGGAAGAGGACGAATGGAGGAATAACTCTGGTTTTGGATATGTTAAGTATGACACAACTATGGGATATTTATCCACTTTGAGTTTTCTAATAGTTGATAATAAAGGACTAGAGACCAGGATATGAGGGCTAAATATATAGATCTGGGAGGCATCACATCTGTGCTTAGGGACCTTCATAAAAATTGTAATGAGTAACCATTTAGGGACATTTAGAGAGCAATTTGGAACTATACCCAAAGGGCTATAAAAATGTGTATACCCTTTGACCCAGCAATACCACTTCTAAGACTGTGTCCTAAAGAGATCATAAAGATAGGGAAAGGATCCACATTACTAAAATATTTATAGCAGCTCTTTTTTGTGGTGGCCAAGAAGTGGAAATCAAGGAGATGCCCATCAACTGGGGAATGACTGAACAAGTTGTGGTATATGAATGTAATGGAATACTATTGTGCTATAAGAAATGATGAATGGGCAGACTTCAGAAAAACCTGGAAAGACGTACATGAACTGATGCTGAGTGAAGTCAGCAGACCCAGGAGAACATTATACATAGTACCAGTTACAGTGTACGAGGACTGATATTGATAAACTTAGTCCTTCTCAGCAATGCAAGGACCTTAAACATTTCCAAAGGACTCATGATACAAAATGCCATTCACATCCAGAGAAAAAACTATGGAGTCAGAACACAGACTGAAACAGACATTTTCTTTTTTGTTAGGTTTCACTGAGTTTTATTTTGTTTTTCTCATGGTTTCTCCCATTCATTATAATTCTTCTATGCAACATGATTGGTATGTAAATGTATTTAATAGGAATGTTTGTGTAGAGACCATATAAGATTGCATGCCATCTTGGAGAGAAGGGAGGGGGAGAAAATTTAAAACTTATGGAAATGAATGTTGAAAACTGAAAACATAAATTAATAAATTTGGGGGGAAAATTGTAAAGGAGACTGAAAAGTCAGATAAATAGGAAAAGAAGTAGGAGAGAAGAATGTCCCTAAAACTCCACAAATAGATAGTATACAGAATGAAGAGATGGTTAAAAATCAATTAGTAAGCATTTATTAAGCACCTGCTCTTTACTAGTCACTGTGCTAAATGCTGGAGATACAAAGAAGGGCAAAAGAAAGTCTCTGCTCTCAAGGACCTCACAGTATAATGAGAGAGACAACATGAAAACAATCATGCAAGCAAGATGTAGGACAAATTGGAGATTATCTCAGAGAGAAGACACTAATATTGAAAGAGTTAGAGAAAAGGCATCTTGCAGAAGGTTAGGATTTTATCTGAGAAAAGGAAGCCAGAAAAGCCAGGCAGAGATGAGGAGAGAGAATTCTAGGCATGAAAGACAGTAACATTGTCACATGCACCAGAGGTGTCAAGAAGGATGATGATTGAGACAGAACCTTCATATGTAGCAATGAAATAAACATTGCTGGTCTTGGAGAGAGCAGTTTCAGTCAAGTGGTGAGATCTGGAGAGGGCTGAAAAGTGAGTGGGAGGAGAGGAGGTTATTGGCCAGGTGCGTATATCGTTTCTTTGTCTTTTTTCCTCTACCTGGGATTTTGATTGTAAAAGAGAGGTGAAAGGTGGGATAATAGCTTGAGGGGATGGTAAGATCAGGTGAAAACTTCTTCAGGATGGAAGAAATGTTGGGCATGTTTGTAGAGGAAAAGAGACAGTAAGACAAGACTAAAAATTATAGAGAAAACAGAGATGGTTGAAGGAGCTCCCAGATGAAACAGAAGAGGATGGGACCAAGGGCACAAGTACAGAGGTTGACCATGGCATGATGAAGTGTCTTTCTTTGTAATGGAATGTAACAGAGAAAATGGGAGACAATATGGAGACATTATAAAGGAGAAAAAGGAAGCTTGTGATATATGACCTCTTTTTTCAGTAAAGTAGGTGTCTGTATGGACAGAGAAGAAGATAGAAATGGTTTAGAAGTCTTTGAGAATTTTGAAACAGTTGTGGGGAATGTAATGGAATGTCAGTGAAGAATTAAAAGACTTCCCTCTAGTGATGAAGATTAGAAAACATGAATGTATGGGGTACTCAGTGGACACTATTACTGACTTTGTCTAGTGATAGTCAGCAGTGTATATGTAGGATCAGAGAAGATAGCTGGCCTGGTAACTCAGGGTTGGGATTTGACAAGGTGTTGGGCGTCAAAAGACCAAGGAGACAGATGAAGTAAGTCAAGAGGATGGTGTGTTACTGAATTGTTTTTGTAGGATCAAAATTAGAAAGGAATCCCTATGGTCCATTCCAGATCTGAATCTACATTGTAGCTTTTTAATTCATTTTTTCTAACTATATATAAAGAAAATTGGAGCATTTATTTTTACAAAATTTTGAGTTCCAAATTTTCTTCCTTCCTCCATACTCTCTTCCTAAAATGGTAAGCAATTTGGTATAGGTTGTAAAACCTATATGTAAAACATATTTCCATATTAGTCACAGTTGTGAAATAAGAAACAGACCAAAAGAAAAACCCACCAAAAAAGGTGAAAATAATATGCTTCAGTCTGTATTCAGAGTCCATTAGTTCTTTCTCTGGATGTAAATAGCATTTTCCATCATGAGTCCTTTGGAATTTTGTCTTGGATCACTGAGAAAATCTCAGTCGTTGATAATTGATCATCACACAGTGTTGCTGTTTATATTGTGTATAATGCTGTCCTGGTTCTGCTTATTTCATTTTGCATCAGTTCATTAAATCTATGTTTTTATGACTAAATTAAAAGCTTAGGAGACTCTCAAAAGCCATGTAATAGAAATGAAGTAGTTGGCACTTCTATAGGACAAGTCAAATATTTTATTTTGGTAGGATTGACTTTCTCCCTGGTACAAAGTCTTCAATATTTCCATGTGAAATGAAAACAAATGATTTACCTCTGAGGGAGAATTTGTTATGGTCTGATACATATATACATAGACACATACATACATATGTATATGTATGTGTATATATACATATATGCGTGTATATATATGTATTTATATGCACATGTATAGTGTAAAATGATTCTTGCCTTTTAGGCTTCTGGATCAACTGGGTGAAACGGAAGCTGCTTTTGATGAATTTTGGGCTAAGCATCAGCAGAAACTCGAACAGTGTCTACAGCTACGGAATTTTGAGCAGAATTTTCGAGAGGTGAGTGCCTACAGATTCCAGTGAAACTTGAGGCATGCTCCTAAATATTTCAGTTGTCTCAAGCAGTGATTGATCACTAGAAGGTGGAATCCTCTAAGTTTCTAGGTTTCCCATCCATAACTTCATGCTTTGCCTTCTCTACACCTTAGTAGGCAGTCATCATGAGTCACTGTGACCTCCCCATTCACACACACACACACACACACATACACACACACGTGTCATCCCTTGGTGGTTCATCCTTCTGATGGTGACACCGTCCACAATTAGCTAGGCCAATCCTTGCATGATAGATGCATGGTCTATTGCTATGTCTGTAATTCCAAGTCTTTTTTATAGAAATTGCCAGGAGTTAGGCTTCAAGAGCTGTCAAGAGGAAATAGATTAGGTCTTTGGTAGGAAAGGGGAATTAAAAAGACCAAAAAACCCTCTTATAGTACAAAGTGGTGCCTAGTGTGATAAGGTTGCTGGAAAGGGCTCTCAGGATTTAAAGAAGGAAAGATCATGCTTGGCCAAGCCAGAAAACCAGATCCAATTGAGTACACATCATACGCAGTAAATGATTTAAGTGTTCTAAGGAGGACATCAACCTAAGTCAGAGTGACAAAGGAAGAATCTATAAAAGGAAGTGGGCTTCAGGTGGGCCTTGAAAGCTAAATAGTAGTGGACAAATAAGCCTTATTATGAGTTAAAAAAAAATTCTTTTGATTAGGTGGTGACCAAGAACAGTGTTAAATTTGGTGGGAAAAAAAGAGAACACTAGTGACTTTCAATCTTGTTATGTTTTGGTTGCCTTTTAGGGATACACTTATGTAACAACTGTTCTAGAGATTGCTGTGACATTTTAGCAGATTTATTTAATGAGGAATGCTCTTCATTTGTTGACATAAAAGTAGTAGAGACCTAAATTGTACTTTTTGTGAGATCTTCTCCAGGTGTGAAGCAGAAAATAGCAAAAAGAGACCATTATGAAAACTGACCTGGCAATACTTTGAGCTTTCTCACTTACTAGATGACCTTGGTCAAGTCCCTTAACCTTTCTGGGCCTCAGTTACCTCGTCTGTAAAATAAGACTAGATGACACATAAAGCCTTTCCAGTTCTAGATCTATGTTCCTAAGCTTCTATAACTGTAACCCAGAATGTGCATTGATAAAGATTCCAACCAGGGGTGGGGAACCTGAAGCCTCAAGGTCACATGAGGCTTGTGAAGGGCAACTGAGCTTTGAAGGGAGCCAGAGACTTCAGGGGGAGAGAGAACCAAATAGACTCTTCCAGCATCCTTAATAAGTCCAAATGAAAACACAGAATGAAAACAAAAAGTTGTTTAATTGGAAAGGAATGTGGGCCCAGAATTTTCATTTTAGCCCCTGATTTCATCCTGAGCTGTCTCATGAATCACTGCGTTCTAGTGGCTAACTTTTGATTTTAGCAAGCTTATCCTTACCACCAAGAATGCTTAAGTATTAAAAAGTTGAATCTCCCAGGGCTTAGAAGTGCTTAATAGCACTGCAGTAGGCTTTCATGCCTTTATCCCAAGAGGGTTTTTAAAACCCTGCCAGCTCCTTCCTTTGTTCTGCAGGACTGGGCAGGTCTCAGGAAACAGCAAAATCACTTGTCTCAGCATCTCGGTATAGCTTTCTTTGCTTGTAACCTTTTCTTCATGAAAATTAAAAATGAAATGAACATGTATCTCAGGTTCTAGCATCAACCTAGTATTCCTGGTAACGTGATGATGCAATGAGAAGACTTGTAAATTTGGGAGTCAGAAAACCACGATTTTATGCTATCTCAGCCCCTTAGCAAGTCATGTGATTGTGCATGGAACCTTTGTCTCTTCTTTAAAAGGAGAGTGATAATTGTTTTGTAGGAAGCACTTTCTAAATTGCTATATAAATGCCTCTTTTTATATAGGTGCTTTATTGATATAGAGGTAGAAAGTGGCGAAGTTAGGGTTTGAATGGACACCTTTTGACTCCAAATTCAGTTCTTTTTCTCGTGTACTCTAATAAACTCCTTTTGTATTGACGCAGTTTCTGATTTTTAACAAAAACCTTCCTACAATATATGAATGCACTGTATAACCTTGGGGATATTACTTAACCTCAATTCACCATCTGTAAAAATTTTTTTTGTTGTTAGTCGTATCTAGTTCTTTGTGACCCCATTTGGGGTTTTCTTGGCAGAAATACTGGAGTGGTTTGCCATTTTCTTCTCCAGCTCATTCTTCAGATGAGGAAACTAAGGCAAACAGGATTAAGTGACTTCCCAGGGTCACACAGCTAGTAAGTGTCTGAGGCCAAATTTAAACTCAGGAAGATGAGTCTTACTGACTTTAGGCTGGGTGCTCTGTCTTTTTCACCAGCCTGTAATACATAAGGCAGGTAAATTAAATGTCCTCGAAGATCCCTTCCAGTGTTAAATCTTTGATCTGAGGACAATCCTCTGCAAATAGTTAAAAAGTCATCTTTTGGGTGTTAAATAAGAAATTCTTATTTACCTACTTGGAAAGATCTTACCCTCTGGCACAGTCACATGGACCTCTTTTCCGCTTTTTGATATGATACCACCAGACAGACATATCTTTTTTGGATTCTTTTTCTTTGCCTTGATCTCTCTATTTTATATCTGAATTTTCCATAGAGAAGTATGCTTTCATGTCATTACTCTGAAATGTGTTGATAGTAGTGGATGTCTCTCTATCCCAGCCTTCTCTAGCAGTGACCTTACTCTCTCTCTCTCTCTCCCCCTCCTCCCTCCCTCCCTCCCTCCCTTTTCTCCCTCTCTCCCTTCCTTTCCCTTCCTCCCTCCCTCCCTCCCTTTCTCTTCCTCCTTCCCTCCCTCTCCCTCCCTCTCTCTTTCCCCCTCTCCCCCTCCCTCTCTCTTTCCCCTTCTCCCCCTCTCCCATTTTCCCCCTCTTCCCCTCTCTTCCCATCCACTCCCCTTTCTCTTAGGTGAAAGCCATCTTAGATGTTGTATCAGAGAGGTTATCAGCCTTCACCGATGTGGGAAATAGCTACACTCACGTGGAACACATGCTAAAGGACCTGGCTAGCTTTGAAGAAAAATCCAAAGTAAGTCATACGATGTATCAATTGCACAATTAATTTTTCATGTTTAAAGCGTAGGGTGGTGTCTAGTTAAAGGAAAATGTTTCATTCTGGTCCTTAATGCCGAAGTTCACATTGGAGAGATAAAGGATGCCTACAAAACAGTCATTTGGACTTTATGTTGAACATTTCTACAATGGCACAGTAAGATTTTATAACAAAGTTTTATTATAACTATTTCATAATTATTATAAATGTAATTATTGTATCATTTAAATCCATCTTTCCAGAGGGACTCTAAATAAATGAGGAAATGACTTGCTTATAAGGACTCTCCATCTACCTGGGTTCTCCAGACTTGTTCCACACTACCGAGTTAGCAGTATAAGAACTTAACACATGATGCCATCTCTTAGCTTTCTTGGATACAAATAGTGAGCTAATGATTTTTTCAGAAGTTCTACTTTTTGCCACATAGATTCCTTATATTTTGCTCTCAGAGCTTGAGGTTTTGTGTGTTGAATAATTTTGTATTTAAATTTTTTAATATTTAATATTTAAATTTTTTCTTTATAAAATGTTGAGTGAGAAAAAAAGAAGTTCCACAAGGATAATATAGAAATACCCCAAACGAGTAAATTTGTGATGTTATTTCAACCTTTCCCATCATGTAAACGAGTTTGCTCATGGCTGGTTACATGAATCAAGTGGTATTGTGCATAATCACAGTACTAAGCAAACAAAAATTTCACACACATATATCTTGGCCAATGACGTCCCAATTACTGTGTTTTGCCTTGCCCAGAAAATAGCTTCCCCAGTTGTACATAACCCAAATAAGCTCCAGTTGATTTGTTCATTAGGTCTTCCTTCTTTCAGGAAGCTGTAGAGAAGGCTAGGGCCTTGTCTTTGGAGGGTAACCAGCTGATCCAAAGCAAGCATTATGCTGTCGACTCCATCTTGCCAAAGTGCAATGAGCTGCAGCACCTCTGTGATGAATTCACAACTGAGATGGGTAGAAGGAGGAATCTCCTCCACCAGTCTCTGGAACTCCATGACCTTCTTGAAAAGGTATGTTGGGAAATGAAAGCCACTCTTTGCTCTCCCCTACTGCGTTCTCTTACTTAAAAGAGCCCCAGCATGGGATCCCACACCTCAATTTCTTTTATTTCTCCTCTGAGTGGTATCAATAATATTTCTTTAAGGATGGTGTCATGCTCAAGCTACCTGTAGTTCTTTATTTTTCTCTTGGGGTCTAGCAGGCATGTGTTGGTATATTTTTATGTGTTTGTTTATTTTAGTTATATGTGTTTATGAAATCTGGTTGTGGCACCTGATGAAAAGCTGGTGACTTATCCGTGATTCTCATCTTTTATTCTGTCTGCTGTTTGGGTTTCCTTCATTAGAATATCACACTGAAGACAAATCACTTGACTTCAAATTACAGTTTTCCATCCTGAAAAACATGTAAGATGTAGAGGCGAAAGTATTATGACTCAGTGATTTGGGCAACATTTCTAAAGAAGGCGCTCCATCAGTTATATGTTCATCAGTGATGAGTTGTTTTCAGCAGAAGATATGACAAATTTCATGCACCTTCCAATGTGCTTCACTGAAATCTTCTTCTCTTTCCTCCCTCCTGTATTTTATGTATCTAGTCTATGAAATGGTGTGATGACGGTATTTACCTGCTGGCTTCCCAGCCTGTGGACAAATGCCAGAGTCAGGATGGAGCTGAGTCAGCCCTACAAGAGATCGAGAAGTTTTTAGACACTGGTGCAAAAAATAAAATCCAGGAGCTAAATAAAGTTTACAAAGAATATGAATCTATTCTCAATCCAGATCTGAAGGTAATATTAATGTATGACCATGGGCAAAATAATTTTTGAGTGGTTATTTTTATAACTTAAAAATATTTTTACATATCAAGTGGCTAATAGAGATTTCTTAATTTTTGCAATTCTGTGCTTAAACACTACAAAAAGCATGGCAGAACCCCAAGAGTATTCAATATGAAATTGTCAATCTCCCCTTTACATTGCTTGATGTATGTGTGTGTATATATATGTATACACATATATATATATATACATATGTATATATGCAATAAATTATACCCATTACTTTCAAAACTGTTCTATTTTAGACTTTGATTTTTTAAGAGACATCAGATGTTATCCAATTCAGTCTTCCTCTCAATGGATGCCTATCATCTATAACATCTGATAGATCGAACATCAATCTAAGCTCTGCTTGAATGTTTCCAGTCTCATCCCATTCTTGGTCAGCTCTCCTTAGCAGTTATTCCTTATGTTCATTCAAAATCTGCCTCACCACAGCTTCTCCCAGTTGGACCTGCTTCTAAGCCCACTGCAGAAATACACATAAATCTCTTCTTCCTCAGAAAAACCTTTCAAATATTTGAAAGAAGTTTTTTTATTCCTTCTCCTTTTCTCCAGGATGACCAATCCAACACACAACATCATTTCCACACTTCTCACTCTCTTGACCACAGTCCCACTATATGCCCCCTGTTTATCAATATCCCTCTTCAGGTATATCATCCTGAACTGAGTCCCTACAGTATTAATGGAAATGTTCAAAAATACAACTTTTAAAGAATTTACTTTGGGGCAACTGCTCTGCTTTTATGACCTAGTTATGGTTTCTTTTTTCTGTTTAATGAGATACTACTCCTTAGAATTAATCATTAGAAACATGACCATGGGATTCATAATTGGTATATTATTGTTTCAGGAGCATGTACAAAAGGTCTTTCAGAAGCAAGAGAGCATGGAAGAAATGTTCCAGAAGAGACAGGTGAGCCTGAAGAAATTGGCAGCAAAGCAGACCCGGCCAGTGCAGCCGGTGGCACCAAGACCAGAAGCATTTACAAAATCCCCCTGCCCTTCTCCAGGTAAACTTATACAAGTAGTGTTCATTCATCCATTAAGTGTACTGAATCTGCAGTCTTGTCTGAGGTGCCAGTCTCTAGAATCTGTGCCTCTTTTCTATGGCTAGTGATACTTATTTCAAGTTAGTCAGTCAACAAGTGCCAGACACTATGCTAAGTACTGGGGTTACAAAGAAAGACCAAAGACAGTCCCTGCTCCCAAGAAGTTAATGGACTAATGGGAGGGAGACAATATATAAATATCCATGTACGAGTAAAATACATACAAGACAAATTAGGAGTAGTCAGTCAATAAATATTAAGTGCCTACTCTGTGCTAGACATTATTCTAGGAGCTGGAGTTACGAAGAAACATATAAGACAATCCCTGCTCTCAGGGAACTCACAATCTAATAGGGAAGACAGAATGAAAATAGTTTTATATAAAGAAGATAGATACAGGATAAATGGGAGATAACCAGCAGAGGGAAGGCACAAACATTCAAAGGGATTGGAAGTGTCTTGTTGCAGAAGGTGGGACTTTAGCAAAGGCTTGAAAGGGGTCAGGAAAGTCCAGAGGCAGAGATGAGGATGGAGAGAGCCCCAGGCATGGGTGGGGTGGCATAGTCAGTGATGCCCAGAGACAGAGTTGGAGAGGTCTTCAGTATCTCTTCCTAGACTATTGCAATCAAAATCTCACCCTCCACCCCTTGCTTTTCTCTCTCCCCGATACGTTCTGTTGGATCCCTTTAGATCCACCTGTCCAAAATCCGACTTGGATTTTATTTGTGTAAATGGTTCTCTGTGCCTACCAGAGAAAACCCACACTCCTTAGCCTGACATTCAAATCTATCTGCATCCTAACTCCAATCTACCCTCCCAGCCTACTCCTCCATCACTCCTCTACTTGTACTCTGTACTACAGCCAAAGTAGACCTCTCATCTTACCAGCACCCACCTCCTAAGGTTTCCAACTTCCTTACCTTTGCTCCTGCTCTTTTCTGCATTTCAAAACCAAACTGAGATGCCCCCTCCTCCAGTTAGGTCATTCCTTATCTAAGTTCCTTCCACACTGTTCTTTTATGTTCTACAGCATACTCCATAATAAGCCTTCTAGTGACCAGGAGCTTGTTCCCCTTTCCCTGGATGCAGCACCATTCACAATCTCTCACCACAGTCAGTCAACTAGCATTTATTAAGCACCTACTGTGTTCTAGGCACTGAGCTTGGATTCTAAGGATTCAAAGAAACAGAACACTCCTTTTTTTCCCAAAGACCTCACGTTCTAATGGGAGAAACAATACACAAACAACTGTGTATAAACAAACGATATGTACAAGATCAATTAAGGTTTAATCAGCTGAGGAAATGTATGCAATTCACAGGCCTTGGCTACAGCTTCATTTGTCTGGAATAAGTTAATCTTGACCAAAGAGAAAGGGAGGGAGTGAAAGACATTCCATTCATCCTTCCTCTGCCCTAGAAGCCCTGATGGGAAATAAGCCAACAACCTGAAGGCAAGCAGGACCCTTCCTTCCCTGCCATGCCTGATTTAGAGGTCCCAGAAGGAATCTGATCTTTCTCTCTTTCCCTCCATGTCAATAGTAATTGAGGGGTGGTCTTCTATAGCCCCCAAATGCACAGATGTTTAATCACTACTGATGGTATTGGCCTAGCCTGCAAGGAGCTAGGAACAGCAAGGATATTGGGGTTTCTGGTTCACAGAATATGTTGGAGATGTAGGAGGACTGACTGGAGAGGTAGGAGGAGGCCAATCTGTAAAGGTAGGTAGAAGAGAAAGTCCAAAGGATCCTACATAATCACAACTCGCCAACCAAAGGTGTGCATCACCATAGACATTGTTTTTCCGAACCAGGTCTTCGCAGAGGTTCCGAGAACTCGTCTGAAGGCAATGTGCCGAGAAGAGGAAACTACAGAAGAGTAAAGGTAGTGCATGATGATTTTCCTTCAAAATTTTTTTTCTCTACCATATGCTGGTTCCTGATTTCCCTGACTACCACATCTACTATATGTGTTTTCTTCCTTTATTAGAACATAAACTCCTTGAAGGCAAGAACTGACATTTGTATGCATGTTCCTAGGGCTTATCCTACTCCTCAGAACATAGTAATGGCTTTTCATTCATTCATTCATCCTCAGATCCTTTAATCTGGAAGTTGGTCTGCCCAGGAACTTCCTAATAAAGTAGGTAGTTATCATAAATAATAATACGACAGCCCTACTGATCTTTGCATCAAGAAACTGCTTTTGCATTGTTGAGATTTCTGGGTTCTTTTGGGATTTCTACCCAGTTTGGTCCAAGGAGCAATCTGTAAATATTATAAAACAACAATAATCCCTCCCCTTTTGTAAGACAATGGTCACCTCTAAGAACCTGTAGTCAAGGCCATCAGTCATCTGAATGCTTAGCCAGCTTTCAATGAGATGCCGTGATGGAGTTGTCTAATGGCTAGTGACTTATTCCTCTCACTCTATTTAAGTAAGGACATTGTGAACAGTATTCCAGATTTAACCATTTGGGGAGAAGAACAGGGACATAATAGAGAGCTATAAGCTGTGGTGCCTTAAAAAAAGCAAGAAAATCCAAAGTATCTTTTTTTGTTTTAACTTGATGCCGTATAGTGCCAGGCACATGGTAGACATTTTATAAATCCTTACTGTTTGGTTGTTTCTTCTGTTTCAGAGTGAAATGAGTGATATCCAACAGGGCAGAAGTGGCTCAGTAATGGATGATGAGGAAAATCTGGCAATATTGCGAAGGTGAGTTTTGCATCAGTCAATCCTGACTGTCTCTAAGTGGTTCAGGACAAAGCAGGTAATTCAAGCAGCTCATAATCTTGGTCCCAGCAGAATTTCTTAACTGCGCTAAGTTGCTGAATCAAAAGAGCATTAAGACATAGGTCTCGGAAGAGGGCTGACAAAATTCAGAGACCAGTGTGGAAACTGAATTTCAGACAGCTAAAATGGAGGCTCAGAACTAAGTCTTATCCAATGACTGACCAAACTAAAAAGAGAGGATGCCACCTTGTTACTCAATTCTGACAAGCCGACTGTTGTCTGGGACTCTGGATCAGAAAATTGCTTTGCTTCTGCAACTTCTAGATCTGTAATTTCCTTCCTGTTTCTGCAACATACATATATGTCCTTTGCCCAATTCAGCAGTTTGCCCATTCTCTGGCTTGTTATTGTGCATTTGGCCAGATATCAAATCAATCTCTGGAAGGAGACATCTTTGGATTGAAACCACCTTAAGATTTAGCCAGAATTCATGAGTGCTATAGGAAGCTCTTTCTGGAAAAGCCTGTGATAAAGCTTGGATTAGTGGATTGAGGAAAGTTCTTTTGCAGAAGTCAGTTATATACCCATTGGGGACCCTCTTATAACAGTACACAATGGAAGGGATTTCCAAGGATCAGATACAGCTCTACCAGACCTTAGAAAAAAAGCCTAAATTTAAAGAGGCCCTGTTGGCATTCTTCCATAAGATATATAGTAATTGTATTCAATCTTTAGTAATATATAGATCTTCCAAACTGATCTTGCCATTGGGTTTTGGAGTTTAGAATCTTAGGCCCTAATCCTCATGTGGGCCTACCTATAGGAACAGTCAGATAAGTCTCTGAAAAGCAAAGAAGACTCTTTTTCTGTCCCTACATTTTGAGCAAAAGCCATAGATTTAAAACTTGAAAAGACCTCAGAGATTGAGTCCAACTCTCTTGTTTACAGAGGAAGAAGCCCAGAGAGGTTGTGATTTACCCAAGGATTCACAGATAATTTGCAGAGCTGGGATTTGAACTATGGTCCTTTGACTCTACATGTAACACTCCTTCCACTGGGCTATGCCGTTTCTGCATCCTTAGCGTAGGATAGGGTTAGAGCTAAAGACTCCTCAGGTATCCCCAGGCAATTAGTAAGTGCAAAGATTCCCCAGATCTCCAAGGTTTGGGAATCAGTCATTCATACCATCCCTCCTCTTCTCAACAACTGCTTCCTCACAGTTTGGCAGCCTAGAAAATTGTGAACTACCTGCTCCCTGTTTAGGTACAGGGTAGCCAGGAGCCCCCAGTCTTAGTCCTCAAACAACAGCTGTTTTACATTATTTTTGGAGGGGGAAAGGCAAGGCAGTTGGAATTAAGTGACTTGACCAAGGTCACACAGTTAGTAAGCATGTCAAGTGACAAGTCAAATTTGAACTCAGGTCCTCCTGATTCCAGGGCCAGTGCTCTACTCACCGTGCCACCTAGCTGCCCTATCTTGCTTGCATTTTTAAAGGACATTCCTATAAGGAATTAA
Source organism: Potorous gilbertii (assembly GCA_028658325.1). Lineage (NCBI taxonomy): Eukaryota > Metazoa > Chordata > Mammalia > Diprotodontia > Potoroidae > Potorous > Potorous gilbertii. The sequence continues at coordinate 405,163,550 of CM053771.1, read as the reverse complement.
CATTTTTCCTTGTTTCCAGGCATGTAATGAATGAGCTTATTGAAACAGAGCGAGCATATGTGGAAGAACTCCTTTGTGTCCTTGAGGTAAGCATATGTATTATGTAGAGCTGTGTCCAAGAATTCAGTTGGGCTTAGAATTTTAGATAGTAAAAATACCTCCTTTTTATTTAATAGTTTTATCTTTTTGAGTTAAGAAATTTTAGAAATGGTTCATATTCTGTGTTGTTACAGTCAAATATCTATCTCCAGGGTCACCCATAGATAAATGTAATGTGTGTTAGCTTATATAAATATACATACATACATACATATATCAGGCATTGTGGCACATGCTCTCCTGACCCACTGTCAGGAGAAGTTGAGACTGGTGGATTGCTTGAGCTCAGAAGATCTGAGCTGCAGAAGGGATAAATGAATCCGATGTCCATAATAAGTCTGGCACCAATCTGGCAAGTCTTTTAGGAGTGAGGGACCACCAGGCTATCCAAGGAGTGGCTCACTGGCCAAGGCATGAAAGTTGAATTACTTGTGCTCCCCATTGCCCTTCCCTACCTTCATCACTCAGTAACCCCTCCTCGCGCTATTCGTGTGTGTCACCCCATTAACTCCTGGTAGCTGTTGTGTACAGGCCTCTAGGTCACTCTTCTTCCTTTCCTTCCTCAATGAGTTCAGTACTTGGCTCATAATTTTCATCACCTCTCCGACTCCTGCCTTCATACTACGGACTTCAACATACATATTGACTCTCCCTCAAACACCCAAAACAGTTTCTTGACCTACTTACTTTCTATGACCTTCCCCCCCCCGCAAAGATGGTCATAATCTTGCCATTACCCACAAATGCACCACCTCCGTGTTTAAAAATTTGGAGATCCCCTTATCCAGTTGTAATTTATTGGCTTTTCTCCTTTCCCTCTACACTCCCTTGCCAATGGGGACCGCCAATCCTTGACCCTGCAGTTATCTCCAGGACAGCTCCCCTGCACTAGATGCTCTCTCCTCTTTTCCCCATCTTGACCCCGTGGTGAATCAGTTCAACCCTACACTGTCCTTCTCTTTTAGGTCCTTATCCCACTTTGTAAGCCACAAAGGTGGGAGCTCTCCCACCTTTCACCCCCTTAGCTCCTACGAACATGCTATTGAATGAAGGTGGAGAAAATCATGAAACCATTTTGTCTGGATCCACTACAAATTTATATTCTACAACCTCAACTGAGTCTTCACTGCTGCTAGACAATCCTGCTATACCTGCCTTGTCAATCACTGTCCCGTTCTCCACAATGGCTCTTTCAAACCTTTCCATTCCTCCTTAATTAATCCTCCCATGTGTCCCCCTCTTTCCAGTCTCTTAACTGAGAAACTTAGCTTGTATTTTACAGAAAAATAGGAGACCATTCACCATAACCTCCCTCTTTCCCCTTCTTCTCCCATCACTCAAATGCCTTCTGCCACTCGGTCCTCCTGTACCTGTTTCACACGATGAAGTGAACTTTCTTCTTACCAAGGTCAAGTGATCCCTTTCCATCCCATCTCCAACAGATTGCCCCTTCTGCCATCCCTACTCTTTCATATATTTTCAATCTTTCCTTGTCTGTTGGCTCATTCTCTGCTACCTACAAATATTCCTGTACCCCCTCTCTGTCCTCAAGAACCCATCAAGATTTTTCCATTACCTCTAGCTACTGTCCTATATCTCTTCTGCGTTTTGTGACTAATCTTCTTGAAAAAGCCATCTATGGTAGATGATTCCACTTTCACTCCTCTCACTCTCTTCTTAATTCCTTACAACCCAGTTTCCTAATTTATTTACTGTTCTCTCCAAAGTTAACAATGATCTCTTAGTTGCCAGATCCAATGTTTTTTTCTCAATCCTCATTCTCCTCCAGGCTTTGATAACTTCCATCATGTCCTTGATACTCAAGTTTTCAAGATGCCACTTTCTCCCAGTTTTCCTCCTACCTGTCTGACCACTCCTTGTCTGTCTCCTTTGCTAGAATCTCATCTAAACTATATCCTCTAACTGAAAGTGTTCCACAGGATTCTGTCCTGGACCCTCTTCTTTTCCTCCTCTACACTATGCCTGGTGAGCTCATCACCTCCCATTGATTTAATTACCATCTCTATGCCGATAAGTCTCAGATCTACCTATCTTGTCCTAATCTCTCTACTGATTTCCAGTCTCACTATCTCCACTACCTTTTGGACATCTCATACTGGATGTCCAATAGACATCTTAAGCTCCACATGTCTGGAACAGAATTTGTTCTCTTTCTCCCTAACCCCTTCTCTCCCCCACCTTCCCTGTTACTACAGGGGGCAACACCGTCCTCCCAATCCCTCAGTCTCACAGCCTTGTAGTCATTCTGGACCCCTCCCTCTCCCCCCGCCCCCGCTCCGTATCCAAACTGTTGCCAAGGCCTGTTGATTTCACCTCCACAACATCTCTAAGATATACCCCTCCTCTCCTTGGACATTGCCACCACTCTGGGGCAGGCCTTCATTACCTAGACTATTACAACAGCCTGCTGGTGGGTCTGCCTGCCTCAAGTCTCCCCCTGTTCCAATCCAACCTCCATTCAGCCACCAAAATGATTTTCCTAAACCACAGGTTTACTCAATAAACTCTGGTGACTCCCTTTTGCCTTCAAAATCGAATATAATACACTCTGTTTGACATTCAAAGCCTTTCATAATGTAGCCCCCTCCTATCTTTCCAGTCTACACCCTACTCCCCTCCATGTACTCTTCAGTCCAGTGACACTGGCCATGACTGCTCCATGAACAAGATGCCCCATCTCAGCTCCTGAACATTTTCTCTGGGTGTCTCCCGTGCCTGGAATGCTCCCATCCTTGTCTTCCCTTCCTGCTGCCTTCCTTGTCTTCCTTGAAGTCCCAAACAAAATCCTATCTTCCTCAGAAAGCCTTTCTCAGTCTCTCTTACTTCCAGTGCCTTCACTCTCTTAATTATCTCCTAGTTATCTTTTATATAGCATTTTTGTACATATGTGTTTGCTTATTTTCTCCATTAGATCATTTGCTTCATGAGGGCAGGACCTGCCTTTTGCCTCTTTTTTTATGCCCATCACTTAGCACAATGCCTGCTGCCTTTCTAGCCTGGGTGAAAAAAGGAGACCAATATAAAAAAATGAAATAGAAGGCAAACAAAATAAAATGCCATGTTATATTAACTCTTTGTTGCCCCTCTATGTACATACCCCTCAGATGACTTTCCACAATTGGCCTAAGAGTTATGTTGACCTCTGTTTGTCAGCTGAATTTCATGAGTCAGACAATAACTGGAACTAAGGGTCACTCACCTGCCTCTTTCTGCACCGTAGGGATATGCTGCAGAGATGGATAATCCTCTCATGATGCATCTCATTTCACCAGCCCTCCAAAATAAGAAAGATGTCCTGTTTGGGAATATGGAGGAGATCTATCACTTTCATAACAGGTTAGGGGCATTGCTTTTCTGTGTTTGAGAAAGTATATTTGTCTCTTCTTCTCTTTAATGTAATTGATGCATCTTTAATGCCCTCCTCCATTGAAAGGGTTTGACGTTCAAATTAACCACCCTGGATTATGCCATGTGCTGATTTTTAAAATTATATATTGTTTTCTGTTAAGAGATTATATTACATAGTTACAGAACCTAGAAATGGATCCTAGAACTCTGTACATCTATTTTAAAAGATACAGCCAGCTAGAAGTGATTAAAATTAGAGGATGGTTATGAATTTGATATGAAAATCCAAGAGGGAAGCACATTCTCTTGGTTGTTGAGGGCCTAAGTGAAGACATTACCTTTGGGAGGAGAGGTGGGGAATTGGGGAGAACCTATGGCCTCAAGTCTACATGTGACCTAGGGCCTTGTGACCCCAAAAGATTTTGTGCTGTGAAATTTGAATTCAGTCAAAGGGGCATACTTGAGCACCTAGAAAGCCCCATGTGGCCTCAAGGCCACAGGTTCCCCAACCCTGCCCTTGGGTATAAATGGTTGGTATGGAGATTCTAGTGGACTTGTCTTATGTCTTGAGAGGATAAGGCCATGTCACCACTAAGCAATGCTAGTGGTACACTGAGATGGGACCTGCCTTTCATCATTGCCCTTTCTTTCTATCTTGTTGGTAAACAGAACTTTCCCCTCTCATCAGCCTCCTAACTTAACACTTTGAGGAGACATCCAGGATTAACAGTAACATCCTCTATCAGTAGCTTAGTTTTTGACATTCATGACACACAGATCAAGAGCCATCTGTTTTCCTGGGCATGGCTAAAGAACAAATTAATGTGGGAAGTTGATTATTTTCTCTTTTCATCCTCCTGAGGCTGGGTGCGGGATGTTTGTTCTGAGATGTTCATTTTTTGCCTGTTCCAGGGTTGTGGGGAGTAGTGTGGCTAATTTCTTCAGAGTTCCCTATCATAGGGGTAATAATCCATATTTCCATATCCTCCTTTGGGGGTAAGGAAAGGGCAGTTCAAAATAGAGGTTTCAGTGATTATAAGCAGGGGATAGATTTATTGCAAATAACTTTATTTTGTGTAATGAAAATGAAAAAAAATCATAGTTGAACCTTCCCCAGGCATCAGCTGTGATGGCTGAAGGAGATGGATGCCCCACCTTGGGACTTGGGAAGTCCAACAGACCATGGGAATCTGCATTACCCACCCTTCTCTACTATTTGGGAGGGGAGCTTTAAGGGAGTTCGGAGCTCTCTGTTTCTTCACATGCCTTTTTCCCTTCTGTCATCTGTATCTCCCACCCCACCCAATTATAAAGAAAGTGATCTGTAAGCAGTTAAACCCAGTCCCTGATATTCTATTTCCCAACGTCACAGGGCACTTCATGTCACAGGAGGTAAACCAAGTGAATCTGCTCCAGTAGCTTCAGTTTCTTGTTTCAGCCTTGGATCACTTCATAGATTCTGAGTGTGCAGAAGTCACTGGTGTATTTTAAATTATGAAATAAAGTTAAGGAATTTTTTTCACATGAAGCTCTGACTACAAACTGACAAGACACTTCATCTTATGACTAAGGGACATGAAGAAAGAGTCGGTCACATTTCTAGATGTGAATGTGTGTTGGATCAAGGTGGAGGTAGAGTGGCATAGTGTGAGAAAACATTGGCCTGAGTCCTGAGTTCAAGTTGGGCAATAACTACCAGTGAAGAAGGGGCAAGGGAAGGAAAATAGATTGGTTTATTGTGCTTACTAAGGGCCTAGTGCAAGGCTAAATGTTTTAGAAATATTGTTTCATTTAATCCTTACAAGCAGATAGGTGCTGTTATTATTTCTATTTTACAGTTGAGGAAACAATGACTTGCCCAAGGTCACACAGCTATTAAGTGTCTGAGGTCTGTACTCCCGTCTTCCCCACAGCAGGCCCAGTACTCTATCCACTATACAACCTGGCTGCCTCTAATTTGATTTGATGATGTAAACTTAGACAAGGTAGGGAGGTTGCATGATACAATTCATTGATTACCCTTGGTGCTTCTTGGGTAGCTAGGTGGCATAGGGAATAGAGTGTTGGCCCTGGAGTCAAGAAGACTAAATTAAGACTAACTTCAAATCTGGCCTCAGAGACTAGCTGTGTGACCCTGGGCAAGTCACTTAACCCTTTTTGCCTCAGTTTCCTCATCTGTAAAATGAGCTAGAAAAAGAAATGGCAAACCACACTGGTATCTTTGCCAAGAAAACCCCAAATAGGGTCACAAAGAGTCAGACACAACTGAAAATGATTGAACATCATTAGTAATATGTTAAAGTGCCCTTGGGGTTTATATTACATTTATTTTTTGTTCAAAGGGGTTTGTAGACCCCTGGTGTAGAAAACCACTGGTGTAGAAAAAAGATGAAAAGTGTTAGAGTCAGAAAAATCTGAGTTTGAATCCAATTTCTTATTTATCTGTGTGACTGAAGTCAAGTAACAAGCTTTATGGACCTCAGAATTCCCATCTATAAAATGAAGGAGTTAGATTATATTAATCTCAGCCCTTCCAATTCTCCATCCAATGCTACAAAGCCATCTCTCCATCTTGAGGGAATTGTCTTGGATGATTTTTGAGCAGTCAACGTCTGTGGTTGTAAATTTCCACCCACGTTTACAAACTAAAGAAACCCTATTTTATTTTAAAGGGAACTTTGCATGTTCACTGGAAGTACATTTAGGGGAATCCAGAATGTGACCCATTTCTTTAGCCTACAAGTTCTACCTGTGAACTGAAAAAAAAATCAGGCCCCTGATTACTTAAGTCAGATGGGATTGCTACCTTCATCTATTTCTGTAATTTTTTTTTTTTACCATACAAAATTTCATTGATTTTTCAAGGGTGGAGAGGTAGGAAAAGGTCTTGTGAGAAAGAATACTTACTGGAAATAGTTTCCTTTATAGATTCTTTTTCCTTCCATAAAATCTAATTAAAAACTTCCTCCATTTAGAATATTCCTGAGAGAACTTGAAAACTACGTAGACTACCCGGAACTGGTAGGAAGGTGTTTTCTAGAAAGGGTATGTATGTATTGTCAACCAATAAACATGGACATGCTATCACACATGTGTTTTTTAACCTGCCATTTCTAGTTAAAATGACTAAATCACGATGATCTTTGTCTCCATTGTTTTCATCACTCTTACCAGGTAGTTTGCAAACCTTTTCAGGACCCCTCAAAGCTCACTTAAAAAAAAATTGAATTGGATAAAATAATACTCTTATCTCCTTTGAATAGGACTGTTAACCCATTATGTCATTCATCATAAGCAACTTATCTTGTTAAAAGGGAAACTTATTAATTTGCTGCAAAATTGAGCAGTTTCTACAAAAGAAAGTAACCAGTGGTCAAAAGAAAAATATTGTCAGAGGACCAGGACAAGATGGGAATGTTAATCAGTTGACCCAGTCTAACTGGTTGAAAATTCTTCCTTATGTTTTGAGAATTCAAAAATTCCTTTGCTGAAAAAGAAAGAAAATATGTTACTACTCTTGAAATGTGTTAACCTCCAGGGAGCTGATAGACAATTAATTTTTTTTTTAATGTAAATGGTCTTTCTGCAAGTTTGTTTTAAACCTTGCCCAAGGCAAAAAAAACCAGATCCATGGAGCTAAATTATACTAAGGAAAGGGGTTATGTTGACTATAAACACACAAAATGGGCTAGTGAACATCCCTCATTAATTAACTGGTAGATCATAGGTTGATTGGAATGGCCCAGAATTAAGGGATCATGCCAGTTTAGGATTAAAATAGAACTTCCGGAGGATAAAGGACAAACTGTTTCACTACATTTCACCAAGAAGTACTAGTCAGAAGTCAGAAGACCTGGGTTCACATTCTACCTCAGGTACTGTGCAACTCTGAGCAAGTCACTTAATTTCTTTGTGCCTTGGTTTCTCTTCTACTCCCTTCCTAGCTCTAAACCTATAATCCCTATCATCCCTTGTCAATAGTGTGTATGAACCTCATTAAATCCAGGCAAACTTATCTAGGTTCCATATAGGTTGCTGATATTTAATAATAGTGTTGTCATCAGCTAGATTTAGGTACTAAGGAAGCCATACCGGCAAGAGGGTTTTCCAAACACCAGTTCTATTTTTCTGTTTGCCTTCTCAGATAATGGTTAATGAGAAATATTGTATTTTGATCATGTTGTTAAAAAAAAGATGTCCACAGGTACATCACCCAGGTACAATTTTAGAGAATATCAACGGTTGTCATGGGTCAATTCAAAAGGAAAAAAAACACCCAAGCCACCTTGCTAGAAATCAGTTTCATTCGCATGGTATCAGCTCCAACATAATACAAGGTTTTATCAGTAATGCAGATCATGCCAACATGGAAAAAAGCCAGAGACTCTAATGAAACTTGATCTGTCTTGTGCTCTTCAACTGATCATTTTTTTATTCCTACACACAGATGGAAGACTTTCAGATTTATGAGAAATATTGTCAAAATAAACCCAGGTCAGAAAGTCTCTGGAGGCAGTGCTCAGACTGTGTATTTTTTCAGGTATATTTCCATATGATTCTTTGGACCCATTTCATGGAATGATTTAACTGGTCACTAAAATATCTATAATGAACATTGTGTAATCTGAGGTTTCCGACTTGATCGTAGGAATGCCAGAAGAAACTTGATCACAAACTTAGTTTGGATTCTTACTTGCTGAAGCCTGTACAAAGAATAACCAAGTATCAGCTATTATTAAAGGTAAGAATAAGGTTCACATGGCGTCTTTTTTTTTTTTTAAGCAGGGTCCAATTTTTCACTTTTTGTTGTTTGTTTACTAAAAACTTAATAAAATGCCCAAAATAGTTAATAAAAACCAGAATAATTTAAACTATAGGTTTATCTTTGGCACAAATGTGAGCAGCCACTCAATGTCAGTCCTACGTCCTGAGAAAGTCATAGCCACCAGCCATAGAATTACTACAGGGAGTACTAAAAAACCTTCCTGAAGAAAAAGGTCACATGGCTCCCTGAAACTTCCATGCCAAGAGTGAAAGTACCCTGTATTCTGAAAGTCCCTGCTTATCACTCATGAATACACTTAGAGATTTTTTCAGATGAGCTAGCCAACTCACCTACCAAGGTCTTGAAACAGATGGGAGTTAAGGTAGGTGGATTTTGATAAGAGGAACAGGAGTGAAGTGCTTGGAATTTGAGACACTCTACACAGTAATAGCAGATTCAGAGTGGGTACCTGGACGATCAGGGGGCAGTGGAAGGGTATTAAGGGATGGGTTAGGGAAGAAGGTGAGTTGCCTAAATGGGATCAAGAAGGGAATATTGAAGACTTTGCTTAGTAACTTTTTACCAAAATCCTATGTCTATTTCATGGAATTACATTCAAACTTGCCCAATTTAAGAATTATCCAGAAATCATTTCCATGTATTTCCAAAATGTCATTAATGACATTTTTTACCTTTCTTTCGTTAGTGTTCCATTCTGAGGAGCTAATAGGTAGTAGGGTTCTATGCCCTGGGGGTAAAATGTTAGGGATATGCATATCTTTTATTGTATGTGAGGGAGAGAGAATGTAGGTACAGCAGCCCAACCCCACAACACTGAAGTGACTGGTATGAGCAAGAGCCTTTATTTGGTGGTAGAGCTATAAAGACAAAACAAAAAATTCTCCATTCCCTCGCAGCATTTCCATTCCGCTAGAAAAATATATACATGATAATTTGAGGAAGTAGAGACCACCAGCAAGTAGGGGGATTCAGGAAAGGCATCTTCTTAGAGAGTTCATGAACTGAACCTTGGATGAAACTCAAGATTCTACAAAGCAGTGGTGCCATGTGTCTCTAGGCACAAGATGCCCTCCTAATGATTCTAAGAGTCATTCTTTGGGAAGCAACTTAAAGGTAAAACATAGTTTGAATAGTATTAATCAGGGAACAAGATTTTGACTTTTTTTTTTTTTTGCAAGCATTTGGGTGTACATTTCCCAAAGATACTGATATGATAGGTTTTTGGTGATGGTTGTATAACCTTAAGAACATTTATTCTTGTGCACCCTGCCTTTCAGGAAATGCTGAAATACAGTAAAAACTGTGAAGGAGCCGAGGATCTACAGGAGGCATTGACTTCGATCCTTGGAATTCTCAAAGCTGTCAATGATTCAATGCACCTGATTGCCATTACTGGCTATGATGTAAGTGACATCATTTAGGTGGAAGGCATTCCAACTGAAAAACAGAACGCAGTCCCTGTCAAAGGGAACAGCCATTTAATTTTCCTTCATCAATCTCAGCAGTGTGATAATGTGATAATATATAACAATATGATAGATATTAATATATAACATGGTATGATGTGATATAGTAATGTAATAAATGATAAAATAATAAGCATACAGTTTTGTTTAAAGTGAAAAGAAGTCATACTTCAGAATTCCTAAGTGAATATTCCCTTCTCTCTCTCAGATACTAGGCTAGGTATGACAGCCATAAAAACTTCTATATCCTATGATTCACATTCTGCATGAGAGGTACCATATTATGTGGATATAAAACTGCCCTAAGAGTCAGAAAGACCTGGGTTCTAGTCCTACCTCTGATATAAACTGTGTGACCTTGGATAAGTCACTTAACTTCTGAAAGCTCTAGGCCAGTGGGATCAAACTCAAATAGAGAGATCCATACCAGTGACATACTAACTTAGTTTTAAAATATATTTTCTACTAACTAGGTGGCATAGTGGATCGAGTGCCAGCCTTGGAGTCAGGAAGATTCATCTTCTTGAATATAAATCTGGCCTCAGATACTTACTAGTTACATGACGCTGGACATGTCACTTAACCTTGTCTGCCTCAGTTTCCTCATCTATAAAAATGAGCTGGAGAATTACATGGCAGATCACTGCAATATGCAGTATCTAAGTCATTGCAATCATCACCTCATTTCATTCCCATAATAACCCTGGGAGGTAGGTGGTGTTGTTATCCCCATTTCACAATGACGAGATTGAGACAAGCAGGAGGTAAGTGACTTGCCCAGGATCACACAGGTAGTAAATGTCTAAGGTTGGATTTGAACTCAGATCTTCCCCAGCACTTCACCCACTCCACAATTTCATGCCTATAAATTTTTTAAAATGTAATTGACCTGTTTTCTTCTTCTTCTCCTCTTTTTTTTTTTTTTTTTAGGGAAACTTAAATGAATTAGGCAAACTCTTGATGCAAGGCTCCTTTAGTGTTTGGACAGATCACAAAAAGGGCCATGCCAAAGTGAAAGACCTGGCTAGATTTAAACCAATGCAGAGACATCTGTTCCTCCATGAGAAGGCGGTTCTATTCTGTAAAAAGAGAGAAGAAAATGGAGAAGGTTATGAAAAAGCCCCTTCATACAGTTACAAGCAATCCTTAAATGTAAGTAAAAGTTTGTATTAAATTGGTGAGAAGGTTTTGGTTTTTGACAAAAATATTCCTTTTTCTCAATGTGGAAAATTTAATAGAGAAAGAAAAAAATATATGTGGTTATGATTTATCTGACACACTGACTAATTGTGTCTTTGGAAAATCCTTGGAATCCAAATCCTTGGAAAACTTGCTGAACCTCTGCCTCGGTTTCCTCATCTGTAAAATTGGAATTATAATAGCACTTATTTTTCAGGACTGTTGTAAGGACCAAATGAGTGCTTACCATAGTGCCTAACACATAGTAAGTACTTAATAAATGTTTGTTTCTTAATTGGAAAAATAACAAAATGATGCTTTTAAAGAATAATCTAATCACTTCTGTGCCCCAAGAGCATAGTGTAATAGGACTTAAACGGATGACAAGATTCTTAAGATCTGGATGTGTTCTTTGGAATATTTTTAATAAACCAGTTAATTTCCTGCATGTATTTATACCATTTCTCTGTGTCTTGTGTTTGCCAGATGACTGCTGTTGGAATAACAGAAAATGTTAAAGGGGATGTTAAGAAATTTGAAATCTGGTATAACGCAAGAGAAGAGGTTTACATTATACAGGTAGGAGCAGCAGGCCAATCACTGTTTTTAAAATGAGGTTTTCCTTTCCTCTGTTGTTCCTGTGTGGGATTTTATAATGTTTCCATACGTCTAGGCACCCAGATTCAGCAAGAGTAACTACGTCAATCTAATAGGAACTTGGCAGAACAGGGTGTGAGGTGGAAGGAAAATGATAACGTAGCCTGGGATGACTTGCTTAGCACAGCTCTGGGGAGGCTCAGAGCTTTATTAATAGCTGGTAGAAAAAGTTCTTTAAAAAAGATAATATTTTGCCTCTTTTTTAAAGTTTAAGTGTCCAAGGTAAAAGACACGGTGGGGCATTTGATAAAGAGATACATCTGAAACTTAAAAAATGTCATTGTCTGGATCAGAGGTGGGGAACCTGCAGCCTGGAGGCCACTTGTGGCCTTCTAGGACCTCAAGTGTGGCCCTTTGACCAAATCCAAACTTCATAGAACAAATCTCCTTAATAAAAGGATATATTCTGTAAAACTTGGGCTCCATCAAAAAGGCTGCATCCAAGGACTTAGAAGCCACATGTGACCTTGAAGCTTCAGGTCCCCACCCCTGGTCTGGCCAGTAGAGACTTGCATGGGGTAGAAAATGAAAAGTCAGCCTTTAGAAACAGAGAAATGCTGAGTCTATTCGGGCTCCCTGATGCTCTGCAGATGAACCGCACTAAGGAGAATAGTTTACCCTATACAGCGTTTATCTCAATGTATCTTGGGCCAAATTATCCATTTGTGCACATACTCAAAACAAGTAAACCACCCTTAGTAACTGCATGACCATTTTGAGAATGTCTAGATCTGTTTTGTAAGTGAATTCTGCAGTTTACTTGTTCAAGGTCAGTCTTTTTAGCCATACAGGTTAGGGCTACGTGGGCAAAGAGATTCATGCTACCCCTAGCTCACAGATTCTTTTCCCAACTTCTGGTTCCCTCAGAATTTGAGCTGCTTTGTAAACTCTTCTGGAGTACCCAACCCAGTACCCCTCTCTTTTAGGAATCAGCCATGTTCCTCACCTTTTATCCCAACCAGCAACTCTAACATGGCTGAACCTTATTATGGTGGAACCCTAATTCCGTCTTTATATAGTCTTCTCACCCTTGGGGAGAGAGACCTTAACTAATGAGCCAGGGGAGGGGCATGTTAGGCAGACTGTAATGGTGCCTTGAGCTTCTCTTGGGATCTATAATTACACTGCAAATAGAGAGGTTGGATGGCCCCTTGAGTCTGAGGGTGAGCTATGGCAACACCATAGGTAGAGGAGAGGTACAATAGTCACATCCAACTTTGTCTTTCCACAAACTACCAATGCAAATATAATAAGTCCACCCAGAAGTCCCAGAGATTGAGTCAGTGATAAGTAAATTAGATCCTTAGTCAAAAAGGATCATGAAGGCTTTGGGTCACTAGATAAAGACAAATGGTGGCAATAACCAACCTATTTCCTTTGTGTCCTCATCCTTCCTGATCCAGTGCTTAAGGACCTGTTCTCACTTGTTTTATATGTTTGATCCAATCAGGCTCTCTGGGACCTCTGGAATTAATTGGGATTGCAGTGGAAACCCATCCTTACACCTGGAATACTCTTCCTCCTCACTTCCATCTCCCATGCTAATTCCTTCCAGCCACTAAATTACTTCAAATTTACTTTGAATATATTTTTTATTTACTTTTCTTCACATTCTTGAGGTCAGGGGCTGTTTTGTTTTTTACTTTTTATCTCCAACAGCTAGCCCAGTACCTAATGACAAATGCTTGTCAATATCATTGATTTTAGCCAGTTTCTTATATTGATACCTCTGTTACCACAATTTATAGTTTTGAACAAATCTCCCCTCCTTCCAAACATACTTAAGGAGGCTGGATTCAGAGTAGAACTTTAGAATTTTAGTAGAGGAGAGGCTTTTCCTCAGTCTCCCCTAATCATTCATTTATCATCAGAGTAGTTTATGTAGAATTATGAATTCTATTAGCTTTGAACCATTATTACCATTGTGTGGAGCTCATGGGGAGGGAGCCTGCCTGGAAGTCAGGAACACCTAGAGTCAAGTCCCATCTTTGAGAAAGTCAGTCATCCTCTGTTCCCAGGAACTCCCCAAAAAGAAAAGATGCCAACTTCTATTGATAGAGAGAATTCCTATTCCAGTGAAATCAGAGATCTAATGTTTTTAATGGAATCTTTATTGAATTGCTATTTTGATTTGCAAAGGAAAGGTGTTCTTGCAATTTTTAAGTCTCACTACCCCTGCAAAAGGAAAATTACTAGTTTTTTTTAGTTTCCCCAACAAGAAACTTGGGTGAAAAGCAGTTGAATAACCTGTCCAGGGCCTATCAATTTCTAGCACTTATTTGGAAAGAACAAGAGATGGTGTCATGTATGCGGACAAAGATGCTTGTGCCCTGGATTCAAAAGCACTAACCCATACCCACCATCATTTTTATTCTTATATGTGACATTCCATTTAGATGATCTAAGGAGTGCTAAGGTTATATCTTTGCATGTGGAGCTGGATGAATAAAATACTCATTTACTGGACAAAAGGAGAGTTATTACTTGCATGCTGATTTTTCATTTTTTTGGCAGGCCCCAACTCCTGAAATTAAGGCAACCTGGGTAAATGAAATCCGGAAAGTCTTAACCAGTCAGCTGCAGGCTTGTAGAGGTAAATAGTTCTTTCTCCAGTATTTCGTGTACCCGGCTGATGAAAACAAAACCAAAAAACTTTACACTAAATTTCTCTGTTTAAAAAAAAGTCACATTCACACAGATACAAGCACACACACGTACATGCATACACACACACACACACATGCACGCACGCACACCTATCTTGTGTTTGTCTTTTCTTACAGAGGCCAGTCAGCACCGAGCATTGGAGCAGACTCAGAGCTTGCCTTTACCTACATCCTCTAACACAAGGTGGGTGGCCATAAATGCAGCATGTGAAACATAGTTAGGCTTTTTGGCTCCAGAGAGTGGTCTCATTTTCTTTATCTGACTCTTTCCCCTCTGAGTCTCCACAAGGATACTTCTGTGAGGGCAGGGATTAGATGATTTCTGCCATTGCTTCCGGCTCCAAAAATGCCCGTGGTATTCTTCACCAGGACAGTGTTTATCATCTGCTGTTTCTATGTTTACCACACTCTTTGAATCTGATACCTTTTCTATGCACTCAACTATTACCTTCCGTTCCTCATCTCTTGATTACATTATGACAACCTCTGAATTGGTCTCTCCTCAGTCCCATCCATCATATATACACTTTTTTTTTTACTTATTTTTTTTTGCAAGGCAATTGGCATTAAGTGACTTGCCCAAGGTCACACAACTAGTATGTGTCAAGTGTCTAAGATCAAATTTGACCTCCAGGGCCCACACTCTATCCACTGTGCCACCTAGGTGACCCATCTTGCATACTATTGCCAGTGTAACCCACTCTAACAATTTCCTGTTTACCTCTGGATTAAAATATAAAATATGTTTGGCTTCTAAATGCCTATACAACCTGCCCCAATTTATCTTTCTAGCCTAAATAACCATTATTCCTCCTCCTGCCCTTTGTGATTCAGATTAATTGTCCTTCTCAAATCCTTTCTTCAATAATACTCCGTCTTCCATCTCCATGCTTTTGCATTGGCCATTCTCCATCCCTAGCATATACTTCCCTTATTATCTCTAACTTGTGGTTTTCTTGGTAAAGATACCAGAATGGCTTACCATTTCCTTCTCCAGCTCATTTTATAGATGAGGAAACTGAGGTAGACAGGGCTAAGTGACTTGCCTAGGATCACTCAACTAGTAAGTGTCTGGGTCTGAATTTGAATTGAGGAAGATGAGTCTTTCTGACTCCAGGTCCAGCATTCTATCCATTGAACCACCTAGCTACCTGATTCCCCCAACTAATAGTGTCCAAACTATATTGTATTTAGCTACTTTATATTTGTGCTGTTTTTATAAGGTATCCCAAAAGTTTCCCTGAAGTTTAAAATTATTAAAGCTTGAGCTATTGTTTGTATTTATTAGGCATTAAGGCTTAAAACTACACTTAAACTTCTGGGATGCCCCATATATTTCTATGTGCTTGTCTTCCCCTCTAGGGAAGTAGGGACTTCTTCATTCTTTGTACTTTGTACTTGTATCCCTAGCATACGTAGCATCTACCTCACAATCAACCTAGTAATCAGTAACACTTGAATTCAAACCCCACCTGTGACATATACTAGCTGTGTGTCTCTAAGAAAGTCAGTTATCCTCCCAGTTCCCAGTAACTCCCTAAAAAGAAAAGGTGTCAACATGTGTTAGTAGAGTTCCTGCTCCAATGAAATCGCAGAGCCAGTCTATTTTTTTTCTTAGAACCCTTATTGAATTGCTGTTTTGATTGGCAAAGGAAAGGTGTTCTAGCAATTCTCAAACCTCACTACAATTGCAAAAGGAAAATTACTATTTTTATTGTTTTCCTCAAGAAGAAAATTGGATGGAACTTATAAATACGTGCAGATGATCAATTGCATACATGTTGGAATGGTGCCATTGTGTACACTTACAGGGAAAAACATCTCTCCTCCCATATACCCATCCTCTCCTATCAACTCCTAAAAAAAAGAAAAAAGGGTAACCAGGCATCAGTCTGGATTTTGTATACGTCAATTATTCATTGCCAGTCTTAATAAGGTTATGTCACCATCTAAATAGCAGAAGCCTGAATAGATGACTCCTACATATTGTCATTTAACATGGTACATGGAGTCAGGAAGACTTGGAACAAATCCCACCTCAGATGGTGAGATCATGTATATCTGGGTTTCAGTTTCCTGGATGGTAAAATACGAGGGTCAGGATTGATCTGATGATTTCTCAGGTACCTTTCAGGCTCAGATTCTGTGGTTAGTGGGCTAGTGCTATTCCTTGTAAAGTTACCTTTGTATCTGTATCTGTCTCATAAATTTGGATTCATATACATTGTCTTCCCATGAGCTTTGAGGGCAAAGACCGATTTTGGTTTTTCTTTGCATACCCAGTGCTTATTAGCCCTATGCCTGGCATGTAGTAATTGATTAATAACTGATTCTTGATTGATTGGGTTACAAAGTCCAGCTGACTATAAATAAAATGTAATCTTTATATTCTAACTCATTTTCATTTGCTTTTATTCTATCAAATTCATTTTCTACCACCTTGTTAGAGAGATGTGGCTTTGATTTTTTGGAGCCCGTGTTGTTTTAAAGTCCACCGCTCTCCCATACTGAACAGAGGGGGATACTTGGGACAGAGGCCATACTTGCTACAGTCTCTCTATAGCCTGATCCCTTTCTACTCTTTGTCCCTAGAATGTGAGGCAGACCCTCCTTAAACCAAAGCTTCAACCTTGGCAGCATTTAATCCAAAAAAATTATGTTTTTTGAGAGAGGTGGAGCCCCTACTAGTTGGTGCTTTGTAAACAGAAGCATTCTCACTCAAAGCACTGAACAGGAAAATATTGCCAGGGATATAAAATAGAGAAGAAATCAAGAGCTGCCAGGGTGCCAGGTCCTTGAGAAATTCTAAACGTGACTGCAAAGTATTATTATGAATTATTATTTACTGTTATTAATTGTTGATATTCGTCTCACCCATTAGTCCCTCAAAAAATCAAACAAAGAACGTTAAGAAATTAGAAGAAAGAAAAACCGACCCTGCCAGCCTGGAGGGATATGTCAGTTCAGCGTCAGTGCCGAAGAACCCAGACAAAAACAAAGGTGAGGCTACCTGCATGCGTTCTCTGTGCTAATGGTATACAACACCTCTGTGCCCAGTTACTGAGTTAAGTGTGACATTTAAGTTCACAGTTCACTATTTTTATTACCGAGCAGTGTTTCCACTCATGCTTCTCCTGTTGTCCCTGGTCTCCTTTTGTTAGGTCAGTTAATGTTACCTTTAACCTTACTACAGAGAGAAACTTTTCTGAAACATGATGCTTCCCTGGAGCTGGGCTCCCAGCCTGCCTGATGTAGCTCTGAGAAATGCCTTGCTTGTGGAAGTCTAAAATAATAAGCTGCTCTCCTCACTCTTCCTTGAATACATGTCTGCTATCTATCATTGTCTCTGAATGCTAACTCTTAGGTCTCTCTGTTTCTGTGTGTGCGTGTGCGTGTGTGTGCTCTATTTTCTTTGTCTCTCTTTTCCTTTATAGATGACACAGTTACTAGCCCTACCTCAGAGAGCTCTGCACTATCCAAAAAGCGCTTTACACTGCAGGGTTTTGCTAACCTCAAAAGTCAGAAAGGTAAATGCAGCCCACCTTGGTCTCTTTCCCATTTATTGTCCACCATTGTGATAGTGTGTCATTGTATTTGTGTGGCAGCCCATTGGTGTGTTGTGTGCAAATGTTTCCTGTCTTCCCTGTTCTTAGTAGCATACAACACTTAAAAAATTTAAAGCCCAATTATCTCAGATGTCAAACACATCAGCATTAAATAATAACCCACAACATTAAAAAAAATTTTTTTAACTCCCCTTTTGAAAAAGTAAAGTTTTCAAAAAGAAAATTTGCCTAGAAATTGTTGGTGTCATTTTGGTTTTTTGGACCTAAATTCTTTTTTTTCCTATTAGATCTTATATTAACCTTTCCTGTCATAATTATTTTTTTCTGACAAATGATGACCCTTATGTTACATGGTAGTCACAAAGATAATTCAACTCCTCTGAGACTTTCCTGAGCATTCTGGGTAATGTGATTCCTTATATATACTTAGGTAACAGAACTAGTGTTCTATGCTTGTCTGCAGAAACTCCATGTCCTTCTGCTAAGGGTGAGGACATGGCAATAATGCTTCTTCAAAGACCAGGTTTCCATGTAGTTAGGTCCTTCTAAGAGGCAGCTAGATGGTGCAGTAAACAGACTACTGGGCCTGGAGTCAGAAAGAGGTGAGTTCAAATCCAGCCTCAGACATATAGTAGCTTTGTGACCCTGGACAAGTCATTTAACCCTGTTTGCCTCAGTTTCCTCATCTGTAAAATAAACTGGAGAAGGAAATGGCAAACCATTCCAGTATCTTTGCTAAGAAAATCCCAAAAGAGGTCACAACTGAAATGACTCAACAACTACAAAGTTCCTTCTGAAAAAAAAATAGTAACAATTTCAAATCCTGTTTAATCTTTCTACCTTTTTAAAAACACAAATGTTTCATTTTTTTTTTACTGTCTTTCTGAATAATTATACCGTAAAATAAAGATTCATTTCCATTAGTCGCCTTTGGAAATTGAGTTTCATTCAACAAAATATTATTAGACACTTATTATGTGCAAGGTACTGGGGATAAAAAAAGTCCCTGTCTTCACAGAACTGATATTCTGTTAAAAATAATCTTCCTTTCTGACTACATGGCATTTACTGTATTCACATTGCTCACTCGCATGACAGTTTCGCAGTTATATCCGTTTCCTGGAGTCATTTTCCAGCTCTTCCTCAATCCATAATTCAAATACTCGGGGGAGTGAATATTTCTTCCACCAAAGCAGATTGCAGCCCCCATCACACTTCAGTAGATCTTTCTGAGATCCCTGGGGCCAAGAAAATCAATCCCCTTGGGGTCAACCCTGTAGACTAGAGATTAGCCTCTATCTAAACTCAATGAAGCAAATGCACAGGACCCCTGCTTAAAACCTTTTCAGTTTAGTCAGACCTGCCAAAACATATGCATCATTTTTCTCTCCAGCAGAGCCTTTGATAATCTAGAGATAGCCCCGTGCCGTAGGGAAGCATCAGAATAGAATTTCAGTGGAAACAAAAGTCAAAAGAAAATCCCATGATCATACATAGAACAAACTCAACTACTTAATATTTCTCCCTCCCATCTTCATTATCTCTCTTCTGTGTTTTTTTTTCCTTTGCCTGTTCATCTTACTGCAGCTTCTCCTACCAGTCCTGACAAAAAAGCTAAGCGACATGAAGTTAAGAGTGATCCAACTCCTTTTGGTTTAAGAGGTAGAGTGATACAACTTTTTGTACACAAAATGATAATCCACTCTCCAATTCCACCAGAAAAGCCTTTGGGGCACTTCAGGGATGCTATGTATATGTTGTTGTTGGCTATTGCCTTGTGTGAACTTAACACTTCCTTCCTTGCCAGCAAAAGACTTCATTTGTATTTATAACCATAAAGTTCTGGTTATGTCATCCAAAAACTCGCATGATGACTCCAGTTCCTTCAGGATCATTAGTCCTATTATTAAGCCAGACTTTTCCCTAGTTCTTGAGTCTGGCCCATTCCTACCCCTTTCTGAGACACTCTGAGCCCTCAGAGACACCACAGGGTTCAGGCAGAGTACCTTTTACTCACTTTTCTATCAAGCTGCAGAGTAGCAAACATCCCAGCTTTCCTAAGCACGCAAAACAAATTGTCACAGGGTAACATAAGCACTAAGGAGGAAAATGAGTCCATTCTAATCCTTCTGTTTTCCTATGCATGCCTATTTATGTTTATTAAATAGCTTTTGTTAAGTTATCTGGAGAAAACAAATCTTTTTCTTTTATCTGTTTCATTCCAAGTGTAAGGCTAGAATAGATATTAAGCCTTACTACTTACACTTTTCTAGCTGAGACTTGTGTCCACTTACAGTCATTCTCATCCAGTCTGTTTCTTCCATTTGTCATCTAAAAAGAGATTTTACAAAAATTAAAGATGGTACAGACCTATTTGGTACCTTCATCTAAAGCACTATTCTATCAAAAGTTTCCCTAGAATAATACATAAATCACCAGATGTTAGTGGTTTATGGGTAAGACTACCCAAGGAATATTGTCATGTTATGTTCTTTCATATTTACTACTTTCTAGGGATTTTTGAATTTCAACCTTTACATATTTGTTTCCTTGCATTCTCTATTTTACTGCAGTAACAACTTCCAGGGGCCTGCTAAAATATGTTTGTCTGGAGGACATTTGGCAGCTACATATATTTTCAGGCCCAGCAAAAGAATGTGCTACAAGCAAGGATTTTGGCAGCAGGAGAGTAGGGGCTCTGCTTTAGGCCCAACCAGTAATTTTTATCTTTGGAAGATGCTGTCATATTAGTACAGACTTTATAAAACAAGATTAGTAACACTTGTACGTAAAGTGCCTTAAGTTCCAACATTGAAGGGTTGTATATAATAGCTTGCAATAAATTAAATGCCCTTTTCTCCAGCAAAAGGGACTGCCCAATTAGTGGTAGCAAAAATATTGTTATCTAGTTAGGACAAAGAGTCCCATGCTTAAAAGTATTTAATAACAAAACTTGGTTGAGATGGGTAAGAGAAAGAAAGCTATTAGACCTTCAACCTCAGCATCCAGTCCTCTTATAAGGAGTGGGGAACCTGCAGCCTTGAGGCCACATGTGGTCTTCGAGGTCCTTAGGTGTGGCCTTTTGACTGAATCCAAGCTTTACAGAACAAATCCTTTCATTAAGAGAGTTTGTTTTGTGAAGTTTGAATTCAGTCAAAGGCCATGTGTAACCTCGAGGCTCAGCTCATCCTTTTTTGGACAGGTCCCAGTAGAAGTGTTAGAGGAGTCCAGAGGCTGGTTATAGATTTCCACTTAATACTTTGTCTTGTCATTTTGCTAATTGTTTCTGTTCCCAAAGGCAGAACCCCCAAAGCATGCTAAATTACAGTCAGATTTACCATAGAAAAATTCACAATTCCTAGTTCTTTCACAGATGCAAGCTCAGTAGTAACACTGACCAGGGCCAGGTGGTTCAGCTCATCTAACTTGGCCCCAGCAGCCCAGCACAGGAAAGGTAAAGCCCAGGGCTGGCCTGGCCCTGCCCTTACCCCAAATTTGCTGTAATTTGGAGTGACTCCTAATTCTAGTGTGCAGTGGGATGGCACTGGACATGGCTATGGCTCTTTTCTTTTCTAACTAGTCTGTTTAGAATGCTTCTTTTGCTGACTTAAGATACTCTACTGATGGATGGCAAACTGAAAGGAGAGAGAGTAAACAGGAATAAGACTCTTTCTTCTCCCCATCTTGTTATCTGTCTTCTCCTTAGCTGAACAAAGTGGTCCTTTGACCTCCTTCTTAAAGCCATGCTTTTCACTGAGATTGAAGGCAATAGACAGTTATTGGATACCGAGTTTCAGCCAACTCTGCCTCTACCACGTTTCCCAAAATATTTGTGTTTGACTATTTTTAGTTGCTTGTATATCCAGTGAAAATCAGGCCTCCCACAGGACTGGAGTGTAATTTGGGAAATGCATGCTGTGTATTCTGGTTGGATCAGGACCAGAAAAGAAACTGCAATGCTTTGTTTCTCATTTCTGCTTGTTCCTAATCATGAGCAGCATGGCCCTGTGGACACAATCTGACTCCTACTCCCACAGAAATTAAACTGAAATTTGTTAAAGGGTAGAATGTATTTTACAAGGCTATTTGGATTTTTTGATGTATATTCATGTTAATAGTTTCCTCGTCCTCCTAAAACATAATTGAAATCTCAGTAACAAAAAGAGGAAAAATATATATATATATACACATGTATACACACATATATACGTACACATGTACGTATATGTATATGTATATATACATATACGTACATGTGTGTATATGTATGCACGTAATATATACGTTTACACTATACACAAATGTGAGTGTGTGTACACATATTATATGTGTACACACACATTTATGTGTATTGCAATTGCCTACTTAGGGATACAATGGCTTACTACAGAAGCAGCATAATATGGCGTAGCAGTTCTCAAACTTTGGTCTCAGGACCCCTTTATATGCTAATAAATTAATGAAGACCCAAAGAGCTTTTGTTTATGTGTGTTATATCTACTGATATTTAATATATTTGAAATTTAAACTGATAAATTTTTAAATGTTTATTAATTCATTTAAAAATAATACCAAACTCATTACATAGTAACATCCTTAAAACATGATTTTGAACTATATTTTCCAAGACTATATTTGAACTATATTTTCCATTTATTCATCAGAGTGGCTTTGTTTTACATGTTTTTGCAAATCTGGCTTAATGGAAGACAGCCACATTCAATCTGTTGTGATACAGTGTTTTGGCTTAATTAAATATATGAAGAAAATTTGACCTCAGATATATAGTTGAAAACAGAAGGTGTAGTGTAACAGACAAATAATATTATTTAATATTATGAAACATAATATGTAATATAATAAATAATATTATGAAAATAGTTTTGACCTTATAGATACCGTGCAAGAGTTTCAGTCCCCCAGTGGTATGTGCACCACCCTTTGAGAACCACTAGTATAGTACTATAAAGCAGCCTTGGGTTTAAGTCTTGCCTCTGGCACATACTGGCTATGTGATCCTGAATAAGTCATTTAACCACTTAGTGCCCAGGCTCTTCTCTAATACTAAGGAGATACTGATTTTCTTTGGTAGTGGTAGTGTCCAACTTCAATGAATTCGCAGATCCAGTTCAAAAGGAACACCACCACCACCACCACCACCCCCCAAAAAAGATAAAGCACAAATGCTTACTTTTTCCTTCCTTGGATCTTTTATTACTCTACTGGATTAATAGCAGTAATCTCAACCCACTTCTGGCTGATACGATGAAGCACCAAATGGTCTTTTACTTTTACTTGGGCATCTCTGATGTGAGGCAGAAGTATAGCTTTCCCAGGTGTTCCTGTTGAGTTTTCCCTGGAATGTTAACTCATGTTCACCAAAGAAGACTAGTAGAGAAATCCCATCTGCTAAAGAAGGGATCTCCTTCCTTTCCTTACAGGGGGCAGTTTTAATTTCACAGGTGCCCAGATAGTATTGACAAAGAAGAGATCTGGAATTAATTTCTTTCCATTGCACTTGCTTAACAGATGGTAGCATTTGTCAACTTTTTATCCTTATTTCCCTAGTATGTATTTTTACAAATGAGTCCTAAACAGTTTGTACCAGATATTTCTGAAATCTGAGGTTACACAGAGAGACACTATTCATAACAGAATTTGGAAAAGACATGGTATATGTGCAACAGATATTTTTGGCTTTGAATTCCAAAGATTTTGCCATAAATGCTGTGTCCATGTAGACAGGAGAAGTCAGGAGACATGATATTCTTCATATTATGGCTGTGACACTTGCTGGTTGCATGACCCTTGGCATATCCTTTTAACCCTCTGAACCTCAGAGAGTTAAACTTTAACTCTCAGAACCTTCATCTGTAAAATGGAGATTGATAATACTTGAATTAGCTACTTCAAGATTATGTGGAAAATACTTTGTTCTAGTTGAAGTTCTTTGGAAATAACGATCTCCTATTGGTCCGATTCATGCAGGGCTCTAAAATTCCCCCAACCTTTTGCCTCTGCATTAGTGCCTTTGTGTGTAAGGTATTGGTTCTAAGCTCCTTACTTCTTTTTATCAGGTTGGACTAAGACTTCCTATTCACTTGATGCTGCTGAAGACAACGATGGCTGGTCAAGTACTGAGGAGCCACTGAATTCATCAGATGCAGAGGAAGAAGGTGGAGCAGGACCCAGGAAACTGGTAAGCCTTTTAAAGCATTCTCATTCTGGCTGTGGCGTATTACAAGGTGTACTTTACTATATTCTGGAGATATTCCCTGACAAAATTCACCTAAGCCAAATTTTTATCTTCTGAATTCAGTCTCCTTCTTGGCAATCTGATAATCTTACAGATGTCTCATCCTCACTTTTGTGATATGTGTCTAATTGAGAATCGCCCCTAACACTGGAAATTTGAGTTTCTCAGTCCTCTGAGGAGCATCTCTGCCAAATAGTTTTTTAAACAGAACCCATAAATTCCAGAAAGCTGCTATTTTGTAATGTGATCTACGCTATTTTCTCCCTTTTTTTTGTAAATTAGAATGTTCCTGACTTTTTTTAAAGCAGAGCACACTTATACAGGTTCATGAGGTTGGTTGGAGTGTAGGTCTTCTTTTTCTAAATAGTATGGTCTAAAAACTATTCCTCAGATTTATTCTTGAGGATTTATGTGCACTTTTGTGGTCAACTATAGTAATTCGTTTGAACAAAAGAGGTCTTCCAATGTGAGTGTCATGAGTGCCTCACACCAAGAGATTATAAAAATAACAGCTAACATTTACATAGTGTTTGCTCTGTGGCAGACATTATACAAAGCACTTTATAGTTATTATTTCATTTGATTATGTGATTGAAGTTCACAAGTATGGGCAGAGTCAATCTTTTGACATTTTTTCACAAGGACTTCAACTCCCTCACCTTCCCAGACTCCCCTTCACCCCCCTTCCTTGATGTTTATGGAACCAGCACCACAAAATTTGACAGTCTTATATTATGTTCATTATCTCTGTGGCCACGAATACGTCCCCATGTCTTCACAATGAGATGAAACTGATCACTGAAAAGCTACTCATTGCTTCTCAATATGCACTAATTTATATTTTTATAATCTGGAGTCAAAAAAAAGGGTTTTTCTGCTTGTATTCAGAAGAACAAGCCCAAATACTATAAATCATTTTTATTGTTTTTGCTGCCTTTTCTTCATTCCTTTCTTTGTCCCCTCTTCCCCAACCTTAGGTTCCAGGCAAATATACAGTTGTGGCCGACCATGATGAAAAAGGAGGTCCGGAAGCCCTTGCTGTGAAAAGTGGAGATATGGTAGAATTGCTACATGAGGGAGAAGAGGGACTTTGGTAAGGGGGAAAATCATCTGTGCTTTTTACCTTTTTTAAGAGTTATTTTTTAAACGCATGGAATATAGAACTGTTTGACAGACACCACCTTTCTTAGGTTTGTAAAGAACCTGACCACCAGCAAGGAAGGCTGGGTACCAGCCAGCAACCTGTTGGCATTGATTGGCAACTCAAAATCAGCTCAGTCTTTGAGCAGCTCAGGTAAGACCATACTGCCTTCATGTCCAGGGTTGCCTGCTTTCCCATTCCCAATTATATGCCTATGTGTTTAAAATCAAAGTTAAAAATAAAAGCAGTTACAATATCTATTTATTCTCTTAATTGTTTTCCCTCTTCTCTAGAATCTGGTACCGGTTCCACCTTTCTGAGCTCCTCCTCGAGCTGCAGTGAGAGTTGCAATGCCACCTTTTCGGACATCAAGGGTTAACTCCTTCTTAAGATTCCTGAAATAAGGACACCATGCGCAAACTTCTGACAGTTGAATTGCAGGAGCAAAAACCATTGTGTACATCTAACAGTTTTGTCTTGCTTGGAATTTACTTAGTTTAGAGAAGGGGAAGTTTCTTTTAAGAATAAAAGAAGATTCAGAAGATGACTCTGAGAATCTAAAAATAATTTACTAGAAAAACTCCTGAGCTGTATATAGAACAACATAAGGTGCAAGAATAAAAGGAAATATCCTGAAATGGGACACTCAAGAAGCTTCTCATCTGTAGTCTCGATTCCAGAACTCACTTCCTAATGTACAATATATTCTAATTTTCACAGAAAAATACCAGTTCAATCATGCCACATTGGAAGAAATGGACAGTGGTGAATGCCTTGGTAAAAACAAGGCTTTGTACAAAGTATGGCTAAGCAATTTACACTACTCATCATAATCTCAATGAACATTCTTTTATGAGTTTGATAGTGTCTCATTACAAATAACTAGACATGAGGTTTTGATTCAGTTATTCTGATTTTGTTTTCTTCTGCAAGAATATGCATCCTTTTGAAGTTGGTTGCTAAAGAAATGAATAATTCACTGACCCAATAGCTTGGAGACAGGACTATTTTATCTTCTACAACTTTTTTTTAAGGGAATTACTATTATTTTTTTTTTGTGGTACGTTGGCCTCTAACCGAGTTCTTTACCAAGAATCACTGTGTTTACAAAAAAAAAAAATTTGATACCACCTTTGATACAGAACTATTTTTTGTTACTATGGTTCACATTTAAACATATTTGTAAAGTTAAATGTTATCTTACCTGTCTGTAATACCAAGGTAACTTCATTTGGGTGAATCTCTTTGGTTGTCGGTGAATGAAATTAGGCTGGTTTTGATTGCCAGAAGAAAATACAAACTATAAAATAGTCATCATTTTTTTCTACCAAAAAAAGGCGTGGGGGACCGCTTTCCATTTTTTAAGAACTTCTCTACATTACATATCTTTTTTACTGTTTTTAAAGAAATGGTAAAGATGCAATTTTGGCAGGCTATTAGCCCAATCAGTGCTTTTTATTATAGCCTGAGATTCTCTGAGTTCTAACCTTCCACTATGCAGACTTAGATCTTCAGAACTTTCCTCTGCTTAAGACAAACCTTTGGTTGTCCATGTGACATTATCTGACAATACTTTGAATATATCAATATAAATGCAGAGAACATTTTTATTGCTCAAGGCAAAACTGAAAAGGAAATGCTTCATTTTTTTGTTTATGTCTGTGTGCGTGTGTGTACGTGCGTGCATGTGTGTGTGTGTATGTGTGTGTGTGTGTGTATGTTTCAGAAAACAAAATTCTTGTTCTACTGATAGTTGAAACACACTCTGTACCTAATTGGGGCAGATATTTTTTATATGTATGTATATATGTTAATGTGTGTATATGTGTGTATATATAAATATTGATGTAAAGGTTGTATTTATAGTCTCCATGCTGCTGAGAGTATGTCACTTTACAATCCATAAATACAAGTCTTTACGAATGCCTGAAACATGAGACCGATTGAGATTTTTTTCCTATTCTGCATCCCATATACTCTATCAGAAGGAAATCACTTCACATTTCCTATAGTCTGTGAATCTCTCTTTAGCCAGAAAACCTCTTGCCTCAAGTGTGGTATTGATAATGGAACATGGGAAGAGGCATGATGGCTTTCCTTCAGGTTTGTGAATTATTTGTAAATGCCATGTAACATAATTTACTCAAGTTTATTGTTCAGATGCTTTCCTTGCAGCAGACTCGCTACTTTGTGATTGTCTCATCTCAGCACTTTAAACCTCACATTTCATTCACTGTTACTTTTTTTTCTACTGCTAATGTAAATGACATACAAAATTAGAATTCTTTATTGTATGTATTATGGTTGGATGAATAAATTTCAGCAGCTCTTTGCTGTATGTATATCCTTCATTTTATAAAAAGAACTATAGCATTTACTGTGTCTTCTTGTATCAGAGTGCAACTTGAGGCTTTTTTTTCTTACAAGTTTATCATGAAGTGTATATAAATCTAACTTTCTGTAGGATTTATTCAAGCTTTCTTTGCTTTTTGTCTTAAAGGTTAGTCCTCTTACAAGGGCTCAGCCTCTCATTCTGTGTGACGTTGGAGAAATCACTTGTCTGTGATGGTCACAATGTTTCTTTCACTCACCTGTAGGTTAAGGTGACAGTGTAACCCATCATACTTTCCCTCTTTCATCCACTTCTAATGAAGAAAATGAGGGAAAGATTGAAAATTGTGAAAAGGGAGCTCCTTTCTATGGAATGGAATGTTCTGGGTCATAGCAACATGAAACTCTACTGCCTAATACAGTTATGTTGCTAAGGCAGTATTATGGGTCCTTATTAGCTCCTTCCTGTAAGAAACTATAATTCTTTGAGCTTTATCTCCTTAACACAACATTGACTTATTCAAAAAATATTTGGCATGTACTTATTTTGATTAAGTACTCTGTTAAGCAGAGGTGGGGAACTTGCACCTCAAGACCACATGTGGCCCTCTAGGTCCTCAAGTGCAGCCTTTTGACTGAATCCAAACTTCACAAAACAAATCCCCTTAATAAAAGGATTTGTTCTTTAAAACTTGGACTCAGTTGGAGAGCCACACCCAAGGACCTAGAAGGCCACAGGTGGCCTCGAGGCTGCAGGTTCCCCACCCCTGTTAGGCGTTGGTGAAGAGACAATGAAAAAACCCCAGAAGCATCTTAGAGACAGTATTATCTCTCTTTTCTGAAAGAAGAAACCATGACCCACTAGGTTTAACTTTTTTCTCGATAGCATAATGACACTAGACCAGAAATGTATTTCTAAATCCTAGTACATAGCTCCATTTATTATGCCAGAAATTTTACTAGGACAGAGACTTAGAGCTAGGCAATACCTCAGAGATGATCTAGACTAATTCTCCTATTGTGCACATGAGGGCCCTGAGGCTGAGAGACAGTCTTAAATGTGATTTACCCAAGCTATAAATCCACAAAGTATCAGAAATGGAATTAGATAATTCATCAATCTTTCTACTATACTAAAGTACAGAATATTTATCACTGAAATTACTGTTGGTCCAGTAATTGATATGTTTGATAATTTTTGTTTCAATATGACCAAAAAATCTATATGGCAGAGAAACAAGCATAAAAAAACACATTTGTTAAATGATCATGGATATAAGGAGAAGAGAACATGAAACCAAATAGGGATGATGTTATGCAGTATTAGAGAAAAAAACTACTACAAACCTCCACTTACTTATCTTACTTTTAACCTTTCTGGATATGCCATATCCTCACCTTTAAATAAAGGTGTTGAATTAGATATCTCTAAGGTCCTTAGTTGGACCTTTTTTTGACCTTTTATTTCAGACCTTCAAAGACCCATGATTTTGTTTGGCTACCTCCCTTGACCCATGAGGGTTACAACTCCTCCATGCCTTGGTGGATGATCTTCATGGGTTATTTTGGCCAAAAAAGTTCAACATCTGATGATGGGTCTGTCTGAACAATCCAGGACCCAACAGTGCTTATCCTCCATTGTCATGGCCTTTTAGGACCCAGGGTCACCTCACCTGGATGAAAAATTAGAGTGAACCAGGGTTCTACATTGGCTTTTTCATCCGTTAACCAAAGGTCTGACAGAAATTAAACATGTTTTGATGTTGAAACCTGTGCACTTGGAGTCTGAGAAAGCAAGCTTTGTAGGTGAGTAGTTGGAAAAAGTGGAATGCTTTCTTCAGGTAAACAAATCCAACTGACCAGAAGGAATGGGTTGTGTGAATAACAGAAACCCCAGGTCATGGATCTCTGCTGGGAAAGCTATTTTTAAATAGTCCAAGCACACAGTGTGATACTCTCCAAGCAAGAGGATAGGATGGCAACTGGCTGCTCCCACTGCCACATCCACTATGGGAGATAAGTTCCAGACCATTAGCCAAAGACACCGGGCTTCCTCTGCTTGTTGGGGGACTTGAAAATGTGACAAAAAGCAACAAAACTACTTTTTAATTTTCCCCTCACACCAGTTTTTCAATTTGTGTATTCACAGATGATCTGAAAAGAATGGAAATTTTACACTTTCTCATGTAAAATAAAAGGCATTTTAAAACCAAAGTCCAAAGAAAAGTTAACACTTTCCATGCTGTATGCATTCAGTATCTCATGGAGGCATATATACAATGAAAAGATTATTTGAGTATACCTTGAGATTCAGGTTCTACCTATAATAATCCCTATGTGATCTTGGGCAAGAGTCAACCTCCCTGGGTCTCAGCTTTCTCACCTAGAGGTTGAGACCAGATGGTCTCAGAAGTCCCTTCCAGTTCCCAAACTATGATCTTATGAACCCTAGAACCTAAAGACCATGTAGTCCAATCTGGACCTGACCCAGAATTCTCTCTACAACAACCCTAACAAGTGGCCATCCAATCTCAGCTTGCATATCTTCAGCGAGAGGGCAGAGGATTGGTTGTTGTTCCGCCCTTTATGTTTGACTCTTGTGACTCCATTTGGGGTTTTCTTGGCAAGGTTACTGGCATGGTTTACCATTTCCTTCTCCAGCTTATTTTACAGATGAGGTGAGGCAAACAGGGTTAAGTGACTTGCCCAGGGTCACACAGCTAGGAAGTATCTGAGGTCAGATTTGAATTTAGGAAGATGAATCTTCCTGACTCCAGGTTGGGCACTCCATTCACTGTGCCACCTTGCTGCCTGGCAACAGATGCATCTAAGACAGATGCCATTTTTGAACAAGAATCTTTATCCTTGCTGAGCAACTGAAACTTCCAGTGGGTTAAGGCAGTTCTAGTTTAATCTATTAACTAAAGGTTGTGTGCATTTGGTTGTTGTGCATTCCCCCAGTACAAGAAAGGCTATAAACTTTATTAAAAACAAAGCAATCCTACATCATTTTATTGACTCAAAGATTCTGTAATTAGTCAGAAACTGAGCAATTATATGGTGGGCATTTCACTATTCTCTTTGGAAGGTGCTGGTTGCAGGTCATTGGAATTAATCATAAAGCCAGATAGGTAAAGAAGCTGACTGCCAAAGGAATCTAAGTTATCAAGTATCAAGGCACTTTTCTCTCTGATCATCTGTTTCCTTAGCATACCTCACTGCAGCCTGGGAACCTGTAACATGGTGGTTTCCCAATGCCCCTCTCCTCTGCTTCTGCCCTTGTTCCCTAGTCACTAGGTCTGCTACACCTACAACTTCCTCCATATTCCTGACCCCAATCACCTAATATGATCTTTTCTCCTAATCATTCCCATTAATGACTATATTTATATTTTCAAGTGACCTCATCATAACAATGGAACAGGAAGAGCTAAGCCCTTTCCCCAACTCAAAGATTAATGTCAGAAATTACAAAACTTTTTCCAAATATCCAGAAATTTCTTTGCCCATGTCCATTTTTCTTCTCTACCTACTTTCACTACTTCCTAGGGTAAAGAAATATCAGCATTTGTCCATGACAGTTGCCATACCTTTGCTTCCCCTCAAGCAGTGCATCTTCATCGATACCAGTAGATGGCCCTGTGTGACCTCAACCAGTCAACCAGCATTTATAAAGCATTTACTATGTGCCAGGCCCACAAATGCTAACACACTTTGCTGGTTGTGTGACCTGGTCAAGTCATTTAACCTTGTTGCCTCAATTTCCTCATCTGTAAAATGAGCCAGAGAAGAAAATGGCAAACCACTCCAGTATCTTTGCCAAGAAAACCCCAAATGGGATCACAAAGAGTCAAACAGTACTGCAAAAACACACAAAACTGTGCTGAGGATACAAATATAAGCAAAAACTGCTTGCTGGCATCATGAAACTCTAATGCGACCTCCTGGTATCCAAGTTCCCTTCGTTATATTGCAAATCAAACTAAATAAATTTTCTTTTTATACCAGAAAAAAATCTTGTATTTTATCTATTTTTTCTTAAGATGTACATGTTTATATTATATAAGATTCCTTGGATTTTGATATGCAAGGCAGAAAACAAGAAGACATATGCTTGCCAAAGCTTCACAAATGGTTCTTGTTTGTACTAATTGTACTAAGCATCAAAAAACTACAGGAGGTCCTCAAAGAGATACACAATCACCCAATCACAAGAAAAACCAAATGGATAAAGACAACTTGTTCACAAATTGAGATATCCTTGCTATATGATATACTTGAATGAGCAGTCTATTGAATTCGTCCAGTAATACAAATATCTTAGAAGAGTCCATCAAATGGAAGAACTTAGGCAGAGAATTGAATAGAAGAGCAAGTTTTCTTTTATTTGGGATATTGTGTTTCACTTTCAATAATTTCAAGCTACTTTCTGAGACAGACACTCATCTTTTTTAATGTAAATAGATTCCCAGTAATGCTTTGTAGCTACAATTCATGAAGTATCTTGATATCCAAAGGATGAGAACTACAAGTGATTCAAAAGAAAATGGAAAAACTCCAGGTAGTCATAAGTAAGTCTATTGCCAATGGTATTTGTGTACAAAAGGTGATTTAAAAGATGATTGAGATGTGTTAGGTGGGCAAGTCATTTAGTAAGACCAAAGAATAGACAATGGGGCAATTGTTCAAGTAATGAAAAGTTGAAACATTTAAGGAGCCTGTTGATTAATCCTCTTCAGAAGATTTATTGGGGGCTTCATATGGAGTATAGAAATAAGATCCAGCAGCAGAGCAGCTTTATGCAGAACAAAAAACATAAAAGGGTTGTGATCTCCCTCCATGGATGACCCCATTTGGGGTTTTCTTGGCAAAGACACTAGAGGGGTTTGCAATTGCCTTCTCTGCCTCATTGAAAGTAGTCTAGTGACTGGAAAGGATAATAAAATCTTAAAAGAAAATATAAAGGAAAACTGCCCTGATATCTTAGATCCAGATGGAAAAAGAGAAATTGAAAAAATTCAACAATCACCTCCTGAAAGAGACCTCAAAATAAACACCCAGGAATAATTATAACCAAATTCCACTGTTCCCAGGTCAAAGAGAAAATATTACTATCTGTCATAAAGACAGGATCACACAGAATTTAGTGAGTTCCATGTTAATGGAGTGGGGGACTTCTACTATGATATTTCACAAGGGAAAAGAGTTAGTATTACAGCTAAGCATAACCTACCCAGCGACACTGAGAATAATCCTTTGGGGTGGGGTCATATTTAATGAAATAGAGGACGTTTAAGCATTCTAATGAAAAGACCAGAGCTGAATAGAAAAACTAATTTTCAAATAGAAGACTCAAGAGAACCATGAAAAGGTAAACATGAAAAAGTAATCATACGGGACTCAATAAAGTTAAACTCTACATCCCTACGTAGGAAGATGGTATATATAACTCCTAAGAACTTTATCATGGTGTGAGTCAATTATGTTAAGATGATCTCAAAAAAAATGTAAGGATGAGAAAGAAGGATGCAAAGGGGAAAGGGAGAGGTAGAATGGAAGAAATTTTTTTTATCACAAAAAAGGTGAGCGAGGAAGAACTTTTATAATGGAGGGGGGAATGGGGGGAATGGCAGGCAGTGCTTGAATCTCACTCATTGGAATTGGTTCAAAGAGGGAGGGAGAGAAAGAAAGAGAGTGTGTGTACACATATAGAAATCTATCTTAGCCAGCAGGAAGAGAAGGGAATAAGAGATGGGTTAGGAAGGGCGGGGGAGAAGTGATAAAAGGGAGAGTGGATTAAGGGAGGAAGTGCTTAGAAGCAAAACAGACTTGAGCAAGGACAAGATAAAAAGGGAAAGAAGGATAAACAGGAGAAAATAAAATGGGAGGAAATACATTTGGTAATCACAATTATGAATGTGAATAGGATGAGTTAACCCATAAAATATGGCCTCTATATCTTGTAAACAAGTTCTGGCATCTCTAAATAAATAGCTCAAAAGAAAATGACTCAACACGATGAGACAGAGGACCCTGTACTTTTGAGAAGAACTCAGGACTACAACATGCCATTCTTGAGTGGTTTAAAAAAGAAATGAAAATTATAAGCAGAATTTATGACCTACCCAGAAGAAATAATTGGCAAAATAGAAAAACGTGAATCTTTGATGGCAAGACTCACCAAAGAAACAAAAGAGAACAGCTAATTGGGAATGTAAGTACACAAAAGTGATGGACAATCTTGAAGGGAAGCAAAAAGCAATAGCATTAAAAGAAAAACTTGCTCTGTATTCAAGAAAAACATTGATATCTAAGACATAGGCAAACTAAAAATCATAGCTCTCCTTGAAGAACATGACAGGTCAAAAAACCTGAACAATGCAAGAAAAAAATAATACAAGAAAACTGCCCAGAACTCCTAAACACAGGAAATAAAATAGCAATTGAAGAAACCCACAGACCATCTCTAAAAGGAATAAAAAATCAACAAGGCAGCAAACTTTGAGACACATGGAGGTTAAATTTAAGAATTTAAAAATAAATTGAAGAATTTGGAATTTCAATTCAGAAATAACAAATTCTGCAAGTGGCCAAGAGAAAAATCTTCAAATACAATGGAAAATAACTTTAAATACCATGAGTATTCTGCACCCACCCAAAAATGCAGACAGGAATGGAATGATATATTCTGAAGAGCAGTGGAACTCCAGATTCAGCCCAGGGTGCTCCACCCTGCAAATCTGAGCTTAACTATTAATGAAAAAAGACACACTTTCAATAGTAAGGAAGTGTTCGAGACATTCTTAGAAAGAAAACCAAATCTGGAAAGACTGAAATGCAGAAGGGGTGAACAAATATAACAGCTTAGGACATCAGTAGAGTGACTTCTTTCTAAATGTACACAAGGAAATGGGGTGAAGATAGAAGTCAAATGGAGGTAATGGTAATGGTAACGTCAAGTAGAAGTCTAGAGCAGGGATGGGGTACGTCTGATAGAGGGTGGCCTTGAGGCAACATGGTCCCCTAGGTCCTCAAGTGCAGCACCTCAACTGAATCCAAACTTTACAGAACATCTATAATTTGCTGAGGTCTCCCATATTTATTCTGTGAAATTTGCATTCAGTCAAAGGGCCACACTTGAGGACCTAGAGGGCCACATGTGGTTTCAAGGCAGCTGGTTCCCCACTCCTGGTTTAAAGATTATGAACAGAACCCTGCAACACACCAGCTACAAATGAATCAATATTTTGTTTTATCTTGGGTTCGGTTTCTTTGTGGAACTACATTACAAAATAGAATGGCAGATGGAATTGGGGAGGGAAGGAAGGGTACAGAAGGGAGTTTGTGATATCCCCAGGTAAAATCAAGAACTAATAATAACAGGAGACCTCTCAAAAAGAGAAGAGCCTGCAGGGGAATAAAGTAAGGAGGAGGGGGCAGGGGAAGGGAAAGGCTGAAAACCGGGGGGAAGAGGGAGGTTTTGGGTGTTGGGAGTTTCTACTCATGAATGACCTTATGGATGAAGAGAGATGTTCTATGAAGCATGATGGGCACTTTGTACGGGGTGTCTGTGAAAATTTGGTATAAGACTCATCCTGCCTTGGGAGTGAGGAAGGAGGAGTTGAAATTCTTGAGGGCAACTGAGAGGAAACCTGTGACAGTGGGCACACATATACCCGGAGAGATTTGGAGGCAAATAAAGAAGGAAGGTGGCCAGGGGGATGTTATAAATCAGAAGTGCACTTCATAATCAAGGACATGTGTGAAAGTTGAGGGCAGGAGGAACTTGCCTTAGGTCAGTGTCTTCTCTAACACCTGCAGGAATTGGTATTTTTCTGGGCTGAGACACAATGGAAGGGGAAATCTATAAAGTATCATAAAATACTTAGAAGAGATAATCCAAGTGGTGAACTGATCCAATCATTCTGGAGAACAGTTTGAAACTATACCCATAGGGCTATAAAAATGTGCATACCCTTTCACCCAGCAATACTACTTCTGGGCTACATCCCAAAGAGATCATAAAAACAGGAAAAGGTCCCACAATTACAAAAAGATGCTTCAGTGTTTGGAAAATAATCAACATAACTAATCACATTAAAAGCCAAAATATCCAAAACCACATGATAATCACAATAAGTGCAGGAAAAGCCTTTAACAAAGCACAACACTCTTAGGTTAAAAACCCAACAAAGTGTAAGCTTAGCAGGACTTTATTTTTAACTTCATAAAAAGCATCTTTCTAAAATCAAAAGCAAGTTCATGAGCAATGGGGCTACTCCACAGGGCTGGGGAACCTGTGGCCTTGAGGCTACATGTAACTTTTAGGTTCTTGGATGGGGCCTTTTGACTGAGTCCAAATTTTATAGAATACATACTTTTATTAAGGGGATGTGTTCTTTGAAGTTTGGATTTAATCAAAGGGCTACACTTGAGGACCTAGAGGGTCACACATGTCACCTCAAAGTCATAGGTTCAGAACCCCTGCAAGTCTAGAACCTTTTCCAAAAAATAAGGGAATGAAGCAAGGATGGCTACTTTTGCTACTATTATTTGATATGCTTCTATAATTGCTAGCAAGGGTAATAAGATGAAGGAGAAAAAACCAAAGGCATAAAGATAGGCAAAGATGAGATAAAACTATCCCTTAAGGCTTCTATTCCCTGTTTACTTTTTCATGTTTCTCTTGATTCTTGTATTTGAAAGTCAAATTTTCTATTCAGCTCAGGTCTTTTCAACAAGAATGCTTGGAAATCGTCTATTTCATTGAAATTCCATTTTCTCCCCTGAAGTATTATACTCAATTTTGCTGGGAGGTGATTCTTGGTTTTAATCCTATCTCCTTTGACCTCTAGAATATCATATTTCAAGTCCTTTGATCCCTTAGTGTAGAAGCTGCTAAATCCTGTATTATCCTGATTGTATTTCCACAATACTTGAATTGTTTCTTTTGGGCTGCTTGTAATATTTTCTCCTTGACCTGAGAACTCTGGAATTTGGCTACAATATTCCTAGGAGTTTCTCTTTTTGGATCTCTTTCAGGAGGTTATAGGTGAATTCTTTTCATTTCTATTTTACCTCTGATTCTAGAATATCAGGGCAATTTTCCTTGATAATTTCTTGGAAGATAATGTCTAGGCTCTTTTTTGAACATGGTTTTCAGGTAGACCAATAATTTTTAAATTGTCTCTCTTGAATATATTTTCCAGGTCAGTTGTTTTTCCAATCAGATATTTTACATTATCTTCTATTTTTTCTTTCTTTTGGTTTTGTTTGGTAATTTCTTGGTTTCTTATAAAGTCATTTCCTTTCATCTTCTCCATTCTAATTTTTAAAGAACTATTTTCTTCAGTGAACTTTTGAACCTCCTTTTTCATTTGGCCAATTCCACTTTTTAAAGTGTTTTTCTCCTCATTGGCTCTTTGGTTCCCTTTTGCCATTTGGGTTAGTCTATTTTTAAAGGTGTTATTTTCTTCAGCATTTTTTGAGGTCTCCTTTAGCAAGCTATGGACTCACTTTTCATGATTTTCTTGCACTGCTCTCATTTCTCTTCCCCAATTTTTCCTCCACCTTTCTTACTTGATTTTCAAAATCCTGTTTGAACTCTTCCATGGCCTGAGACCAATGCATATTTTTTTTGGAGATTTTGGATGTAGAAGCCTTGACTTTGATGTTTTCCTCTGATGCTATGCTTTGTTCTTCCTCATCTGAAAGGATGGAAGAAAGTATCTTTTCACCAAGAAAGGAACCTTCTCTAGTCTTATTTTTTCCCCCTTTTTTGGGCATTTTCCCAGCCAGTTACTTGACTTTTGAGTCCTTTGTGAAGTGGAATGTATACTACCATAGGTTTCAGAGGTTTTGTGCATCTATTATCTGAGATATCTCTAAAGACCTGTAAGTTCTCAGTTCCTCCAAGGTGGTAGAATCAAGAGAGAGTTTACTCCTTTCCTGGCCTGCATTCTGGTCTGTGAGCAATCACAAGTACTTTTTTCTGCCCAGAATCTGTGAGTAGGATTCCCTCTCCACAGCTGCCATCAGCTCCACCATGCCAGCTCTCCTCCTTTCCCCAGGACCACCAGTCAGAACTGAGACCCAGATAAACCACTTGATTCCCCCAGGGACTTTAGGCTGAGGGCTCTGAAAGTGGATGCTGCTGCCTTGGGACTGGACCATGCTCTCCTTTCACCCAGATGAAAGAGTTTTCTTACTGACCTTTGAAGCTGTCTTTGGCATTTGTGGGTTGAGAAATTTGGGAACCACAGCTTCTACCTGTGATTCTGTGCCCTGAAGCCTGCTCCATGCTGTGCTGCTTAGCTCCAAGCCCAGTGCGATAGACCCTTCCTGTTGGCCTTCCAGGCTGTCTTGGCTGGAAATCTCTTTCACTTTGTCATTTTGTGGCTTCTGCTGCTCTAGAATTTGTTCAGAGTTATCTTTTTACAGGCATTTTATGGGTTATGGGGGGAGATCTAGAGGAGGTCCATCCTTGTACTCTGCCATCTTGGCTCCACCCCACAAGAAAAATCAAAACTATCCCTAGTAGCCAATACTCGGCTTGTACATTTGGAAAATACTAGAGAATCAGCAAAGATACTAATTGAGACGATTATTAGCTTCAGCAGTGTGGCAGGCTACAAATAAACTCCTAAAAGTCAACAGTATTTTTATATAATAATAATAACAAAATCCAAGAAACAATAATAGAGAAATTTCATTCCAAATAACAACAAAATACAGAAAGTACGTGAAAGACTCGTACAGATTGAATTACAAAGAGCTCCTTAACAAAATACCTTAATAACTGGAGGAGCATATAAAAATTTTGATATTACTAAAGTTAATTTATACTTTTCTTCTTGAATCAATATTTACCTATTTCTAACAATTTAAAAATTCTTTGAGTTCCAAATTTTCTGCTTTCTTCCAGCCCCTCCCCACTTTGAGAAGGCAACCAGTATAATACTTATTATATCTGTGAAGTCATGCAAAACATTTCATATTAACCATGTTGCCCTGCCCTGTCCCCCCCAAAGTGAGAAAAATAAAGTGAAAAAAGAATACTTCAGACTAGACTCAGAGTCCACCAGTTCTCTCTCTGGAGGTGGATGGCAGTTTTCATCATGAATCCTTTGGGGTCATCTCAGATCATTGCCTTGATTAGAGAAGCTAAGTCTTTCGCAGTTGATCATTGTTACAATATTGCTGTTACAATATACATTGTTCTCCTGTTCACTTTGCATCAGTTCACCTAAGTTTTCCCAGGTTTTTCTGAAACCATCCTCCTCATCATTTTTTATATCACCATAATATTCTATCACAATCATATGTGACAACTTGTTCAGGCATTCCTCAGTTGATGGGCACCTCCTCAATTTCCAATTCTTTGCCACCACAATAAGAGTTGCTATAAATATTTTTGTACACATAGATCCTTTTCCTTTTTCTTTGATCTCTTTGGGATATAGACCTAGAACTGGTATTACTGGGTCAAAGGGTACATACACTTTTATAGCCCTTTAGGTATAGTTCCAAATTGTTCTCCAGAACAGTTGGTACAGATCAAAACTCACTAACAGTGCATTAGTGTTCCTATTCTTCCACATTCCTTCCTCAGCATTTGTCATTTTGCCTTTTTGTCATGTTAGCCAATCTGATAGGTGTGAGATAGCATTTACCATTTTTCATTTGGGAAATGCCTCTTATTTTTATAAATTTGACTCCATTTTCTATGTATTTGAAAATGAGGTCTTTAGCAGATAAAATTGCTGTAAAATTTTTTCTTTCCAGTTTCCTGCTTTCCTTCTAATTTTTACTGCATTGGTTGTTTGTGCAAAAACTTTTTCATTTCATTGAATCAAAATTATCCATTTTATTTTCCATGATCCTATCCCTTGTTGAATAATGAACTTTTATTATATCCATAGATCTGACAGGTAAAATCTTCCATGCTACCATAATTTGCTTTCACCCTTTCTGTCTAAATTTTGTACCTATTTTGACCTCATTTTGGAATAAGTTTGAGATTGGTCTATACTTTGTTTCTGCCAGACTGCTTTCCAGTTTCTCTAGCAATTTTTGCAAATACTGAGTTTTTACCTCAAAAGAATAGATCTTTAAATTTATCACACATTAGATTACTAGGTCATTCAATCTATTCCACAGATCCACTATTCAATTTCTTAGTATCAGATTTTGATAACCACAACTTTGTAATATAGTTTGAAATCTGGTATGTCTAGACCACCTTCCTTTGCATTTTTTTACATTGATTTCCTCAATATTCTTGATCTTTTATTCTTCCAGATAAATTTTGTTATTGTTTTTTTCTAGCTTCACAAAATATTTCTTTGGTGGCTTGATTGGTATGGCACTGAACAAGTAAATTAACTTAGATGAAAGTGTCATTTTTGTCTTATTGACTCAGCCTACCCATGAAAAATTAATATTTCTACCATTGTTTAACTCTGTCTTCGTTGTGGGAAAAGTGTTTTGTAATTATGTTCATATAGCCATGGGTTTGTCTTGGTAGGTGGACTGCCAAGTATTTTATATTGTCTGCAGTTATCTTAAAGAGAATTTCACTATCTTTTTTTGCTGTGTTTTGCTTGTAATATATAAAAATGTTGATGATTTATGTAGGTTTATCTTATATCCTACAACTTTGCTGAAGTTGTTAATTGTTTCACCTAACTTTTTAGATGATTCTCTGGGGTTTTCTAACCATATTATCTACAAAGAGTGATAGTTTTGTTTCCTCATTGTTTACTCTTATTCCTTCTACTTTTTTTTTTGTCTTATTGCTATAGCTAGCATTTGAAATGCAACATTGAATAATAGTGGTAATAATGAACATCTTTGTCTCCCTCTTGATTTTATTGGGAAGGTTTCTAGTTTATCCCCATTACAGATCATGCTTGCTCTTTGTTTTAGATAGATACTACTTATTTTAAGAAAGCCTCCACTTATTCCTATGCTTTCTAGCATTATTATATACTTTTAATGCTATGCAAATCAAATTACCAAGGGGATGTAATATAACTTGATAAAATAATAACAAAATTGATTTGGAAAAACAAAAGCTCTAGAATGTTAAAGGAAATTATAAAAAGAGGTAGGGACAAAAGAGAAATAGCATTTCTGGATCTCATGCTATTTTATAAAGCAGTAGTCATCAAAATCTTTTGCTATTGGTTAAAGAATAGAGAGACAGATCAGTGGAACAGACTAAACAAGGAAAAGTCAGAAATAATGAAACTCAATAAGCCAATGTTTGATAAAGTGGAAAAAAAGCAATCTCCTATGAATAAGTCCTTATTTGAGAAAAAACTATTGGGGAAACTGGAAAGTAGTCTGATAGAAATGATGCTTAGACCCACACTTTATACCATATTCCATGATCTTAATGGATTCATGATCTTAATGTTAAAGATCATATTATTTTTTAAAAATTAGAAGTGCAGATAATCATTTACATCTCACAGCTATGGTTAAAAATGTATACTTAACTAAACAAGAGAAAGAGGCAATTACAAAAGATAAAATGATAAAATAGACAATTTTGATTACATGAACCAAAAAACTTTTGCGTAGACAATATTAATATACTGAGAAGGGAAGTGACTGAATGAGAAAAAATCTTTTTATCAAATTTTTCTAAATAAGGACCTGATATCCAAGATGTATAAACTATAGCTATATAGATATAAAAATATATACACACATATATGCATACACATGTATATGACTAATAGACATTCCCTGGTGGTTATTAGTGGTCAAAGGATATAAACAAACAGTTCTCAAAAGAATTCACAAAGTATTTACCTATGAAAGAATGCTCCAAATCACTGATAACAAGAGAAATGCAAATCAAAAATCACTTTGAGGTTTCATCTCACCCCCTGCTAAGTGGCAAAAATGACAAAAAAAATGGCAACAGTCAATGCTGGAGGGTTTATGGAAAGGTAGGCATGCTAATACATTGTTAGTGGAGCTATGAAATAGTATAAAAATTTTGGGAGATAATTTGGAATTATGCATTATACACCCTTTGAACCTGGAACTTCATTATGCAGCTTATACACAAAGGAAACCATCTATAGGAAAGACTTATACACATATACCAAAATATTTTGATGACAAAGAACTGAAAACAAGGTAGATACCTATTGATCAGGTAATGGCTAAACAAATGTGAATTATGTATGTGATGAATACAGAGAAACATGAAAAGATCTCTATGAACTGATACAGAGTGAAGCAGGACCAAGAAAACAATATGTGCAATGACTATAACAGTGTAAATGGGGAAAAAATAAAGCAACACATGCAAAAAAAAATCAAAATTAAATATTACATATGTATATATACACATATATATTATGTAGATCAAACATTATTTAAATGAAGAGCTTTGAGAGAGTATCTCCAAAACTCTCCTTTATGGAGATAGGAGGTATACTTTTTCAGATGTTGATTTTTTCTCTTCTTTTTTTGTCTTTAAAAAAATACCATTTGTTATATGGGATGACTCTCTGGAAAGGGAAGAGGGATGATAGTGGAGATAATTATGATCATGTGAAAAACAGAATACATCAATAAAAAACTTATTTTTAAAAATTAAACAAGTTTGGCAGTAAATGGTGCAGGAAAGATAAGGCATAGACTGAATGGAACAGAAGGCTCAAAGAAAGCCTGGGGAAACCTAAGCATGTTTAGAGACTAGTGCTATATAGCTTATCTTATTCAATACACATGGGCAACCCTGTGAAGTAAGTAATAAAAGCATTAATGGTTCCCATTTTACAGATGAGGACATGAGGACATCAGTAGAAAGACAGTTTCCACAGTCCCAAGTGAACTAGGCCAAGCTTAGTTGTTCCTATAGACACATATCTCCCTTTGACCTCACTGGGAGAACTGTGCCAGAGTAAGTAGAGGTGTGGGGACAGAAGCCAACCCTTGAGTTCACTAGTGGAATGATTAGCATTCCTACTTTACACAAGGAAGAACTCCGCTGTACAGGGAATTGAGTGCCTGTCCCACAGGCTAGACCAGCTGGCTAGACCAGCATCATTACAATTTGAAGCCCAAGTGAAATCAAAAGAGTTCACCTCTAAGAACTTGGAATTCTCATAACTAAAAAGAATTATGAATGTTCATATCTTGAAAAATAGTGATTGATATTTGCACCTCTAAATTAATGTTAGATTATATCATCACCACACAATTTTATTAAGATCTGAAGAGACTGTTAGAATTAAGCTACCCAATAACCTGAGAGAATGCCGATAAGTATTCTCAGAAGTGCAGCTTCCAATTCTGTGTTTGTAAAGCTCTCCCATCTCTCCAGTAGTCCCCTATTCTGCATTTACACACACACACACACACACACACACTCTTTGAAGTGGAGAACTTTGGCCCAACAGTTCTGTCTGGAATGTCAACAGCTTAACCAGGAGACTAACATTGAGATCTTCATCATGGTTTCCAGGTCCTACATAGTCCAATTTCTCAGCTTTACACTTGTCCTTCACCAGTCTCTGGCCACAGGTATGTTGGGGAAGATATGTTTATTACTAACAAACCTTTTCTTTCTCTGTTTGCCATATAATGTTTGCATGAAGGAGAGCCCACCAAGAGAAGCTAATTCTGGTCGTCCGTTCCTCAGCACCTTCCAAAAGTTAATCTTTACTCTGTGTATTGATGTCTATTCACTAGGAACATTTGCTTACAGGACTGTGCATCCAAATGTATCCACAAAGGAAAAATAAACAACCCCAAATAGTATGCTTTTTTTCCCGTTTAACTCTAAATGATGCTTTTAGTGGTATACCAAGTGTACCTGACATCTCATTTAATTTGTTGGAACTTTTCAATGAGAAAACAGAATAAATCTACAACAAGAACGGCAAAAGTCATCAGTTCTGGTGCCTTTTTTTTTTAATGTTTTCTCCAAAACTGAGAAGTCAGTCCTAGCTGCCAAACAAATAACAGGGGACAAATCGACCACTTTTTGTCCGGGCTCCTGATCTTTATCAACAAATCTGGAAAGAAAACAGGATATGTCGGTGTTGAGTGACTAGTCATGGCCCCTGTGGCTTGGACACAACCCAGCATACTTGATTTCTTGAGATACTCATTTTTATTTTTCTTTAAATTGCATTAAGAGAAACTATAGGATAAATAACTCAACCTTTCAACACTTTCACTGTAGGGACTAGACCTATAATTTCATGAATATAGGAAATTTCTAGATCAGTAAAGTCCCACTACAATACAGGCCAGCATTTTCTCTCACTCAGAGATTTAGAAAGCTGCCTGGTACTCTGACATTCAGTCACTTGCCCAAAGTCACAAAAGCCAGTACGTGGCTTATATGAACTGACACAAAGTGATGTGAGCAGAACCAGGAGAACATTGTATACGGTAACGGCAACATTGTATGGGATCATCTGTGAATGATTTAGCTATTCTCAGCAACACAGTGCTCTGAGACAATTTCAGAGGACTCAAGATTTTAAAAAAATACTGTCCACCTCCAAAGGAAGAATTGATTGAATCTGAATGAAGATCAAAGTGTACTGTTTTTCTCTTTCTGTATTTTTTCATGGTTTTTTTTTTCTCTCTTTTGGTCGGTGTCTTCTTTCACCACATGAATAATATGGGAATATGTTTCACATGACTATACATGTTTAACCTATATCAAATTGCTTACTATCTCAGAGAAAAAGGAGATGAGGAAGGGAGAGAAAATTTAGAACTCAATTTTTAAAAAAATTAATGTATCTGGGGAAAATTTAAAAAAAAATTCAAAGTCAGTATGTGGAGAGAAGATGGAACTCAAGCCTACACCTTCCTGACTGAGATTAACTCTCTATCCCCTCTGGCATACTTTTCAACAGGCCTTTATTTTTGTAGATAG
Source organism: Potorous gilbertii (assembly GCA_028658325.1). NCBI lineage: Eukaryota > Metazoa > Chordata > Mammalia > Diprotodontia > Potoroidae > Potorous > Potorous gilbertii. Next base: position 405,119,113 of record CM053771.1, on the reverse strand, counting down.
GACAACAGAGGATAAATGGAGCATTTATTTCCTCTGGGGAAGTTAATACCTCAAATTCCATTCTCTTAGAAACAGCAAACACCAAACTTTTCTCTGATACTTCTATCAGAGCATTCCTAGATAGAAACTCTATTCAACCTGTCTTATCACGGTTAGCAAGTTAATTAGTCAACAAGATCTATTCATCACCTTCTCTTTGCTGAGTGCTGAGATGGGGGTTATAAGGGATAAAAAGTGTAGCATGTATCACAAATAGCACCAGACAGGGTATCAGCTTTGAGTTCTAGTCCAGGGTTTACCATGAATAGAGGAACCTAAGGCAGAGTCTTTCATTTATCTTTCTGTGCCTTTACTTCCTTTTCTGTAAAATTAGAGACTTTGACTTGATGATCTCTAAGACCTTCTCCTTCTCTAATGATCTATAATTCTCTTTTAAAATAATATTTATTTTTTCTCAATCACATGTAAAGACAAGTTTTAACATTTTTTTTTAGCATTTTGATTTCCAAATTTTCTTCCTCCCTCTCTCTTCCCTGAGATGGCAAGCACTTTGATATAGATTATACATGTGTAATTATGCAAAACGTATTTCCATAGTAGAATGACTCTAAAGAAGCCCTTTGGCCCTTTATCCCCAGAGAGCATTCAGTCTAGTTAGGATGAGCAGAGGAAAACACAGTCTCATTCTACCATTATATACCAGGAGGTGTGTGAATTAGCAAGAAAACAAGACAAAGAGGCAACAATTTTAATGGAAATAGACAAACCCTCTAGTACACTTGACCAAATGATATGCTTTGTTATAAGAAACCTTCTACCCACACCTCAAACATTTTTTTCCAACTTTATCTCACATTGCTATGTCAACCAAAACAGTCAAAAGCAACACAGCTCAGAATACAAATTCATTTGCAAAATATTGGAGAAAAGGATGGAAAATTATATTAAATAACACGTCGAAAAACAATAAACCAGAAAAAATAAACATGCAGAAAGCCTGGTGTATGACCATGCTAAGCCAGCATAGGTCAAGAGTATCATAGATAAATTAGAACAACCATGTACAACATGCCAGTGTCTCTATATCCTTAGAATATTGGCTTCAGAGCTTCAGGGATCTTCAAGGGCAACCTCCTGTTTACCAATAAGGAAACTGAGGCCCAGAGGTGCATATTGCCCAGGGTCACACAGGTACTAAGCATTTGAGGCAGTATTCAAACTCAGGTCTTCCTAACACAAAATCCAACATTGCATCCTCTTTGCCATGATGAATAGTGCTTCTCATGATGCCTCAGACATAGGAATTATACAACCAATGTTTGTTGATCAATTGATAGAAATGACTGCTAAAATGTTTGTAGGACTTCATTTGGGGGAGTTACGCCCTAGCTAGCCAGCAGAACTTAAGAGTATCCTGCTGAAGTGGTGAAGGGAGGTGAAAAGCAAACAAAGCCTACCTTACAATTCTTACCTCTAACATCAAGTCAACACAGACTAAGGAAGGAACAAAACTAACATGAGTTGTACTCACTTAAATACCATTGAATCTTTTGCATGCTTAGGAAGAGGGCCATGATAATGTTACCTCACATTTATATGGCTCTTTGGGGTGTGCATTTCTTTTGTCCTTTCCTCATAATAACCCTATGAGAAAGGGAATATGAAGCAACTAAGTGATGTAGTGGATAGAGCTTTGGACCTGGAGTCAGGATGACCTGAGATCAAATTCAGCTTCAGACAGTTACTAGCCGTGTGACTCTGGGCAAGTCAATTAACCTGTGTTTGGCTCAGTTAATTGTAAAATGGGGCTAATAATGTACCTACTTTGCAGGGTTGTTGTAAGGCTCAAATGAGATAATACTTGCTTAGCACAGTGTTGTTTATGTTCGTCCTTCATTTTCGAAGAAGACCATGACATCAGAGAAATGAAGACATGACTTGTACTTGACTTTGTTTAGAGTGAAGGAGGGTTGTGCAGGTCGCCAGCCTCACTTTCTCCTCTTGGGCCATCTGGATCTAGTGACCAGATGTTCATCAGGATGACTGGAGATGGCCCAGGATGAAATGGAAGACCTTGACCTTTTTCAAATAAGGCCTATTCAGGTACTTATTTAGAGTAAAGTGACACACATTCAGGGAATGGTCCTCTTAAGGAGTAATTCTCCCAATTAAAGGGAGAATGGCCCCTTTAATGAGCCAAAGTAAAAAAAAAATAAGTAAATCAAAGTGGAAGGGAAAGAGCAACAGTTACTATTGATAATTACTGTGAAATCAGGAGGGTCCAGAAAAGAGCCATTAAGTATTGGTGTCCAATGTTTGGGAGGGGAGAGGAGGGGAGGGGAGAGGAGAGGAGAGGAGAGGAAAGGAGAGGAGAGGCAGAAAGAAAGAAAAAGAAAGGAAGGAAGGAAAAAAGGAAGGAAGGAAGGATCTAGGAAGGAAGGATCTAGCCAGTAAACCTCAAGTTAACTAGGCATTCTCTGGCTGTTGAAATTTACCTTCCTTTGGAGAGGAAGAGGGGGGACAGAAGAGAAAGGATGAGGTGAGCTGGGTAACTTCCCATTCAGGCAGATCATCTACTCACAGGTTGTATTCATCCTTTGTTTTTGAAGAAGACCATGACATCAGAAAAGTGATGACATGACTTGCACTTCACTTTGTTTTGAGTGAGGGAGGGCTATTAGCACAATGTAGGTGCTGTATAAACACTTGTTCTCTTCTCCCTTCCCTATATAATCATTTTAGAAATTAAGAAACAGGCTCCAAAAGGTCATATGTCACATGCTGAACACAGTGGAACTAGAAACTCTCTTTAGTTTTTATCCATTCATTTCCTTAGCTTCCTTTCCCTCTGATTGGAGGAGGGAATCCTCCAAATGTTTTCCTTTATAGAATACAGAAAGTGGACTTTGGGGTTTACTCAACTCTGCGTCTGCTACCCCGCCTGGTTTTCCAAAATGCCCCCATACCAGGTACCCCTGCTGTCTACACACACACACACACACACACACACTTTCTGCCCTGCTTTGTGTGTTATCTCCCCTGTTACATTTTAAGGAGGGTAAGGACTGTCTTTCTTTTTATTAATTGTACCCCTAGCACTTAGTACAGCTTCTGGCACATAGTAAATGCTTTATTAGTGTTTATTACACTGGATCAGACTGAATTTTTTTAAAAGAGTGATGACTGCTTATTGTATGTACAACCAATAAATTGCTCCAGCACCTTGTGGTAATGAGGAAGCAATCCCTTCTTAGGATTTTCATTTCTCAGTCTTTCTAAATCAGGAAGAAGCCAACAATGTCTTGAAAAGAGGAAGAAGAGCTAACTCTATCTTTGAAGAGTTGAGACCAGGCTCTCTGGAGAGAGAGTGCATTGAAGAAAAATGTTCATTTGAGGAAGCCAGGGAAATCTTCAAGAACAACGAAAGAACTGTAAGAGAATGGCTATTCTGCTAAATTATCAGATTTTTGTGCTTTTCCTTCTCTTCTGTTTTAACTTCCTTAAGACTTGCATAGATGCTAGAAGTTGGTCGTTATGATGTTTTCATTATCATTCCAGCCCTCCACATCTAGGGACCAGGAGGGAAAAGAATATTTAATACTTTTCTAGCCCATCAAACTCCTCCTTAGTGGTATCATTTTTCTTCCCAAGGGGTCAGTCACTGTGCATTACTTAGTCATAAATGGGGGTATATTTTGCTTTACTAAATATAATCCCACACTGCAAGATTACAGACCAAAATTAACAAGAGTCACCAAAAAGCAAGTTCAAAGGATTCTGGGTATACATGAAAAATGAGTAAGATGCAATGGGGAAAAATATTGACTTAGCAGAAGGGCCTGGGATAACCAGAATTTCCTAAGCTTAGAAGTAGATCAGCCCTAGAAGACTTCTCTTTGGGGGAGAATTTTAGGAGGAAATTAAATTCAAAGGAATCATTTTTGCCTAAGTTATACTTTCACCATTTTTTATAATTTTCAAGATTATTTTCTCCGTTCTCATTAGGATAGTTGGAGGTAATATATTCATCAGTTGTGCTTTATGCTGTACCTAGGTCATTCATACATAAAGTGGTTCTGTAAAGGAAGAAATAATTTCCCTTTCTAGGCCTTTATTGTAATAGTACTCTTTGCATGTGTAGCGCTCTTAATTTAAAAAAAAAAACATTTTCATACCTGTAATTTCATTAGTACTTTTCCTCTTCCTAGTTGATTCAGAAGAACTAGAGCTAACAGTCAAAAGCTATTAGAAGGCAGATTTGGGTTCAATACGAGGGCAAATTTCCTAATAATTAGAGCTATTACAAAATGCAGGGAGTTGTTTGGTATTATAGTGAGCTACCCATCACCAGAGAGGTTCAAAGAGGTGGGATTAGCCACTAATTTAAGGGTTTTATAAATAGAATTCATGCATTGGGCATGAATTAGATGATCTCTAAGATTCCTTCTGACTCCAGATTTCTGGAATCCTACAATGCATTTAGTAATCCAATGGGATGTGGAGAGCAGGTATTTTTATCCTTCATTCATAGATGAGACTGATAAACATCAAGTCATACAGTGACCCAATGTCTCCCAGTTCCTTAGAACTACCTAGCCCATTCTCTTTCCATTAGTATCTACTACCTCTAATAACTATCAAGGATTATGGGGAGCAGAATTCAATCCAATTGAATCAACCTTATTGAGTATCTACTTCATAGAAAGCACTGACCAGTCCTTCTTCTTTCCATTATCACTAGTTGCAATCAAGGATTCAAGAGGAGAACTCAATCCAATTTAACAACCCTTATTAAGTGTCTACCTCTGTGTACTTAGCTCCTGTAGATATAAAAGTGAGTAAGATACAGTTCATATTCTCAAGGAGATTATAACTTACTAGAGAAAGAAGACAAATTGTCCATGTACCCTCTGGGAAGCAATATACTTCCTCTATACGCGCACACACCCAGACACACACGCACACACATGCACACCCAGACACACAGACACACACACCCCTCTGGTTTTCATTTCTCTGAGTCAGGAAAAAATAGTAAGTGTGTCAAAGATAATACCTAAGTCTCTATGGCAGCCATAGTGAACAAGAACTCTTATGTTGCCAGCCTAAGCATGTCACCATGTTTTCACCGTGAATGATTAATAATATCCAGCGCACTCTCCCTTAACAAGGCATCTCCTCTTCTTTTCTCAGAAACAATTTTGGATTCAATACAGTGGTAAGTTGGTCAACAGAATATCTTTGCAGTCACCACTTCCTTTTATCTACAACTTCCCTCTCAACAAATTCTCTCACGCCCCCTGTTTCTACAGATGGTGACCAGTGTGCTTCAAATCCCTGCCAGAATGGAGGAACCTGTGCTGATGAGTTCCAATCCTACATCTGCTTCTGCCCTGCGGAGTTTGAGGGCAGGAACTGTGAAATAAGTCAGGCATTACTACCCTAAATCAGTGTCTCCTCTAGAGAAGTATCATAGCATGCACGTCCCTCTTCACACAGCGTCAACACTATGTACTGTTCCTTAGAATGTTGCTTTCAGAGAGTGACCACTATGAGACAAGGGCAGGACAAATACCCTATTGGCTCTCACCTGACAGGAGAGGAACTTCCTCTTCTGAGATATTGTTCGAACAATTATTCTCCATTCGTTCTGTCAGAACACTGTGATATAGCTGAAAGAGGCTTTGACTTAAGGTATCTGAGTCTTTTAATTAAATGGATGACAGTAGCTATAGGATGCAACCCTTCTATGCCTCAATTTCCTTATCTGTTAAATGGGAAAAATAATAACTGTACTACCTATCCCAAAGTTTGGTTATAAAGATCAAATGAGATATCTAAAGTACTACATAAACATCAACTATTAGTATTAATAGTATAATTAGTTTTATCAAGGGAAAGGGACATTGTTATAGAACAGACTTACCTAGGTCTCTGATTTATCTGGACCATTTTTGCATACAATTATCCCTTCCACATCAGGGGGGTTAGGAAAACAGTATACACACACACACACACACACACACACACACACATCCCATCCAGAATCTGGAAAATCCACATAAAAAATTATAGCTCCCCTTTTGTGCCAGACAAGCCTTTTTTTTTTATGTGGTATTTACAGTAGCTTATTGTAAAATTTGGGTTAAATATTTGGTCACAGGCTTTGCGTCATCTGATGACCTTTGCAAACTCCTCCAGATTTCCATTTAATTTCTTATGCCAACCCACGATATATCAAAACAGTCATGATGTGGAAGGAATAACTGTGTAAGTTATTTTTGCACTAAGGCATCTCTTGAATCCCTTAGTCAAACCAGAACATTCAGAATTTGGAACATTTACCTGTTGGAGAGGTTCTTATGTGTAAACTGTGGCACACTGAACTGGCTCCCCACCATGACATGCCAGGGAACTATTTTAAACTCTCTCTATTCATCTTAATTCATGTGTCCAGATCTTGCTTGGGTCTCATCCATCTAGATAGTTGTAGATTGTGTGTTTGCAAATGTTTAACAACTGACTGGGTTTGTTGGAGGGGGTGGGTAGGGAGAACGTATGCAGAACATACTTTAAGTGTGCTAAGTTTAATTTGTATTATTAAGATTTCATCCATTACATTCTTAAATATAAACAACCAAAAAATGAATCAAATCCCTATGAACAACCTTTGCTGCTCTTTGAAGTATAAATGATCACAATGAAAATTTAACAATCAGCTCTTCCCAGCTGCTATGAACTGGCTCCAGCACATCCCTGATTGGAGTCAACAAATTCTCAACTACAGCGAACCAGCTCCCCAAAGTGAAATCCATGTGCCCCTTGACACAAAAGATTTAGAAGTGACCGAGATTGGCTCTCCTTGACCCCAAGTGGTATCCTGAATTCACATATTCCCTTCATGTTGTCAGGCAAAGACAGTCTGCTCATCTGCAAATATGACAATGGGGGCTGTGACCAGTACTGCACTGATAACCCTGAAACCAAACGCCACTGCCATTGTGAGCTGGGCTACGCTCTGGCCCCAGATGGAGTATCCTGCAATCCAGTAGGTATGAATCCACTTTCAGTCTCCTAGGAAACCCCTCCTCAAGGGACAGTCAAAGGAGAAAATAGAATAAATAGAGGGTGAAACAGAATGGAGGGAAATCTAGTCTTTCACAACATCGCTACAGTGGAAGCGTTTTGCCTGATTACACGCGTGTAACCTATATCAAATTGCTTGCCTTCTCAATGAGGGTGAATGAGGAGGGAGGAAGGGAGAGAATTCAGAACTCAAAGTTTTAAAAACGAATGTTAAAAATTATCATTCCATACATCTGGGAAACAAAATAGACAGACAATGGGGTTTAGAAATCTATCTTGCCCTACAGGAAAAGAGAAGGGAATGCGATAAGGGGGGAGATAGAAGGGAGAGAGGTTGGGGTAAGGGGTAATCAGAATGCATTCCATCTTGGGGTGGGGAGAGGGGAGAGACGGGGAGAAAGTTTGGAAGCAAAAAATCACGTGGAAGCTAATGTTTAAAACTAAAAATAAATTAATTAATAAAAGAAAAAGAAAGAAAAGAAACCCCTCCTCAGAGAATTGTTTTTGCCAGACATCTGTTCTCCAAGTTACATTCCCTTTATGAGCAAGGCATTCACCATTGTCCTTTTTTCTGTTAGGATACAGGAAGGGCTTTGGGACTATAAATCTGAAAGGGAGCTGAAACTGTCAACAGATGGCAGGTGATTTTAGAGAGTTGCCTAGGGGTACTGATATGTTAAGCGACCTTCTCAGGGTCACACAGTCAGTATGTGTCAGAGACAAGATTTAAATCCAGGACCTTCTGACTCTAAGGCTGGCCAGCCTCCCAGTTTTTCATTACTGGGCTTTGGTCTTGACTGACTTTTGGAACTTAGGATGACTAGATTTTTGAGGTTGCTAAGCTGTTGTGGTACCAACAGCTGTCATGCTTTCTTGATGTCTGACCCATCCTATCACCATAGGGAGTCCAACTCCATGAGTAACATTCTGATATATTATTGTAGGGAAACGGAATGATTCCCTCAGAATCAATCCCCCACCTATTGTGATGATATGAGAGGACCCTACTTGGTCAGAACATCACCCAAGCTTTACATCTGATTTTTGTCTCTTTTCCCCCAAATAAAAACAGACAGGAATTCAGCTCAGTAGAGCTGGGATTCAGAAGGACCAAGGGCTACTGGAAGTCAGCAGTTAGATGACAAAGTCATTAGTACTGGACTCAGGAAGACCCAAATTCAAATCATGCCTCAGATATTTACTAGCAAGATACTTAACCTTTCCCAGCTTCTGTTTCCTCATCTGTAAAATTAGGGTAAAAAGAGCACCTACTTTACAGGGTTGCTGCAGGGATCAAATGAGATTTTGTGTGTGTGTGTGTGTGTGTGTGTGTGTGTGTGTATGTGTGTCTGTATATATAAAGTGCTTTACAAACCTAAAATGCTAGCTATAAATGGTATTATATTTTGCTATAAATAATTATGAAATGCTATAAATAATTAGAATTACTATTTCAACTACATTGTAGTTTAAGTTGGCATTTTGGCAGGTTGCATTTGGCTAGCCTCCACTTCTAATGTTGCATGTAAGGAAAAAGTACCATCTAAGTTCCAAGCGAAAAGTTTGGAACATAAATCACTTAAAGTCCTTCACTGATGAGATGAAAGGACAAACCAATTCATCAGAATAGCAATATAATTTTATTACACTGTTGATTGCTACATGACTTAAAACATACCTTTTCACTAAAGTCTCAAGCATTGCTTTCTTAGAAAAAGGAATAGTTTTCTTAGAAAAAAATTCCAGGGCCCAGACTCAGGGATCAGAGAATGGCACCTTACCCTTCTGTTCCTTATTGGTTTCTTGACCCCACCTCCCACCCCTGCTTTGGTTCTACCAAAAAATTCAACTGTGATCCCAACACATTTCCACCAGCATTGCACCTATTAACGTTATCAGAACACAGTCAGTCATAGAATCAGAAGGAAAACTCAAGGGGAGTGATATCACAGGAATGGCGCCATATCTTTCCATTCCTCTGTGCACAAATTCCTTCATGCCATCACCTATTGCCTTTTCCTCAAGCACAATGGAGGAAATAGCTCTGTCCTTCTGTTCCCTACGGTTCTACTAACCATCCCTGTAAAATAAAACCAAAATATCCCTCCTTGGCCATCATTTCCCTATATATGTAGTTTTCTTCATTAAAATATATGCCCCTTGAGGTCAAGGACTGTCTTCATTTTTGCTTTTGTAACTCCAGTATTAGTATAGTAAGGATATAATGAACACTTTTCATTCATTCATTGTGACTATTAAAGGGAGGGAAATTAATGATGATCTGTACTTCCAAATTCAGAAGTATATGTTGAGGATTTCATGGTATCAGAACAACAAATAAAATTGTCCTTATTCTTTTTGCTTATAGTACTTAACTACATGAGACAGCTAGGTGGCATAGGAGATAGCGTTCCAGGCCTGGAGTCAAGAAGACTCCTCTTCCCACGTTCAGATACTTACTAGTTGTGTAACCCGGGGCAAGTCTGACTCAGTTTCCTCATCTGTAAAATGAGCTAGAGAAGGAAATGAGAAACCACTTCAGTATCTCTGTCAAGAGAACTCCCCAAAGAGGTCACCAAGAGTCAGACCCAACTGAAAACTACTCAACAACAATAGCAAATATGACACCAGGCAAGTCACAACCTCACTGGGTCTCAATTTCTTCATCTTTAAAGTGAAGGGCTAGGTTCCTTCCAGCTATAGCTGGATTTATGATCATGGGAAGGGAAGTGTTGAGATTTGAATCCAGACTTATGTAGTTTCTGAGCAATGAAGCCAGGATGGAACATTACCAGCTGGCTCTAAGTTCATTGCTCTTTCCCCTATTGCCTCTTATCAATATGTGACATCATGTGACATCACAGTCTTCTATACCCTGTGATTGAACTGCTAATTTGTCATTGGTTCTTTGTTTTATACAGTTGACTATCCCTGCGGGAGAATACCAGTTTTGGAAAAGAGAAATAGAAGTATTCCAGAAGGCAGAATTGTAGGTGGTTATGCATGTCCTAAAGGAGAATGTCCATGGCAGGTGAGTCCAAGATATGTTCCCAGATATGGCACATCATTCCTCATCAAAAGCCTTTTCTTATGGATTACCTGGTGCTTGATTAATCAGGTTTTTCTGATGTTAACAACTTTTATTCTCTATTATTCTAACTCTTTCTTCCATTCCTGTACACAAACCAAAACATACTTGTGTACATAATTTCAGTATTAACTGAGAATTTATATAAATATATATGTGTGTGTACACACGTGTATATACATGTATGTGTATACACACACAAATATATATATATCTTCTACCTTTACTATATCCTTTATGCTCAAGCCATGATTCCAAGTCCTGTGATAAAGTCGGGCATTTCACCCAGGGATGAGCCATTCAATCAGATGCCCAAGGTTCATTTGAGCACCCATTACATATGTAGCTAAGTGTCACATTGTCTAAAATGCTTATCCTGGATTCAGATATTTACCAGCTGTATGATCTTGGGCAAGTCACTTAACTTCTGTCTGCCTCAGATTCTTCATTTTGAAAAAGGGAATAATAGTACCTGGGCTGTTGGGAGAATACAGTGAAAGAATATTTGTAATGTTCATGGCAAAGCTTGAAGTGCCACATGAATACTAAAGTTATTAGTATCACATCGTTTTCCTTTCTAACATAGTCCTTTAGGAAAGTGACTCGCTGCTCATTTTCATAGTCAATTGGTATTTTCTCTTGGTCTACTTTCAAGCCATGAATGGCCCTTGAATTGAACCCAGCACACAGTAAGCCCTCAACAAATGCTTGTTGAGTAATATTCTTTCAACTACATATTCAAACTATAAGTTAATGGTTCTCATTCATTTTTTATTTTTTTCCAATTACATGTAAAAATCATTTTCAACATTCATTTTTTATAAGATTTTTGACTTCCAAATTTTTTCTACATCCCTCCCTTCCATTATCCCTCCCAAAGACAGCAAGCAATCTGATATAGATTATACATGTGCAATCATGTAAACATATTTCCACATTAGAAAAAGAAACAGAACAAAAGGGGAAAGTCATGAAAAAAAGCGAAAGTAGCATGCTTCATGGATAGCATTTTCCATCATGAGTCTTTTGGAATAGTTTTAGATCATTAGCTGAGAAGATCTAAGTCTATCATAGTTGATCATCACGCAATGTTGCTATTACTGTGTACAATATTCTCCTGGTTCCGCTCACTTCACTCAGTATCAGTTCATGTAAGTGTTTCCAGGTTTTCTGAAATCTACCTACTGATCACTTCTTATAGCACAATAATAATCCATTATATTAATATACCAAAACTTATTCAGCCATTCCCCAATTGATGGCACATCCTCAACTTTCAATTCTTTGCCACCACAAAAAGGAATGCTATAAAAATTTTTGTACAAATAGGTTCCTTTCTGTTTTTTGGATGCCTTTGGGATGTAGGGCTAGCAGTAGTATTGCTGGATAGTTTGATGCATAGTTTGATTACCCTTTGAGCACAGTTCCAAATTACTCTCCAGAATGGTTGGATCAGTCCACAACTCCCACAATGGTGCATCAATATCCCAATTTTTCCACATTTTCTCTAAATTTATCTTTTCCTTTTTTGTCTTATTGGCTGATCACACCTATCAAGCTGTGAAGTGGTGCCTCAGAGTTCTTTTAATCTGCATTTCTCTAATCAATAGTGATTTAGAGCATTTTTTCATATGACTATAAATAGTTTTAATTTCTTCATATGAAAACTGCCTGTTCATGTCCTTTGACCATTTATCAATTGGAGAATGATTTGTATTCTTATAAATTTATATTCCTGATAGAAATACAACCTGGTCATATTGTATTATTCTGGTGATAAATTGTTGTAATTGCTTACCTAATATTTTATTTAAAATTTCTGCATCAATATTCTTTAGGGAAATTGGTTTATAATTTTCTTTCTCTGTTTTCTCTCTTCCTGGTTTAGATGTCACCACTATATGTGTGTCATAAAACAAATTTGGTAGGACTCCTTTTTTGCCTATTTTTCCAAATAGTTTATATAGGATTGGAATTAATTGTTCTATAAATGTTTGGTAAAAGTCATCTGTAAATCCATCTGGCCCTAGATGTTTTTGCTTAGGGAGTTCATTGATGACTTTTTTCAATTCCTTTTTCTAAAATGGGGTGAAGTATTTTATTTCCTTTTCTGTTAATCTGGACAATTTATATTTTTGTAAATAATTATCCATTTCACATAGCTTGTCAGATTTATTTGCACACAGTTGAGCAAAATGGCTCCTAATTATTGCTTTAATTTCCCCATCATTGGTGGTGAATTCACTCTTTTTGTTTTTGATACTGGCAATTTGGTTTTCTTTTTTATAATCAAATTAACCAAAGATTTGTCTATTTTATTGGGTTATTTCATAAAATTAGCTCTTAGTTTTATTTATTAGCTCAATAGTTTTCTTACTTTCAATTTTATTAATCTCTCTTTTGAGTTTCAGAATTTCTAATTTGGTGTTTAATTGGGAATTTTTAATGCTTTTTCTAGATTTTTTAGTTGCATGCCCAATTCATTGATCTACTCTTTCTCTATTTGATTCATGTAAGCATTTAGAGATGTTAAATTTCCATTAAGTACTGCTTTGGCTGCATCCCATAAACTTTAGTACGTCGTCTCATTATCGTCATTCTCTTTTGTGAAATTATTGATGTTTGACTTACTCATTCTGTAGGATTAGATTATTTAGTTTTCAATTAATTTTTAATCTAGTTTTCCATGGCTTTTTATTACATTTAATTTTTATTGCATTATGATCTGAAAAGGATGCATTTAATATTTCTGTATTGGATTCTGAGGTTTTTAATGCCCTAATACATTGTCACTTTTTATGAAGATGCCATACACTGGTGAGAAAAAGGCATGTTCCTTTCTATTCATGTTCAGTTTTCTCCAGATGTCTATCAGATGTAACTTTTCTAAAATTCTATTCACCTCCTTAACTTCTTTTTTATTTTGAGGTTAGATTTGTCCAGTTCAGAGAGGGGGAGGTTGAGGGCCCCCACTAGTATAGTTTTATTGTTTATTTCTTCCTGTAACTCACTTAATTTCTCCTCTAAGAATTTGGATACTATACCATTTGGTGTATATATATATTTAGTGCCATGCTAATTTTGGCCTAACAGTTAACACCAAGAAAACACAGGTGCTCCATCAGCTACCACCACATCATCCATATTTGTAACCATTAGTTACAATAAATGGAGAAGTTTTGAATGCTGTGGATAGTTTCACTTACCTTCGTAGTGTACTTTCCAGGGATGACATATGCATTGTCAGAGCTAGCTTAGTATTTAGGAGGTTCCCAAGAAAAGTGTGAGAGAAAAGAGGTATTACCAAACTGAAGGTCTACAGAGCTGTTGTGCTGACCTCATTGTTGTATGCCTGTGTAACATGGACAATATACCAGCACTATGCCAGGAAACTGAATAGCTTCCATTTGAACTCTTGAGAAGATTCTGAAGATCATCTGGCAGGATAAGGTACCAGACATTGAGGTCCTTACTTGAACTAAACTGCCAAGCACTCAAACTATGCTTCAGAGTGCAACTGCAACGGACTGGCTACATTGTTCCAATACAAAATGTATGCTTGCCAAAAAAAACTATTTTATGGAGAACTTGCATGGGAAAGGTGATCACATGATGGTCTCTCAAGAACTTTGGAATTGATTGTGTGACATGGGAGACACTGGCGCAGGACCTCTCAGCACGCATGCCCACTTCAGAGAAGGGGCTGTGCTCTACGAGCAAAGCAGAATTGAAACAGGAATGTAGGATATGTAAATTTGGAGTATCCTCCCCAAACGTTCACACAAACCATCTGTATGCAATCTGTGGTAGAGCATTCCAAGCTTGTATTAGTCTGATCAGTCACAGTCGGACATATTGAAACTTGACTTTATTGTGATGATGTCATTTTGGATCTCTTTGAGAACGAAGGACAACCATCATATATGTTTAGTATTGATATTACTTAATTGTCTATTGTACCTTTTAGTAGCTTGTAGTTTCCTTTCTTGTTTCTTTTAATTAGATCAATTTTTGTTTTTTCTTTCTCTGAGATTGATATTGCTTTTTTTTTTTTACGTCAGCTAAAGCATAATAGATTCTACTCCAGCCTCTTGCCTTTACTCTATGTTTGTTTCTCTGGTTCAAATGTGTTTCTTATAAACAAAATATTGTAGGATTCTGCTTTTTAATCCACTCTGCTATCTGCTTTCATTTTATGGGAGAGTTCATCCCATTCACATTTACAGTTATGATTATTGTGTATTTTCCCCCATCCTATTTTTCCCATTTATACTTTTCTCTCGCTCCTTTCACTCCATCTCTCCTTATCACTGTTTTAATTCTGACCACTGCCTCCCTCAATCTACCAGACCTCCATTTTCTTTTTCCCTTCCCCTCCAACTTTAGTGTAGGGTAAGATAGATTTCTTTATCCAGCTGAGTGTGTATATTATGCCCTCTTTGAGCCAAATCCAAAGAGAGTAAGTTTCAAACAATACTCATCCTCTTCCTTTCTTTTCCCTCTACTGTAATAGGTCTTTTATACTTCTTCATATGATGTAATTTACCCCATTATGCCTCTGCCTTTCCTCTTATCCCAGTACAATCTGTTTTTTCACCTTTTAATTTTTTTATCATCATATCAAAGTCAACTTTTGATGTTGATTTTATCTAAACATCTGTCTAAATATGTTCCTTCTAACTGCCCTATTAAGATACAGTTCTTAAGAGTTATAAGTCTCACCTTCCCATATGAGGTTGTAAATAGTTTAACTTTATTGAATGCTATGGGATTTGTTTCTTTCCTGTTTATTTTTTTATGTTTCTCTTGAATCTTGTATTTGGAAATCATATTTTCTGTTCAGCTCTAGTTTTTTCATCAGGAAAGTTTGAAGGTTCCCCCATTTCATTGAATATCCATCTTTTCCCCTGAAAGATTATGTTCAACTTTGCTAGGTAGTTGGTTCTTGGTTGTAATCCAAACTCCTTTGCCTCTAAAATATCATATTCCAAGCCCTGTGCTCCTTTAATGTAAAAACTGCTAAGTCCTGTGTAATTCTGACTAGGGCTCTTTGATATTTGAATTGAGACAAGTTGAGACAAGTTGGTGTGTTGCAAAAAATCACCAGGGGCATGGGTATTCCATTCTTTTTTCTTAGAAAAAGGGACATTCTTCTAACATGAGTAATATGGAAATAGATTTGTATGGTTGCATATGTATAACCTATGTCAAACTGTTTACTAAGGGGGGGAGGAAAAAAGAGAACTTTCAATTCAAATTTTTTTAAGAATTAAAAATTTAATTTTAAAAATTTAAAATTTAAAGTTTTTAAATTTAAATTTTAAAAAATTCATTTAAAATTGCCTTTATGTACAACTGGGAAATATAAAATATTGTTTAAAAATTAAAAATACATTCCCCAAATGGGACATAATCTATTACCCTCTTTACCTCAGAACCAAATTCCTTCTAATGCCTGCATTTGCGGCATCCATACTGATCTTGAACTCTCTTTTTCCTTTCACTCTTTTGCTGAACAGCAAATGGAGCCTCTATGTAGATGTCAAAAAGAACCCTTTGATCAGGTCTCCATAGTGACAAGAAAACTGGTTTAGACTCAGATAACCATTTTGTTTCACCTTAATGCAATTCTTTACTCCAGTTGAGTAGTTATTGGCAAAATGAGTTATCACTACACTATCACCATATCTCGCAGTTTGAGATGAAACTTGGAACAGATTGATTCTGGTTAGATGCACCTACATCAAGCTCAACTTTGGCTCTGCCCCAACAGAAGAGTTCTCTCATTGTCTTTAATTCCTCCTTAATGACGTTCTATGTCAAAAGACCATAGATTTAGAGCTTGAAGATATCTTAGAGTGCCTCTAATCCAATCCAACCCCTTCTTTTTTCAGACAAGGCAACTGGGGCCTATAAAGGCCAAGTGTCATATTCAATCTTATACAGATGTCAAGAGCTGGGATTTAAACCTGTCTCCTCTGATTTTCAATCTAGTATTCTTTCTAATATGCTATAAGACTTCAGCAGGGACAAAATATTTCTTTTCACCTTTGTCTACATTCTCCATCAGAATAGACCCATATATCCATATCATCCTCACCAGTAAAGAGCTTTGTGAAAGATTTGTTTCTACTAGGTCCAAAAAGAATTCATTTCAGAATCAAGCTATGAATCAATGACTTTTTGAACCAGTTTGGAGTGTGTCAAGTCATTCTGTAGATCTAATGCTTTTGTTTTCCTCCATTGTCCCTACTTCTTAAAATATTGCTCTCATCTGTCTTCTCCTCACATGTCCAAAGTTGTCTCTAACATGATGCTCTATCTCACTTGAAATGAAAGATATTCCTGGCTAGTCAGTCATCCTGGCTTCCTTTCTTTCACAGGCTGTTTTATTATTTAATGGTAATGTGTATTTCTAGAAGACCATTCTTTAATTCTGAGAAACACTCGCTACTTACAACAGGGAGGATGCCAAATTAAGGCGTGTTGTACAGAATTTGAACCAAATAGAGACTGGGGGTGAGGGGAGAGGCCTTAACAGTCAAGCCCCAGTCTCTCCCTTTTAAACAGGCTAATAAACTCAAATAGCAATCTAGAGGTTCCCATGCAAGGAGAAATAATACAACTTTTCCACAAGAAAAAATTGTTTTGCTCTTTGAACAGGTTCTGATATTGGCAAAAAATGAATTGCTGTGTGGTGGCACTCTGCTTACTGATACATGGGTCGTCTCTGCAGCTCACTGCTTTGATGAATTACCTCGCCATTTATGGGGAAGCCTAACAGTCGTGGTCGGTAGGTATTTCCATCATTTTTCTTAGATCTTTGTTTCAAATGTTAAATTATAACTAATTTTTAGTTTGCTACAACAAATAGGATTCTGTACACAATTCACTTTTAGTGATAATTTTCATAATGGCATTTGCCTTATGAACATATGAATGAACAGGCAGTGGGACTATCCATCCCTTGCTGACTTCATTAGGTATTGGGGAGATAGAATTAGAGGTAGAATCAATATAGTTATGGTTATCAGTAATAATAGTTTTAATTTTCCTGACACAATTGGATATACATAAAGAATATCACATCTACCATAGCATGCCTTAAACAAAGTAGATGGTGAATTATAATTGCCCCATTTTATAGACAGAGAAACTGAGATTCCTGGAATTTGTGGGGTTTTTACCCAGTGCTCTACACAACACCAGGACCAGATCTCTGCTCAATACCATTAAAAATAAACCAAGTTTGTTCAGTGGCAAAGGACATTTATTCTTAAGTGGGTTGAAGTGTATGCAATGAGTTCAGAGAGATCCAGGGATGCCGGACCAGGAGATTGGGTCAGCAAGCCGGACAGTTGTAGGAAAGCCAGAGGTTCTTTCTTGAATGCATCCTGAAGCTGCCTGGAAACATATTACAGATATTATTGCTATATCAGCCCTTTCAAGGACTTCTAGGATTTAAAAGGCAAGATGAAATCTCACTGAAATTAGGTCCATCTGGCAGCTAGATGACGCAGTGAACAGGGAGCTGGATCTGGAGTCAGGAAGACTGATCCTGAGTTCAAATCTAGCCTCAGATATTTACTAGCTGTGCGTCTCTAGGCAAGTTACTTGACCCTCTTTGCCTGTTTCTCATCTACAAAAGGAGCTGGAGGAGGAAATAGCAAATGATTCTAGTACCTTTGCCAAGAAAATCTCAAATGGGGTCACAAAGAGTTGGACACAACTGAAAACAATCCAATAATAGCTATCACAACTGAAAACAATCCAATAATAGCTATCACAACTGAAAACAATCCAGTAATAGCTATGCGTGTGCAGTCATGCAAAACATATCCATATTAGTCATATTGCAAAAGAAAACACAGAACAAAAAGGGACAAAAACCAAGTAAAATCAAGAAACTTCATAAAGCATGCTTCAATCTGCATTCAGACTCCATCAGTTCTTTCTCTGGAGCTGGATAATATTTTTCATCCAAAGCCCTTTGGAATAATCTTAGATCATTATAGAGCTGAGAATAGCTAATATCATAGTTGATAACTGTACAATATTCCTGTTACTGTGTACAATATTCTCCTTTGCATCAGTTCATTCTAAGTCTTGCCAGATTTTTCTGAAATCATCCTGCTTGTTTATGTCTTGTATGTAGCACAATAGTACATAATAAAATTTCATTAGAAGGACAAAAAGATCCACTCTTTAAGAATAAATTTCCTTCATTTTGCTGCTAATAGAACCTTGAAGACCATTTGGACAAAAATACAACAAATGGGCAGACCAACAGTGCAGAGCTACTTAAAGATACTATCTATCCCCCCAAAATTTCCATGAGTGTTCCTTTTCCCCTACCTAGCTTTAATTTAATTAGATTAAAAAAGCATTGTCTCCAGAAGGCTACCACTAAAATGTATGCATATGTATGCATATGTGGTATATACACCAATATATATATGCATACCTGTACAGATACATTTTCATATTTGTACATGCATATATTATTTATGCACATCAATGCTATACACATGTGTGTATCATACATGTATGTACATGCATATTTATATACACATATGATATGCATATACATAAGTGTTTCGTGTGTACATATAATATGCTTGCCTATGTACATATAAATATATTTTATAAGTATATTAAATACTAAGTATATAAAAATTATCCAAATAAAATCCTGTTACCACAGATGGGCTTATTAGATTACCAGTTTATAGCTTTGTGATTAAAGTAAATAGAGGAAGAGGTAAAGAAAGACACATGCAGAAAGTCTTGAAAACAAAATTTGTCAACTTCACAAAACCAAATGGGTTTTGAATTTCTTGCCTTCTCAGTTGCAGGGGTGGGGGGTTACAGAGGTACAAAATCTAAAATTGAAAAGAAAATAAATTAATGTCATTTGATTAATTATTTTTAAAGAGTGTACCAAAATCCCCCAATGAGCTTTCAGCTGACAGTAACTCTATGTAAAAAGGTCCAGAAGAGAAAAGATTTCAGTAGGCAAATATGATATATACATATATAAGTATAGAGTTAAATGGATAGGGAACAGACTTGGTATTTCTTTAGGTTAGCCTCCTTCTGTCAGTGTAGGTCAGCACTTTCTCTGCAGACTTATGGTCTTTAGAGAGTTGCCTAGAATGCCGAGATGTCCAGTGACTTGACCAGAGTCACCTAGCCAGTTCATATCTAAAGTGTGACCTGAACCCAGGTCTTCCTGGCTTCAGCTACTTCTCTCTCCAGTACACCACACTGCCTCTGAGCTATAAAATTTTATGCAAAATATATACAAATACAATTCAACAAGCGTTTTAAAATAGTATTTCATTTTTTCCAATTATATATAAAGACAATTTTTAACATTCATTTTTATAAAATTTTGAGATCCAAATTTTTCTCTCTCCCTCTCCTCCCCTCTCACTAAAATGGTAAGCAATTTGATATAGGATATATATATATATATATATATATATATATATGAAATCATGTAAAACATTTATGTATTAGTCATTCAACAAGCATTTTTAAAATGCTTCCTTTGTTCTGGAAGTAAATACAAAATGATTTTGAGGAGGAATGTGATTGACTTAATTCACACAAAGGTATCTGCAACCTTTTCCCAGAAGAGAATATACAAGTTATCCCAATGTCATTGAAAGGGATCCCTTCCAATTCAACCACTATCTGAAGCTCATGCAAGTAAGGAATGTGTCACACTATAAAAATGCAGACTTTCATGCAGAGAAACTCGTGAGGATCCTACATGTCACCTTGTTCCCTCCCAGGTGAGCATGAAATAAACAAAGAAGAAGGGACAGAACAGAGGAGCCCAGTTGCTTATGTCATCACTCACGAGAAGTATCTTCGAAAGAAAATCAACCATGATATTGCCCTGGTGCGTCTTCAAAAGCCTGCGAACTTCACAGACTACGTGGTGCCCCTCTGTTTGCCTGAGAGGAGATTCTCTGAGAATCATTTGTCCTTAGTCAGGTTTTCTGCAGTGTCTGGCTGGGGCCAGCTCTTGGACAGGGGGGCCACATCGTTGGAGCTCATGATAATTGAGGTGCCCCGGGTAAAGACCCAGGACTGTCTTCAGCAAATAAAGAGAACCTCCCGAACGCCTGAAATTACTGAGAACATGTTCTGCGCAGGCTTCCTGAATGGGACAAAAGATTCCTGCAAGGGAGATAGTGGAGGGCCTCATGCCACCAAGTACAAGGGCACCTGGTATCTCACTGGGATTGTCAGCTGGGGGGAAGGCTGTGCATCTGTGGGCCACTACGGGGTTTACACAAGGGTCTCCAAATATATTGACTGGCTGAATAAACACATAAATCCCTAAGTCTTCCTTTCCAAGTAGTTGATGCAAATTCTCTCCTACTCTATAATGGCATATGGGGTATCTTCAGTATCTTTGGCATTTCCTTACCTGGAATAAAGTAACTACTGCTTGGAATCATTCTTTGCAACAAATTCAATTGCATTATTGTATGTGTGTGTGTGTGTGTGTATGTATGAGAGAGAGAGAGACAGAGACAGAGACAGAGAGAGACAGACAGAGAAAGCACAGACCTTTGTCCTGTTTAAGAATGGTGACTTGGGATCATTAGGATCCCAAACCTTAGGACTGTCAAACCTTAGGGTTTGGCACTTGATATCAAACCAGAAAAGCTTGAAACCCCATCCTCTGATAAAACTTTTGTGTTAATTGTATGGTTACCAGTAAACCCATAAAATTGAGATCATCATATTTCACATCCATGAATATGCGTGGGAAAAGGGCTGTATTCACAAAATTATTATAGGTTAACTATTAATACTTGCAAAGCTGGATCACCAATCAAGAAATATTTATTTACTTAAAACATAATAAAGAATTAAAAACATAAATAAAACAAAATAAAAACATAAAAGCAATAATAAAATAAAAACATATTTATATATTGTATTATATAATGCCCTATTTCCATGACCCTGATAAACCTGAGTGAAGGAACTTGTCAGGAAATGAGGCAACTTGAGACACACTTACTACTGTACACACCCCGTTTAGCAAGACTTCAACAGAGAATAACATAGGTAGAGTCAGGGGAACCCTACCTCCCTTCATTAGAGTTAGACTTCTCACTCAGAAATATGGGCATGGGTCTAGGTGGAGGCGGAACTAGGGTGTGACTGTCCGAGGTTTAGTTCATGGCACCAAAACTGAGAGATGCAAAAATTTTATGCACTCTTTCAGTAGAAGAGGAATAAGTAAACTTAATGCATAGGTAGCAGCAATAAATAGTTAAAATAGGAGGAAACCAGATTTTCCATACAAAAGGTACTATAGTAAATAATTCCTCCTTCTGAATTGGTATTAATTGATTATTTTCACATCATCAATTAAAATTACTCTTTTATGCTGCATGATCCAGGGACAAAATGACCAAACTTTAGGCAAGGAAGCCATTTATTAGTAGCCTAAGGATTAGTTGCCTATGATAATACTTCTTGAAGTCATCACAAATCTTAAAAATGAGGCAGCACTTAGAAAGGAATGGCTCTACTTACTGTTAAGACCAACCCACTATGATCCTACTGAAATAAGAAGCACACAAGCCAGACCTTTGTCCTGCTTAGGAATAATGACTTAGGATCCTTAGGACTGGGTCTGGCACTCTGGCAAACCAGAATAGATGGAGACTCCATCCTCTGGTGAAGCCGTTGGGTTAATTGTGTGACTCCCAGTCAACCCATAAGGTTGAGATCACAGCGGGTAGTCATAGGATAGTGGGAGTCTCTATTTATGTCTTTAGGCTGTAGCAATGGACAAGGTAAAAAGAAGGACTCACTCTAGTAGTAACCATTATCCCAGGAGTGAGAAGAAGCTAGATAACACAGTAGACAGAGATCTGAGACTGGAGTCAGAAGACCTGAGTTCAAATCCAGCCTAGGTGACCCTGGGCAAATAACTTAACCTCTCCCCACCTAAGTTTCTTTAACTGCCAGTCAATAAACATTTATCCAGTGCCTACTATATGCTAAGCACTGGGGATATCAAAAGAGGCCAAAGAGAGTCCCTATCCTCATGGAACCCACAATTTAAAACAAATATTTATAAATGATCTATAGACAAGACAAATAGGAAAAAAAATAACAGAAGAAAAGTATTGTAATTAAAAGGGGTTGGAAAAGGCTTCTAGTAGATGAGATTTTAGTTGCAACTTGAAGGAAGCCAGGGAAGTCATTAGGTGGAGATGAGTACACAGGGGTGAGAAATGTGCAAGAAGACTGGAAAGTGAGGGTGAGGTGAGGGAGGGTTAGGAACTTATGAAGAGCTCTTAATGCCAAACAGAGGATTTTATTATTTGATACTGGAGGTAATAGGGAGCCACCGGAGTTTATTAAATTGGGAGTGAAGATGACTTGGCAAAATAGGCACTTTAGGAAAATCACTGGTGACAATGAAGGCTAGATTGGAATGAGGAGACAATATGCTAATAACTGTGTTCATTAGATGTATGAGTGGATGGATGGTTGGCTATATATATATTATATATATTACATATATATTACATATATAATATATATATAATATATATATTATATATATATATATATAGAGAGAGAGAGAGAGAGAGAGAGACAGAGACAGAGACAGAGACAGAGACAGAGACACAGAGAGAATTAGGTAGTTTCATATAAAAGGAACAGGGAATAGGAAGAGGAGAGAAATTTTCCTACAGAATCTGGTCTTAAACAAAGTTAGGGAAGCGAGGTGTTGGAGATGAAGAAGAAGGACATTCCTAGACATGTGGGTAACTGATGCAAATACAGAGAGTTGGAAGATCTCATTGTGCACGAGCCAGTGGCTGTAGGGTGGGGGCTGGAGGGGGGAAAATAAAAAGTGAGAAGACAAAAAAATGAGAAGGGGTCACGTTGTGAAAAACTTTTAATGGCTAACAGAGGATTTTATATTTGATCCTGGAAGTAATAGGGAGCCCCAGGAGTTTATTGAGTAGGGGGAAATGAGATGTTTAGACTTGTGCTTTAGGTAAAATCACTTTGGCACCTTAGAAAAGGATAGGTTAGAGTGAGGAGAAACTTGAGGCAAGAAGAATAGCTTTCAGAACAGGTAGCTGAAAGTATCTCTCTCATCTGCCCTTATTTAAATGACTGTGTTTGCTGTTGTTTAAGAGTAAATTAGAGTGTACAGAAGAGGTCAGTCAGCATCTTGAGGAGCCATCAATCACTGACATAAGAAAATCACTTGAAAGAACTAGGCTTGTTTAGCTTGTAAATGAGAAGACTTAGCATGCAGTGGGAGGACATGATAACTGACTTCAAGTATGCCATTGGGCAGTTCTATGAAGGAGGGATTAGACTGTTTGTATTTGGCTTCAGAAACAGGTGGATGCTCCAAAGAAGTTAGTTTAGGCTTGATGTCTGGTGGGAGGAAAAAGACCCTCCCTAAAACTTAGAGCTGTCTAAAAAAGGAATGGTCTGTCTCAAGGGGCAGTGAGTTCTCTCTCCTTCCAAGTTTTTAATCAGAGATTGAATGAGCTCGATATGTTTTCACGGAGATCCCTTTCATATGAGTTGGACTAGCTAGCTAAGATCCCTTCCAACCCTCAAATCCTGTGATTTTTTTCTATGAATTTAAAGGATCTCTAATTTTTTCCTCTAAATTATCAAAATATTTTATTATTCAGGTCAAATAAACACATTAAGTATTAAGTGCCTCCTATTCCTCAAAGAGACAAAAAGAAAAAAAGAATCATATGGACATAAAGTTTTTTATCATCTCTTTTCATAGTAGCTCCAAACTGGAGATCAAGTGGTAAATGACTAAATAAATTACAGTATATGAATGAAGTACTGTTGCACCATGAGAAATAGCACATAAGAAATGGGAAAATGAACGCTTTCAAAAGAAGCAGTTCGGCTTTCATAAAGGAAGTTTCCTCTCCCAGAATTTCCTGCATCAAGGAATTCATAGGTCCTGGGGTTTCCTTTCAAGTTGACAAAACCATTAATGACTATTACCTGAATCTGGACAAACAGTTCCAAATCTATTTTATTACCTATTATGCTGATCCATATAGCTCTATCTTGTCCACAAGAATATCGTGAGGTGCTTTATATTAAGCACTTGGCTAAAATCCAAGTCAATTAATAATAGCTAACATTTAAACAACACCTTTATATCTGCAAAATGCTACATATATATATATATATATATATATATATATATATATATATATATATATATATATATAAATAATTTCATTTTATCCTCACAACAACCTCCCATTTAACATACGAGTAAACTGAGGCAGGCAGTGGACTCAGGGCTACACAGTCAGTGTCTGAGGCTGAATTTGAAGTAAGGTTTAAGGTCCGTTACTCTACTGTGGACCTAGTTGCCCAGTAAGTTTGCCTAGGTAAACTATCAACATTTTCCATACTTACTAGTCTAGTAAACCTCTGAGGGGAAAAAAATGAAATAATAATATCACTCTGGTGTGGTCTATCCTTCATAAAAGCAGTTCTTGAGTGCAAATTTACAGTTGCATGTCTTCCTACCTTGACTCCGGCATCCCTTCTAGCTGTTCCAGTGAAATCCTCCACCTAACTTAAGTCTTGGGAAATGGGGACTGCCACACACTGTCTTTTAGGGCATCTCAGTGCAGGGAGAGGAATACTTTCATTGAAGTCATATGATCAGACACTTACCAGCTTAATAGCTGCACGGGCTTGGGAAATTTGTGTCCCATCTATGAAACCCAGTTTCACCTGTAGCCTAGAAATGATCCTACCCACTCCAATTACCTCTCAGTGGGTATTATGAAAATCAAATGAAATAGATTGTAATAGTCTCTTGTAACCATAAATATCTACACAAATAGGGTATAATGATTCTAATTCTTTTTCTGCGTGGGTTCTAGGCTCTGCTTCTGCTCATAGCAGTCTTAAAAAGAAACGTGAAAATGTCACAATCCCCTGCTGTGCTACCTTCCTACTCTGACAGTGAGCCCTGCATGAACCGCTCTCCCTAGTACGTCACTAATGCCAGATGGTATTACATTCCAATACACAACTCACCTGGCATATGTCCTTGCACCAGAGGGCTGCCTTATATCCCACTGACCTTTGGACCATGCACTGGGACACCAGGCTGTCTCCAGGGTCCTAGAGCGTAAAGCTGATGTAGAACAGAATTATGGAGACCCAGACAAAACAGCAATCCTCCTCCTCTTACTTTTCTGAAATTTATGAGAAAAAAGCTCAACCCCTTTGGAGTCCTCTGCTTCTAGATTAGATTCATTCTTGGCCCAAATTTAGTTCTCTCTTCTCCCTTTCTTTCTTTTTCTACTTTTCCTATTTCTCCTTCATCCCCTCTATCCCCATCCCAGATTCAGTCCCATAGAAATCCCTTCTCTTTTCTCTCTCTCACCTTCCTCTGTCCTCTTTCCCCTCCTTTTAATTCATCCCTGGCTAAGATACCACCTCTTCCCTCCCTCCTTTCTTTCCTTCCTCCTCCTCTCTCCCTTCCCCAAACCCACCTTTTCTCCACCTCCCCTAAATAACTCCAACTGGATCAGATCACCCAGCCTTCACTGATATTGAGGAGAGCAGGTGGAGAGTCCTGCACTGCAGGGAATGAAGAGGGTGGTCACCCCTAAAACCATCTAACTTAAGAAGCAAATGATTTCTTAATCTACAGATATGTATGTGTGTATGGTTGTGTGTACATAATTAATAGATAAATAGATATAGATATTATAGGCATCAATAATACCCATATTATATTTGAATAGTTTCCTCCATTTTGTATTTTTAGATACTCAATATTTAAATATTTAAATACTCAGTATTACAACACCACCATTCTCTTAGTCACTCAGACTCAAAGGCCTTGGAACCATTATCAGTTCTTTTCTTTTTCTTGTTCCCCCCCCCCCTCTCTCTCTCTCTCCTTTTCCCTCTCTCCCTTCCCCTCTCTCCCTCTCCCTCTCTCTCTTTGTCTCTCTCTCATGCAATCAACATTTTTCTCCTTCTCTTCACTAACTTAATTCAGCATCCCGGTTCAGTCTCTTAGTACATCTTGTTAAACAGTTGTAATAGCTTTCCAATTTGTTCCCATGTTTTACAGTAACTCTCCTCTCCAAGTCATCCTCCACAAAACTGCTAAAGTAACCAGCCTTCCTTGCTCCCTATTGCCTCTAGTACAAAACAAACTTCTCAGCCTGAAACTGAAAAGCCTCCACAATTGAAAGCCACATTTTGCCTTTAACTTACCTTTCCAGACTTATTTCACATGACTCCTCTTCACGTGTTCTTTTGTAGTCAAACTATTTACCAAACACAAGATACCATCTCCCACCTACATGCAGTACACAGGCTATATTCATGTCTGGAATGCATTATCTCTTCATTTCACCTGTAAACAGTCTTTTCTCCTTTTTAGGTTCCTATCAAGCACAATCTCTTTTAAGAAGACTTTCCTGATCTACCCCCATCCCCACCCCTATGAAAGTATTTTTCTTCCTTCTCAGATTGTCCTAGAGCATTGTCTGGATCTCTCCTTGTTCCCAACCCATTTTGTTTTGTAATATACAAAACTGTGTTATGCCATTTACTTCCCTAATATACTATAAACTCCTTGAAGACAAGAAATGTTCCTTTTATTTCATCCTCATGTATGTGTGTATGGATTGCCCATGTAGATGTGTCCATATGGTCTGTTCTGATGTGGTTCCACAAAGAAGCATGAAGAGGTATTTCTAAGATATTTCTCTTCTGTCCACCTTTCTCCAAGCAGAATTTTGGTTTCTCTAAAATTAGAAACAGGACATTGGCGCCACAAGCTAGCCATTCTGCTTCCCTTAGAGAAATGGTACAGGGCTAGAGTTGTATCTCTTTGGGCCTCCAAATGTTATTGGTCTAGGGGAGATATCTTTAGGTTCAAGCTACACTCTTGATTGTATTCCTTAATGGACCTTAATAAGAAAGGAGTGTCCCATGCCACAAATTCTGACTCACTTCCCACCAAAAAAAAAGAAAAAGAAAATGCCCAGTTCCACAAAGATCACACATAGGCCATAGCAAACAAATCCACTTATCCAATCAAAAAGCAAAAAGAAATCAGAGAAGTGAGAATGTCCCAAATGATAATGCCCAGAATAAATGAGCACTCCCACTGGGAGCAAGATATCTCAGTTCAACCAAGCAGAGAGTTCTAGATCTCACCCAAGGACAAATTCCCTGAAAATTCTAAAGTAGTAAGCTCCCCATTGTAAAAGCTGGGTCATCAGCAGTATGCCAACTATTCTACATATTGGCTTCTTTTCAGTGTGTTTCTCCCTAACGAGAGAATCTGGAATGGAGGGTCTCCTACCACAAAGCCCAAATCTACACTTTTCCTCTTTCAACAGCTCACCAACCCCTCACACAGACATGGAAGATTAGATAGCCTCCACCAATAAGGAGAGTCTTACATAAATAGGTTTTGAGCTATAGGATACAGTGCACTGATATCCATAGTGCCTACTAGCTATATCTCACAAATAGTAGGAATTTCCTAAATATTGAATTACATTTAAATGACAGACATTTCTATGAGGGATTAGTTTTGTCCAATGTCATTCACACAGCCTATTTAAAAATAAAAAAAGAATTCTGTAGAGATGCCAGGATCATGAATGCTGAAATTCAAAGATGACTTCAGTGCTGATCACTGACTCATCAGACAAGGCAAAACATGCAATGTCATTTTCTTTTCTTTGGAAAATTCTGTTCTCTCTCAAACAGAACATAGTTAATTTTATCTGACTTCTCTGCAGATGCAGTTTTCTGTAAACTTAGCAGCCAGGGAATTACTTTCTAACTGTGGCATATTATTAACATACCTCAGTCCTCCTAAGTTTCTCCAAGCAGTCTCTCTGAAGACACAACTGACAAACTTGTAGTGAGATCTTGCCATTGGAAGATGCCATGGGTCTGTCCTCCACTCCCTGATGCAGAAGATCCCAAGCATTTTTTTTTTATGAGAAGTCTCCCTCCTTTCAGAAACTTGTAGAATAGAGGACCTCCAAATAGGTCAACCCTCAGATTTCTAAAAGCCCCTCCCAGAGACTGAATGAGTTGAATAAACAAATAAATGAATGCATGAAAGTGTGAGTATTTATTAAGCACTTACTATATACACAGAGATAGAACTAAGTATCCATCCAGGAAGGGTCCTCTCACTTGGTGATGTCCCAGGACTAGTTCTAAAAACTGAGGCACAGGGTGTAAGCTCACTTAGGCAGTCGAGTAGCATAGTGAATACAGCAGCAGGCCTGGAGTCAGGAAGACTCATCTTTCTGAGTTCAAATCTGGCCTCAGACACTTAGTAGCTGGATGACCCTGGATGACTCACTTAGCCCTGTCTGCCTCAGTTGTCTCATATGTAAAATGAGCTGGAAAAAAAGATAGCAAACCACTCCAGTATCTTTGCCAAGAAAACCCTCAATGGGGTCACGAAGAGTCAGAGATGACTGAAATACAATAAAATAGGCATATTCAAGAAATCACAAAGAATCCCAGAGTTGGAAGAGATTTAAGAGGCCCTTTGGCCCACCTGTAGCTGTGTAGGCAATTCTTTTAAAAATATTACCATAAGTGGTTGTCTAACCTTTAAATGAAAATCTAAATTAATTTAAATAATATTTTTAAAAATTTAAATAATACACTAATTCATTTAAACTAACTTTTATTAGCCCCCTCTAGTGAGGGATAGCCAAACAAGTAATTCAAAATAAGGGGGAACCCAGGGACACTGAGTTAGACTGTGCTCTACACTACAGACATGGCCAGGCCATTCCTCTAACCCTCATCCTGACTTGCAGATACTATGGAAATTTTTAATGTGACTTTTATAGAAATGAGAAACAGCTGAATTGTCTAATCTCCAACCCAGACGAACATTTCACAAGTTAGGCTGCCCTCGTTCTTCCTGGAAAGTGATTCATCATGACTCGTAAATATGATAAGTTTTGAGTATTCATACACCCATCTCCTGACCAGAATGACTTTATTTCGGCCATCGCTGTCCTTAGTTATAGCCACTGGAGGGCAGACTTTCATATCTCCCTGCATTGGCTGGTTGGCTTTGTTTTCTGAAACATTATTACTTAGGCATACACAAATGACTTTTTATCCAAGAGCAAAGTTTGTTATTGAAACAAGTCTGTTTCCATTTGGGCAGATAAAGCCAGCCTTTAGACAAAGGAGAAATAGATAAGCACCTATGAGATGTGATTTCAAGGGCCATATAATCCCAAGAGAAAACTCTCTGAAGCTCTTTCACCCAAACTGGGCTAATTAATGCCTGGAATTTAGAATTTCATTGTTTTACCAAAGACTTTGATTCCTGTTACAACAGAAACAAATTCCACTCTGAGAGGTACTCTTTAAGATGTCTTCAAGAGTTTGGAATCCTTTTCTGACAGGTTTTGATGGAGGTAGAGGTCCCAGGAAGTATGGAAACACAATAGTGATAAAGTCACCTTAAATTCCTATAGTGCTTTTAGGATCTCACTTAATCATCCAGATAACCCTGTAAGATAGGGAGGGCAAATATCCCCATTTGAAAGATGAGGAAACAAAGTCTCAAAGAAAAAAAATAATTGAATGGGAGCCAGTGAGCTTGGGTTTGAATATAAGTTCTGCAATGACTAGCCATGGGACCTTAGGTATGCAATACCACCTCAGTTTCCTCACCTATAAAATGAAAGGTTCAAAAAATAATTTACCGGAAAGTACATTAGAGATCATCCAGATGTAATCCAATAAAGAGAATTCCTAAATCCCTACTATGTGCAAGGCACTTTGCTAGATGCTAGAGATATAAAGACCAATGAAAAATAAGCCTTATTCTCAAGGGATGTACATTCTACTGGAAGGATATATTTATATAGATAAATACATACTATATGTAATATAAATATATACCATAATTTTAGGAAAAAAAGAGATAAAGGAATCAAGAAAAGCCTTCTGTAGGAGATATAATATGATCTGAGCCTTAAAAGCATTTCAGAAGTTGGGAACTACTTGTTCATAAAGGTGGAGCCAAGGTCAATGACTGCAAACAAGCCTTTTGGGTTGGAAGATAGGATAACAACTGTCTTCTGTCTTCACACCTTTGTGTAAGTCAAAAAAATATGTATATACATGTGTGTATACATATATACACACATATATGTGTGTATTTGTATGTAGATATGCATATATCTGTTTATCTACATGTATATCTATATCTAGCTATACCTATCTCTATGTATATATCTATGTATGTATATAGACACTTATGTATATGTATCTACATATATAATATATATATATATATATATATATATATATCCCCCTTGCCTGGAATGCATTCCCATCCCTTCCTCTAAAACCGCTCAAACAACACTTTCTATATGAAGCCTTTCCTGATTTCTTATCCCCTTCTCTTAGTGCCCTCTCCACAAAAAAAAAATTATACTATGCATTAATTTTATATCAATTTTTTTTAATTACTTGGCATCTCCTTCAATAGAATATTAAATTCCTTGAAGGTTTGAAAGTTAGGATCAGTGCCTCACATAGAACTTGTTCAGCCATTTCAATCATGTCCGACTCTGTGATCCCATTTCAGGTTTTCTTGGCAAAGATACTAGAGTGGTTTGCCATTTCCTTCTCCAGTTCATTTTACAGATGAGGACACTGAGGCAGACAGTTAAGTGACTTGCCCAGGGTCACACAGCAGGTAAACTAGTATCTGAGGCTTGATTTGAGCTCAGGTCCTCCTGACACCAAGTCCAGTGCTTTATCCACTGCCCCACCCATCTGCCCCAATATTTAATAGATAGGTATATGTAATAAATGCTTGCTTAGTTCTTGCTTGTGTGATTGATGAATAGATGTAATACACAATAAACCTGGATAGAACAGCTGAAGTCAAGTTACAGAAGATTTTACATTTCAATCATAGATTCAGACAGGTCAAGGGCCTTGGCCAAAGCCCCATAGCCAGGGCCAACTATAGATTTAGTGATGACAACAGATGAGAACAAGGGTGCCTTCAATTTTCTTCAGGCCCCACCCTGAGTGTCACCAACTATATGAGAGCTGAAGAAGCCAGAACACTTGATAACTTATCATTTACTATTGCTTTTTTTCCTCTGGATACATTCTGTTTTTGCTAATACCTGGCTGGGATTTCATCTTTCCTCAAACACAGCCTAGTACCTGCATACAGGTCCCAAATCTGAAAGAAGTCAGTTTTAGCTTACAAGAAATCAACTGTGCAAAAGGGCAAATTTTATTAAAAATTGAAAACATGACTCACAGAACTTCAAGCGGCCAACAAAGACAGCCATGATTTCACCCTAGTTAGGGGGAAAGTTCCCAAGCTGTTTCCATTTAAATTTGAGGTACCCAGAGGAAAATGAGAACTGTCTCCCAGAGAGTTTATTCTCTACCCCTCCCAATCCAGTCAGTCAGAGAGGGGATAGTCTGTCCATTAGAGCTCAACTTCTTCCCTCATACCCTCCCAGGATGCCTTTCCCCTCCCCCAACTCTCATGAAACTCAGACCCACAGAGCCGTCACAAGAGAGGGATGGTGCAGACCAAACCCTCCCTCCCCCCAACCTCTGCAGTCAGAAATGCCACTGTCTTGTTCTCCTTGAGGTCTACCTCCTCCCCTCCAGCTCTTTCAAGGGGCAGAGTTGGATGTGGGAGGGTCACAAGGCATGAAAACAACAGTTTCTGGACTGAGTTGAGTAGAAAGTGTACCCCAGCTAAGCCAGAATTAGCACACACACAGAGCCCTCAACATATTCGAGGGATCAGGAAAGCCACAACTTCCCTGCCCTAGCTGCAGTTCTAATGATAATACTATCTTTCTATATACATTTCCCAAAAGAACTAAAAATAACATCTGTAAATTCAGGGGGCTCAGACTCTAAAGTCCCTTGCAATTCTGACCCTGTGATCCTATGTCCAGAAATGCCTTGAAAGAGGTTATTCCTAACCCCCTCAGCATAAACTTTGGCTTCTGAATGTTTCACATGTGCGTCCTAATGAATATACACACACGTATACATATATGTATATTCATAGACATTCATACACACACATCTTTGTCCTGCACTATAGTGCTCAAGGAGGAAGGAGAGGTAAAGAAATACCTGAAGTGCTAAGGAAAGAGATCTTCCATTGTCAGTTATTGAATAAACATTTATTAAACACCTCCTATGTGCGAAACACTGTGCTAAGCTCGAGAATGCAAAAAAAAAATAAAATTTCAAAATTCCTGGTCTCAAGGAACTCACAGTCTAATGGGGGAGCCAAGACAGGGGATGAATTATTTAAAATAATAATTCACATTTTGCATAGCCCTTTAAGATTTATGAAGCATTTTCCTCAAAAAAGAAAGGGAAACTAATGTCACATAAGTTTTTTATCCCTATTTTACAGATGAGAAAACAAATCCTCAGAAGTTGAAGATCTCAGAAGAAGCTAAAGGACTTTTCCAAGGTCACACATCTAGTGTCACAGAGATTAGAACTCAGTTCTTCTGACTCCAAGTCCAGTGATTTCCCACTATACCATGAGTGGTTGCACAGTTCTAGCCTGTACTTCCAGACCCATAGATTTTTTTATAAGGATGGCCCTTCACAAAATTGCTCCTCTCCAGAAAAGGTCCTAGTAAGACTGACATTACTGCCAAACCCTATTCTTGAAAGAGAGTTATGGAAAATGATGTATCTTAGGGGAAACCAGCATAAGTACCTAGAGATAAATACATAGGGAAACACCTGTCTCCAATTCCACATCCTAACTGTGTGATAGTTGGAACCACTGCTAGTACCTTGACAGCCCCATCCCTATAGGTAAACACTGGAAAAAGAATTCCCTAGCCGTGCAGCTATGAACAAGCTTTATTGTTAAGGAGTCTTCCTCTAATTAGGGGGAATTAGGCTCTCTTTCCTCAAATATTTTAAACTTATTAAAACCTTTTCCTTGCATCCTTGTCTGGGTCTCCTCAAATTGCGAAGTGAAAGAGGAATCAGAGGTCAAAATGAATCAGGTATGAGACGGTTAGTTTATTCCTACATAGAAAAAAATACTAACCACAGGGCAAAAAAACTGTGCATCAATGGAATGATTTCCACAGGATTCAGTAATGTAACATAACTACAATTGAAGTTGATTATTTGATTAATATTTAAATACTTTTAGGACATAAAACAGGGTTTTTTTACTTCTTAAAAATTATTTATTTAGCATTTCATTTTTCCCCAATTACATGTAAAACTAATTTTCAACATTCATTTTTTAAATTCTGAGTTCCAAATTCTCTGTCTCCCTCCCCACTCAACCCTCACTGAGAAGTCTAGCAATTTGACATAGCTCATGCAAAACATATTTCCATATGTCATGTTGTAAAAGAAATCATAGACCAAAAAACACCCCCCAAAATAAAGTAAATTTTAAAAAAGGTATGGTTCAATCTGTATTCAGACTCCACAATTCTTTCTCTGGGGATGGATAGTATTTTTCATCTTAAGTCCTTCAGAGTCTTCCGTATTGCTGAGAATGGCTAAGTCATTTGAAGTTGACCATCTTACAATACTGCTGTTACTGTATACAACATTTTCCTGGTTCTACTCTTTCACTTATGCATCACTTCATGTAAGTCTTTCCAGGATAAAACAGTTTTCCAATACTGCTAATGAGATCTTTGGCATATCACCTTGGTATCACACTGTCCAAAACCACACCAGTGAAAGCCTGCCAGACAAACAGCTAAACTGGCCCAGTTCTCTTTCCAGGGGCTATCACGATTTTGTGACACGGGAGACACTGGCACAGGACCTCTCAGCATGGCATGCTCATGTCAGAAAAGGTGCTGTGCTCTACGAGCAAAGTAGAATTGGAACAGCTCAAAGGAAACTCAGGATGTGCAAATTTAGAGTATCCCCTCCAAATGTTTACAGAGATTATTTGTGCCCAACCTGTGGTAGAGCATTCCGAGGTCGTATTGGTCTGATCAGCCACAGTCAGACACACTGACACTTGACTCTAGCATAGTTATATCGTTTTGGTCATCTTCGAGAATGAAGAACAGCAACCCTCCAACCTCTGTCCTGCCATCACTGCAGCTGAAGCCAATAGACACTGCCAGTGCTACTCAAAGACTTCCAGATCTTTCAAGCACTCAATGCCACATCCTTAAGAAAAGGAAATACGCAAAAAAGGCAGAGGTCACCAGTGACGCCGGGGCAAGTACCCCTATTTGTGGCTCCGGGTACTAGTTACCACATGCCTGATATCACCATGATATTAGAGAAAGACCCTGTCCTTCCTGCACTCCTAGAATCATATCTTGCTACCTGTAGGACTGAAGGGGAGAGTAAGACAGTCAGGAGCTACCTCTTCTTTTAGAATAAATAGCATTTGTGAAATAAATTTTTTAAAAAAGAAAGAATGGAAGCTCCGTGAAGTCCAGAATTATTTTGTGTTTGTCTTTGCATTGTCAATGAGAAGCATAAAGCTTCATTTGTAATACATAATTAATAATCGTTCATTGATTGATTAAGGTCATCATTTTGAACTTTAGCCATCATGGTCCAGAGCTAGAAGCAGTGATGTAGAAGATAAGGAATCCATTGTCCTGGATTTATTTTGACCAAAAAAAAAAAAGAATAGATAGCATTTGTTATATAGCACTTTAAGGTTACAAAATGCTTTATAAGTATTATCTCATTTAATCCTTATGCAATCCTAGGAGATGGGTTCTATTAGTATCCCCATTTTGCAGAGGAGGATAGGTGGCACAGTAGATAGAATACTGGGCCTGGAGTTAGAAAGACCTGAATTCAAATCCAGCCTCAGACATTTATTAGACGTGAGACCCTGGGCAAGTCACTAAACTTCTATTTGTATCAGTTTCTTTAACTATAAAATGGGGATAACAGTAGTACCTACCTCACAGGGTTGTTATAAGAATCAAATGAGATAATATTTGTATAACACTTAGCAAAATGCCTTGCTCGTCATAAACGTTTGTTCTGCCTCCGTAAGTGTTGACCAGGATCACACAGCGATTAAGTGTCCAAGGCTGGATTAGAACTCAGATCTTCCTGACACTCCAAGTCCAGTGCTTTATCCATTGTAACACTTAGCTATCTCTTCTTTTAACAGATGCACCACCCTACCTCCCCTACTACTGTCAGAGGGATAAGGGGATGACTCAGGGACTGTCATGTCATATCAAGCCCTGTCACTAGTTAGTCACCATATGGTCATCATCAGAGTCCCTTAGATTTTCTTGTGGGTGACTGGAACCAGGTAGGGAATATCTGTGCAGGTTCCCAAGGAGTGGCCCTTAAGGGACAAATTTCCCAAAGGAACACTTACACATATAAATACCTAACTAAACTACTACCTCTCAAAGACAGGGTTGTGTTTTACTTTGTGGTTTTTTAAATATCTTTATATATCTACATGTCTTCTAAGTCTCAACTATATATATATATATATATATAATATATATATATATATATATCAGATGATATCTCTTTCCCATCTAAATATTACCTTATACTTTTTTGTATTTACTATATATACATATATATATATATGTGCATGTATGTATATATACATACACTTATTTACAAAGTAAATATGAGGTAATTTTGACATGGGGAGTATGTGTATATATACATATGTGTGCATATATACATGTATGTATATATGTATGGAGAGAGAGAGGTAGTGTTGTATAGTAGAGTGAAGGCCTCTGAGTTAAGAAGACCTAGGCTCTAAGTCCAGTCTCTGAAACCTGCTGAATGTGACCCTGGACAAGTCATTTGACTTCTCTGTATTCCAAGTAGCTCTCTAAAAGTGAAAACTGCACCATACTTTTGGTGCAGAAGGAGTTTGTTTCTTCATTAAGTTCCCATCAGCAATGAAATTCCAGATCCTTTCTTATAAATATACATAAACACACTCATATGTGTATGTATGTAATTGTCCTTTTGATAACTCATAAAGGAGCCAAGCCAAAAGGTTGTTTTTCAGTCATGTCTGACTCTTTGTGACCCCATTTGGAGTTTTCTTGGCAAAGACGCCATTTCTTTCTCCAATTCATTTTACAGATGAAGAAACTGAAGTAAACATGGTTAAGTGACTTGCCCAGGGTCAACACAGCTAGTTGGTATCTGAGGCTGGATTTGAACTTGGGAAGATGAGTCTTCCAGACTGCAGACCCATATCCATTTTAACACATAGCTGCCCTGAGTCAAATGAAGAACTGGTATATTTATATACATACATGCATGCATATGTACATATAAAGTGAATGTGCTTAGGCATGTTGTTTCTCCAACAGAATTAAGCTCATTGAGGGCAGGGGATGCTTCCTATTTGTCTTTGTATCCATGATGTCTAGCATTTAATAGACTTACTAGGCATTTAATAAGTGCTAGTTGATCAGTACTGTCAAGACTTTCCCATGGCTCTGAAACAGCTTCTCCTTTGTGAGTGGCATCATGGGAAGGTAGACAGGGAGCAGGCAGAGGTAAGATACCAGAGCTAGAAGGGATCTTAGGAAGTCATGCAGGAGATACAACCTCCCTCCTTTCCATCTGACAGATGAGGAAATCAGCAAAGGCCTGCGGTCTTCCTCCACCCTCTCTTTTCATCTGGCTCTGCCTGCCTGACTTCACCAGGAAGCCCCATTGGCCAATCAGATGCCTCATCCTATTTGTGATAATAAGTAGAAGGACAACAGAACGAGCCAGGGAAGCCCAGTGTGAGCTGAACCTTGCCCCTGTCAGCCCTGCAAGCAGCAGCAGCAGCGGTGGTGGAGGCAGAGGCAGAAGCAGAGGCAGAATACTGCTCTCTTCTCAGGCCAAAGAGCATGGCAAGCTGGTTGTACCTCCTGCTGCTTGGCACCTCTCTGTCAGGCCTCCTGCACTTCGGGGAAACTGGTAGGATCCTGTCCTTTGGCATTTCTATTTTTGCCCCCAGGTAGCTTCATTGGAGATGAGGATGGAGGCAGATGGGGGAGTGGGAATCCTCTAGAAAGCTGTGGAGCCCTGTACCCTATGTTTTAGCCCCCTTTCGGGTCTGAGGCAGTGTGGCTGCTTCTCTAACAGTGGTACTAGTGCTAGATCTGGAACTATCGGACCTGGATCTGAATTCTGCTTCTGTTACTTACTGTCTTTCTGATCTTGGTCAAGTCAATTCTTTCTAGACCTCAGTTTGTTCGTATGTAAAGGGAAAGGATTCGGACCAAATGATCTTTGAGGTTCACTCTACTATCCTTTTTCTGAATGTCGTGTGAGAAATAATAACCCTGTTTTGACTATTAGGGATTGAGAAAAAGTCTTTCCTGTTTCTGCCAAGATTTTGATGAGAAACAGAAGCGGGGGGTAGGGAGGGAGAGAATGACAGATGGAGAGGAACCACTAGAGAAGTAGCAGACAAAGGAAGGAGACTGGCTCAGTCAGGATCCGCAGTAGGCATAGGAAGGTGGCTGGTTTTGGAGTCAGGAGTTGGGGTCAAATCCCAGCTCCGGTTCGACCTGGCACATCGAGTAGCCTCTCTATACCTTGGTTTCCTCCTCTGTAAAATAAGGGCATCTGCCCCTGAGTTTTCTTGTAGCTTTTAGTCTTCGATCCTAAACAGGAGGAGAAGCTGCTCTCTCTGAGCCTGATAGGGAGCTCACCTCCCAGGAAGGAGACCTGACAGGAGAGAACTCATGAAGGGGAAAACCCAGACAAATGCAAGGAACCAGGGGGAACTGGGGACTGTATATGTCTGAGATGAAAACATAAGGCAGTTTGTTTTTGTTTCCATCAAAATGAATGAAAGAGGTCAAAGATGAACAGAAAATAAGTAGAACTGACTGAGAAAATGTTCCATGAAAGGAACCAAAGGATACGAAATCGGGAGTGAGCTATAATGATGAGAAGCTATTAACAGTAAAAATAGTGATGCTGGCAAAATGGGCATTAATCCACATGTTAAACAGGGAGTGATAAAGATTGTGCCTGGGGTGTCAGCAACCCCCATAATGGGCTGCAAAAAACTCTTTAGAGAAGAAAAAAGTGAAAAAATGGAAAAATGGAAAGAATTCTTTACATTTTACAAAACACTTAGAAACCAATCATCCCATTTGAGTGTTCTAGCAATTCTGTGAAGTGGGAGGGGCAGCTACTATTTCCCAAATAAGGAAACTGAGACTAAGAGTCTAAGTAATTCTTATTGCATCATGCAGCTAATAAGTATATGGGACATAAACCCATTTCTTCTAACTCCAAGTGTTCTTTGCACTAAACAATGCAATCATGTACTGTTGGAAAATACAAGGCATTAAAACAAGGTATCTACCTAAGATCTGCGGCAATACATTTTCACTTAACAAATAATTCACCTTCCTTCCTTCTCACACACAACCCCCAGGGACATCTTCCTGAAACACCATTTCTTCATGTTATGTATTCTGCCCAAGAACCTATCATTGCTCCCTACAGCCTCTTAGATAAATTCCAAATTTGTTATTCCAGTATTCAAGAATCTTTACCTTACCCAATCTTGTCTTTCATTATACTTCATAATATATGTTCTCCATTCCAACCAAACTGGTCAGAACATACCATTCTCATTCACATTTTCATGTGAATTTCGGACAAGGGTGTTACCACCTGAATTGTCCTTCCTTTCCACCAAATCAGGTCCTACCCCCACTTTTAGGATGATTGATTTAGAACTGGAAGAGACTTCAGAATATCATCAAGTCTAGCTCTCTCTCCTTATAGATAAGGAAACTGATGCCCATAAAGTTTAAGTAATTTACCTGATATCGCACAAGTGAACCCTAATTCAACATTGAACTCTAATCTTTTTAACCTTAGGATACAGACAACTTTATGTAATAAAGTCGTGTAGCCAGGGTTGAACTCCCACATCCAACACCCACTATCTGGGCAAAACACTTAATTTCATTTTCTCTGTTAAATGGGGAATAATCCTTGTAATACTTAATACACAAAGATGTGAGAAAAGCACTTGGTGAATAAGTGCTGTACAAAGGTGAGTCATTGTTACCATGCACAGCCCTTACTTTCCGTAATGCATTTTGGTACTTAATTATATTCAAATGAGCACTTACTTGTGTGTTATCTAGCATAGCTCCCAAATAATTTCATGAGTGTCAATGTTGTCTTCTCAATAAAACTGTAAGCATTTTGAGGGCAGGTAGTGTATCACATATATGTAATCCTGAACCAAGTCAGCATAGCCCTGAGCACATAGTAGGTGCTCAGGAAATAAGATTAATCCAATTGAATTAAAAGAAAAGGAATGTCCTTCAAAGGTTGCTACTCTGTCTCATAACTAACATCCGAGTCTGAACTTGAACTCAGGTCTTCTCAACTCCAAGCCCCCTCAGCCTGCATCTGGTTGAGGATACCTCTGCTGCCCAGCTTATACAGGCATCACCACCTGCATGATGACAATGATGATCAAAAATGTCTTCTCCTCCTGCCTGATAATTCAGTTCCATTCAACACATGCTTATTGTATCATACAGTTAGAAGAGGAAACATCAGCACGGAATAAATGAATGGGACTAAAAGTGATCAGAGGGGCTTTGTGGAGAAAATAGAATGGCATTGACCTTGAAGGATATATCCAGGATAAGGACAGGTGAGAAGTGGGGAAACAGCAGCAGACTTGGAGCCGGATGATCTAGGTTTCACAATTTTGATTAAACCAAAGAAAAATCATTAAGTTAGCCCAGTGATTCTGGACCTATGATTCAGAGAGGTCAAAGACAGAGAGAAGTTTCCATAAATACCGAATATTTATAGCAACAATTTTTGTAACAATAAAGAGCTGGAAACCAAGTGAGTGCCCATTCATTATGAACAGATGAAAGTATGTGAATTTTTTGGAATATTGACAAATATGGAGAATTCAGAGAAACTTGGGGAAAGACCTGCATGAAATGACCCAGAGTGAGGTAAGCAGAAACAGGAAAACAATCTACATAATTACCACAATAAAGGACAGTCACATTGAAAGACATCAGAACTTGAATCAATGCAGTAGCCAAGCCTGACTTCAGAAAGCTAATGGTAAAGCATGTCTCCTGCCTCCTGGGAAAGAAGTGGTAAACTACAGGTATGGAATGAGACATAAGCTTTTAATTAATATACATTTGTTTTCTCTCCTTCCTACCTTACCCTGCCACTGAAAAGGGAAAAAAGTAAAAGAAAATTCTTATAACAAACGTACATAGTCAAGTGAAATAAATTTCAGACATTGACCATGTCCAAAAGTTTTTGTGTATTTTGGTCTGCGCGTTAGGACAGATAGAGTTCTGGGAATGAAGTCAGAAAGACCTGAGTTCAAATGTGATCGCAGATATTCACTAGCTGTGTGACCCTGGGAAAGTCATTTAATCCTATTTGTGTCAGTTGCCCCGTCTGTAAAATGAACTGGAGAAGAAAATGAAAAATCACTCTAGCATCTTTGCCAAGAAAACCCCAAGTGTTGTACACTAAACAACAATAATATTCTACACACTGAGTCCATTCACTCTCTGTCAGGTGGGGGGTAGCACTGTATATCACTGGTCCTCTGACATCCTGACAGGTCACTGGGTTTATAGAGTTCTCGAGTCTTTTTTACAATACTATCGTTATAGTAAAATTGTTCTGGTCCTTCTCACTTCATTCTGCTCGAGTTTCTGCCTCTCTTCCCAAATTTCCCCTTTCATCATTTCTTATGGCACAATAATATTCTATTCTATTCACATGTGATAATTTGTTCAGTCACTCCCTAATTGATGGGCACCCCTTCCTTTAGTTTGCAGGGGGGTTGTTACTATAAAAAGAGCTACAAGAAATATTTTTGTACAACAGTTCTTTTTTCTCTTTTTGTGATCTT
Source organism: Potorous gilbertii (assembly GCA_028658325.1). Taxonomy (NCBI): domain Eukaryota; kingdom Metazoa; phylum Chordata; class Mammalia; order Diprotodontia; family Potoroidae; genus Potorous; species Potorous gilbertii. The sequence continues at coordinate 405,077,942 of CM053771.1, read as the reverse complement.
TTGTTCTTACTACACCTCATAGTGGTATTGCTGAGTTAAAGGGTTTAGTGTAGTAACTTTTGGAGCGTAGTTCCAAATTGTTTTAGAGGCATGAATTTTTGCAGGTAGAATTTATTTCATTTTATTGTGCTTATTTTTTATAAGAGAGGGTTTAACTTGGCACCACTTGGTGGAGAGGATGGTCAGAGGCAGTCATTGGAAATTAACGGTATGTCTGTATTTCTATGCCAGCTTCGCCATCACCTAGCCATATAAACTTGGGCAAATCACTTTGCTTCTCTATCTTTCATCACTTAGCTTCAGTCTCCTCATGTGGAAAATAGGGTGGATGATCCTTCTTCACAAGGTCATTATAAGGAAAGGCCTTTACTACCTCTAAAAAGTTCTATGTTGTAAGTGAAGGGAGAGAAGAAACTTTCCAAGGTAGATGTGACAACATGAGCAATAGCAGAGAGCTAGAAATGAGAACTGGTGATGAGCATGACTGGTAGTCAATGGCTTGGGGACCAGTCTCACTGGGACAGGAAATACACATCCGGGATCAGTAGCAGGTAACGCTGAAAGGGTAAACTGTAACTGAACCATGGAGATCCTTGTGCATATTGACTTGATCCTACAGACAAATAAAACTGGTTGTGTAGATTTTTTTATAAAACATGTGATAGAAGAGGTGTTTAGGAAAGATAAAAAGCAGCATGGAGTAGTAGCTAGAAAGGTAGCTTAGAAAGCAAGTCTGCCAGGAAGACAGGAAGACTTATGTTCAAGCCAGGCATCTGACACACACTAATCATGGGCAAGTTACTTAAACTCTAAGAGACCCTAAAAGCTCTCTGACAATACATATTATGGAGAGGGTATTAATCTACATTAGTGGAGAGAGTTTCCACACCAGCTGTTCCCCTACATAAGTTAAATCACTGGTCTGGACCCAATAATCTGGCAGAAAATTTGGAGTCACCAAAGACCCTAGCATCTGGGAGAACTGTTAGGGGAGTATTGTAGCATGAGCTGATAATGACTTAGAAAAGGACAACCTCAATGAGAAGAGAAAAGAAGAGAAAGGAATCTGTGATTATAAATACTGTTTGAACAAAAGTAAAATATTTGTTCCAAAAATCTTATAGGTATTATTATTGTATACCAAAATTTTATGTTTATTTGATAATTGTAAAACATGAGAACATGAGTTCAATGTGTGCATATAAATACTATCTAGAGATATTTTAAAGCAACCAAAATAATTTATGGAACAAAAAAAAATAAATTCATTTATGGAGATGGTGAACAGAGTAAATGAAATAATTTATTGAACAATGTGAAAATAAAATAATTCATGGAGACAGCAAACACAATAAATTGTTTATTTTTTCTCACAAAAAAGAAAAGAATTTACAGAGACAACAAACAAAATAAAATAATTTATGGAGTAACAAATCAAAGGAAATAATTTGTAGAATAAAATAATCTATGGGTAATTCAAGCATGAAGTAATGAGGATACATAGAATAACCACAGTGAGAAGAGACAGGAAAGACTCAATCTAGGTGATATTACAAAGCAAGAATTATATATTGCAAATTTATACACTACATTTTTGCATCTCAGAGTCTTGCAGAGTGATAACTGATCAAAATGTAGCAGTCAAATCAGATGGAAAGATAAATTCAGTTTTTAACTTGAACAGTTTTAAGATGATGGAGAAAATCCAAGTAGAGATGTCCTGAAGGCAATTCAGAATATGGAAGGTCATGAAGGTCACATGAAGGTCATGTGAGAAGGCACATAGGAAGTCATATTCAGGTTAAACATCCCTGTTTAAGGGTCATCCTCACAGAGGCAATACAAGAAGCCATAAAACTGGATAAGCTTTCTAAAGGAGACAGAGCAGAGACAGAAGGTCAATTGTTTATCTAGGGGAACGGCCACATTTAGGAAATATTAAGAGAAGGAAGAGCCAGTGAACTGAGCCAGAAAAGGAGCAACCAGAGAAGTAAGAAAGGAAGGAACCTTAACAGTTACATCATTGAATTTCCTCACTTTACTGATGAGGAATTTGAGACCCAGAAAGAGAAAGTGAATTGAAATGTCATGACAGGGAAAGGAGAAAAGAATTTCAGAAAGGAAGGACACCGTGCAGCCATGTCAAGATCACATCACCCACCATTAACCCCTGGGTCAGAGTGGTGTTAATACTATAAATAGATTTGATTTAGACTTGGAAAATTACCATAAATGAAACTATTGGGCCAAGTCAGATCTTTAGATAAGTCAGTTACAGAACAGAGTTCATTTTATATTGACTATATTAACTATTATGAAGCAACAAAGTGGCTCCGAGTTAGGAAGACCTGTGTTCAAATCCAGCCTCAAGTATTTACTAGTTGTATGACTCTGGGCAAGTCATTTAATCTCTATTTGCCTCAGTTTCCTCAACTATAAAATGGGGACAATAATTTCACCTACCTCACTTATAAGGGTTCAATGAGATACTTAGCACAGTGCCTGGGACATAGCAGGAAACACATAAACACTAGCTATTACTATTAACCCCAGCACATAGCACTGTGCTTACTAAATGCCTGAGCTCAGCTCAGTTCTCCAACCTAAGAGTCTGAGACCAGGCTGTTGGACAGTCATGGAGAAAAACCATGAGATGAAACTCATTCAGTTTCACAACTTCATATTTTGCCTCTATTAGGATTATTCCTAAATAGGGGTTTTTAGCCTGAACCTGACTTCCTATGTGCCTTCCCATTTGACCTCCAGGTCAATATTTTGAATTACCTTCAGGACCTCTCCCATATGGACTCCCTCCACAACCTGAACCATAACCCTTTATTGACTTTCCAAAGGAGAAAGGAGGGTGCCATATCTCTGTGGCTTTGGAGAGCATGCTATCTTCAATAGACTCAAGAGGAAGAGATTTGAACTGAATGGTTTTCATTCAATTAACTGTGTGTCACCAATTATCTTACAGTTTTTCTAAATCAAGAAAAGGCCAACAATGTCCTGAAGAGGACCCGGAGGGCTAATACATTATTTGAAGAAGTAAAGAAAGGAAATCTTGAGAGAGAATGTCTTGAAGAAACTTGTTCTTATGAAGAAGCCAGAGAAGTCTTTGAAGACCAAGAGAAAACGGTAAAGATGAATGAGTTTAACTAAATTAATTGGTTAATTAATTAGTTTCATGTTCCATCTAAGAGATTTTCAGTACACTAAAATGGTGGGAGAGGTTTGTTTGGCCTCTTCTGAAACTCACCTAATTTTTGTTGTTATTTAGTTATTTACAGTCACGTCTCTCTATTCATGGCCCTGTTTGGGGTTTTCTTAGCAAAGCGACTGGAGTGGTTTGTCATTTCCATCTCCAGCTCAAGTTACAGATGAGATAATAGACCAACAAAGTTAAGTGACTTGCCCAGGGTCACCTAGCTAGTAAGTGTCAGAAAATGGATCTGAACTCAGGAAGATGAATAGACCTGACATTCTATAAACTGCCCCAAAGCTGCTTTACTCAGTATCAAAAGTGTGGTGGGAAGAATGGTGTCTTTAGAGTGGGGATTCTTGGTCCCAGCTCTGTGACCTTGGATAAGTCACTTCCTCTGTCTGGGTCTTGGTTTTCTCATTGTAAAATGAGAGGATGAGGACTAGATCATAAGATGTAGCAAAAATACTACACATTTACAATTGCATTCATTTCTTGTTGATTGATCAACAGGGTAGTATAATTGAGATACAGGTTCATTTAACATTCATTGAACATGTATTGAGTGCCTCCTATATTTAATACACTGATTGGGTGCTAGACAAGATAAGAGACAGGTAAGCCTCTGCCCTTAGAGAGGTTATAATACAACTTCTTTGTTAACTTTTCTATTTTCAAGAAAGATTGAAGACATATTTCCAAATATTATGCCAATGACTGTGACACTCTCTCTGCATTCATAGAAGTAGGAATGATTTTCCATTTTTCATTCACTCACTGTCTTTGGGGAAAGTTAACCTGAGAAATTATAGGAAAAAAAAATATCACTTTCAGCTTGTCCTAATCCTCCAACTGGATTATCTTTCCTTAATTGTATGAAATGTATGATAGTCTGTGCTTTTCTAATCAAACGGTTTAAATATGTTTTTTTTCCTCAGATGGAATTCTGGAATAAATACAAAGGTAAGTTGCATTTTATATCTTATCCTTACACGTGAAATAGATGAAAATATATATGTACCTATGTAGGAATGAAGTTTAACTTCAAACAAAAGGAACTCCATTTTGTTTTTAAGCAATTACTACTCAGCCTTAGTTTGATGGAAAAGCAAAATTACGTTTATCTGTGAAGAACATCCTCTGCTCAGTATCCTATTAAACAGATATTTCTTAGCAATAGTTAATCACCTATACCATTTAGGTCATCCCCAAAGTCTTAATGCAGTTTTTAAATAGTTTTTTAAGCTATGAAAAGACAAGACTGTACCAAGACTTTTGGAACACTTTGTCTTTATCTTGCTTTAATTGACTACTTACTATATGCTGCTTTAATTGTTTGAACTATATATCACCTGTGTTTCCTTAAAGCAGAAACTTTTTAATGATAAGAATATTTTTATACTTATGAAATTTTGATGTTTCTTAACAATGAGAATATTTTTACTCCCATATATTCCTGGGTCCTGTTAATAAAATGGTTTGTTTTCATAAAATACCTTATTAGTATAGCCAAGCAAATGAGCATTTCTTTTATTTTCTTTCCCTGTATAAAGAAAGTTCTGTTAAAAATCAAGTTGAGTTTGAACTCAGAGATATCTCCCTTTGAGAATCTCTCTTGTACTGCAAGTAAAAAAGAAAAACCTGTTGACTCTAAACATATATGTACATGTGTGGGCAACTAGGTGGCACGGGGATAGAACAATGGACTAGAAACCAAAAAGATTTATCTTTGTGAGTTCAAATCTGACCTTAGACACTATTTACTAGCTGAGTGACCTTGGGCAAGTCGTTTAATTCTGTTTGCTTCAATTCCTTCATCTGTAAAATGAGCTGAAGAAGGAACTGGCCAACCACTCCAGTATCTTTACCAAGAAAGCTCCAAATGGGGTCACAAAGAGTTGGATACAGCTGAAACTACTGACCAATAACATGTATACGCATATTTGTAGTTCAGTCACTCAGTCGTGACCATTTCTTTGTGACCTTGTGGACCATATGTAGCATGTCAATACTCATGGGATGTTCTTGGCAAGGATACGGGAGTGGTTTGCCATTTTTTTCTGCAGTGGATTAAGGCAAAAAGAGGTTAAGTGACTTGCCCAGGGTCACAAAGCTGGTAAGTGTCTGAGGCTAGAATTGAATTTAAGTCTTCCTGATGGCATTCTATCCACTCAGTCATTTAGCTGCCTCTATGTGTATGTATGTTGTTGTTTCAGTCGTGACCAACCCCTCTGCATCAGTAAGCACCCCGACCTACACAGGGGGGCCTGCTATCACAGGTTCTTAGATCTGCATTTATAAAAGGAAAGGCAACTTTTGAGGGGTCATCAATCACTTTAATCAAGCACATGTATCATTCACTTAGTTCAGGGGAAAAAGCACCCTGAACTTCAGAGGAAATACAGAAAAGTCTAAATCAACAGACAGCACTTCTAAACTATCTGACAGTATGCAATACGTATATCACAGTACAACAGACAGATGCAACTGCCTGACCATACAGGTACAAGAGAGGGAAACACCAACATCTGGGTTTTCAAAGCTGGGGGGCTGCTTAGCAGCTTCCCACAGTCTCATCTGGCACACAAAGCTTCTTCCAGAGACTAAGCCTCAGAGTAAAACCACACCTTAGAGTCTTTATACATTTTTTAGAGCCAGAGGGAATCACAACCCTTGAGAACCAATGCCTCATTTACAAAAGGTGTGGGCCTTCCTACAAATCTTCCCAGGTCCATTAATAGAGGGGGAAGATCTTCTTTAATCACACTATTCAATTAGAGGCACTTTATACTAAAACAAAAATAGCAAAAGATCCTACCTTGCTTGCCCTCATACTCCTCTCTTCCAGGATCCTTGGCCTTACAATCTAAATGGCTGTGGATCCTGGAACATATAGAGGTATTAACATTTCGTAAATAAATATAACATAGTTCCCACAAAATAAACACATCATGAATTTGACAGAATACATTTGCAGAATACATAACATAACATCATCCTTTGGGCGTGAATCTTTGGGGAGTGAGCAACCGGCTCTTTCTTCCTCAATCTAAACAAAATGTTCAAATAAAGTCCTCTTAGCAGTGTGTCCTTCCCACCCTGCTGTAGCAGGAACTCTCAGGTGTAGGCTCTGATGAGCCAAATCTCAGTCTTACCAATGCTTCATCCCCCTCCCTCAAGTCCTGAAGAGCAGCTGGGCAACAAAGCCATCAGGGTGGGATCAGGGTGGGGTCCTTGGGGGTACATGGCACTTTCCCCACTCATCATAGGCAACTCCACCCCTGGGTCCCAAACTGTCCCAGGAGAACGCTGCAAAAAAGCACACGCCCTTACACTCTCTGGCCCCATTTGAGGTTTTCTGGTTGTGTGTGTGTGTGTGCGCGTACGCGTGTATAAACACACACAAAAAAAATATGAAATAGGCTGACACCTTGAGGAAAGGGAAGAAATCATGTTCTATAGCACCATCATGTTGGTGACAGGTGTTTGTCCTTCTGTGCTTGCTATCAGTCAATCAACTAACATTTATCAAGCCCTTTCTATTTCTGAGGCACTGTAAATACAAAGTGGGGAAAAGTTCCTGTCCTCAAGAAACTTACATTTTAAGTAATTTGTTAAAGATTATATTACAAATTAGTGACAAAGTCAGCACTGGAACCAAAGTCTTCTGACCTCCGTTTTTAGGTCACTATATTAAATTCCACCCAATACTTCCACTAACTCACTATTTGGTCTTAGACAACTCAGTTCCC
>CM053771.1:404982488-405070488 GCA_028658325.1 Potorous gilbertii | reverse complement strand
GCAGTGGACAAGAGGGATGATGGAGAAGAGATTAATATACAAGTCCTTAAATGCTATGTCTTAGAGATTTGCAAATTATATTCAACTCTTTTATCTGTACTAATGAACTATTAGTGTAGGAAGGTGAAGAAGACTTACAGAGAGAAGGGAAAGGAAGGGAGAGGATGTAGGACCTTGAAGAAGAGGGTAACATGTCAGTAAAACCAAAACTCTCCATCCAAAATGCATTTTAGTGTTTATTTCTATTGCTAAAGAACAGAAAGAGATTATCGCTATCCCTTCCACACTGCAACTTTCCCCATCACAGTTTTGATATATCAAGAGTCATCGTAAGAAATTAAATGAAAATTTGGGGGGAGTTTTGCAGAAGCCACAGATGACGGCCAGCAAACAACACAGAAAAAGTTTAGAAACTCAGAAATGCATTAAAAATATATATAGTATTGTATAATGGCAATATATTTTATCTTTTAATACCATACTAATTCAGTCTTCTTCTCTGGTATGAAGGGAGAGCCAAAAAATTTTACATGAATTTTCCAGATCAAAGGGGCAAGGTGCCCCTTAACCCCCATGATGTGAAAAGGATACCTGTACTTTTTAGGACTTTGAAATGTCCCTAATTAAACAAAATAAGGAATCTGGGCATGGTTTTATATACATCAAGCATGTCTTGTTAAAGTATGGAAATCATTTCTTGTCCTTTGGAGACAGTCTGACTTTGGAAGGACTTTTGGATGATAGAATTATCAATCAAACAGCAAACATTTATTAAGTACATAGCAGTCACTAAGCACTCTGCTGGGCACTGGCTATACCAAGTCAAAAATTAAATAATCCCTACTTTCAAAGAGCTTATATTCTATGGGGGAAACAATGTGCAAGGTTAGATAAAATAACCACAAAATAAATTTAGGGGTTCCATAAACATATTGTATTCACTCTAATGTTTATGATCACTTCCTTTTTGGAGTAAACCAAATATTGCCCCAGTAATGCCACCCACTCCTTTCCTGGTTAATAAACAGACTACCTCCAGTGTCAAGTTTAAGTCTTCAAAACAGACACACAAGCAGAAACAAAACAAAATATCAAAAGGCATAAAATAAACACAAAATTTTGTAGAAGGTTACTAAGGCAAGTTGGGTAGGATTAGCATGGGACACTGGAAAGGACATCAGAGGGAGTCAGAGGACCTGTGTTCATGTCTGGGTTCTGCTACTTATCAGCAATGCAGCCTTGGGTAAATCACATGATATGTTTGAGTCTTAGTTTCCCTGTCTGTAAGATAAAGGGGTTGATCTAGCTGATCTCCCAGATCTCTTCCAACTCTAAATTTACAATCCTATGGATCTCCCACGCAGCACAGCAGAATTCTGTTGTTATTTGATGAGGATGGTGATGGGGGGAGGGGGTGGGTGAGAGTTAGTGAGGAGAGGAAGGGAGGAATTTCTGACTGATTCAAGTTTCTGGGATGGTAGACTTTTCAGAATTGGGGGCATAACGTGGCAACCTTCTATAATCGCTCCCCCTTCTGGAAAAGTTGATGGTTTTCCTAGGATGCTGAACTTACCTGAGTTTGGGCCATACTGACTCTTCCACCAAATCTAACATGCTTCTCTCTTGGGTAGCAAAACTCACGCTCTGCAGCTTGGATAATGGAGAGTGTGACCATTTCTGCAAAGAAGAAAAGAGCAGTGTCATATGTAGCTGTGCCAGCGGCTACACCCTGGGAGATGATTCCAAATCCTGTATTCCTACAGGTAGGAAGTTGTGTAGGTCTATGAAACACCAGGAGGGAGTCTTCTCTAGAAAACCAAGGTAGTGGAGATATAGTGTAGTTCATTGTAAAGGGCTCTGGATTGAGAGAACCTGGGTCCAAATCCTGAACCTAATACTTTCCATCTCTGTAATGTTGGACAGATCACTTAACTTCTCTGGTGTCCATTTCCTCATCCTTGAAAATGAGGGGTTTGAAGTAGGTGGCTTCAGAGTCCCCTCCCAGCTATGAGAAGGGCAGAGTGTGGCAAACAGAATAGAGTGGTAATGTTTATCAGTTGAGAGGGACAGAAACATTCTCCCATGGTTTGGTAGTGTTTGTAAGTGGGCCTCCTAAAGTAGCTATAAAACTAAAGGAGGTTAAATCCAAGTAGCAAGACATTACACAGGATATAGAGGGTTCCAAGGAATAAATGTCCAAAGGAAAAAGCAATTCAAATGATTACGGGATTTGAGGATGGGGATAGAGGAGAGTTCTTTGAAAAATGAGAATTTGGATAAGATATTTGTTTAATACAACAGCTCACTTCTACAGCAAGTAGCACTTTAAGATTTGTAGGAAATTTTGCAGATTTTTTCATTTGAACCTGTGGGGTAGATGCATCCCCATTTTATGGATGGGCACTGTGAATGAGAGGGATAAAGTGATTTTAACCTGGGTTACCCTGTTTAAGTGTTGAGTACTAAGACAGGCTTCAACTCTCAGTTTGACACAACCCACAAAGTCACAGTGTCTCTTAAGAAATAGAAATATAAAATCAGGAAGAGTGAAGATGGGATGAATGTAGACTTGCCACCAAATCCCTGAATACTACAATAAGAGGCCATTTCTTGAAGTTTGAGACTCATCCATTTTTGGCACTTTATGTAGTGAGTAATAAATATTGGCAAATCACTTCACTTATCTTAGATAATTTCCTCATTTGTAAAAAGGGAATGTTAACATACGGGGTCTGTGTACCTCAAAGACACACCATGAGAAGAAACATTTTGTCAAATACTATGTAAATGTAAGGAAGAATTATAATTACTGTTTTCTTGAAAGGCAGCACAAACTGAAACATAAACAGGTTCAATGATGGTATAAACTAATTCATTAATGATAGGATGCTGTTGCTGTGGCCTGGTAACACCAAGTACTGAAATTCCTATAGAGAAACAGCATTGCATTAATAAAGGCTGGCCCAAATGCCAAAGCAGCATCTGGGATGGAATTAGAAAAAAACTATTGGTGAGAGAAAATATGATTTCATTGTTGTTGGGACCCCTGACCAGGCCATTGAAAAAAAATAGAGTCCCTGCCCTCAAGGAGCTTACAGTATGATGGGGGAGACATCACACAAAAGAAACTCAGGTTAACTGAAAACATCCTTGGTACCAGTCTAGTATAAGATGATGGGGGTGGTAAGAACCACGTCCTGTTCCCACATAATTTTTATCTCCTCCATTATGTTGTTTTATATAGTCTGGAGTTTGTGGATATTCAATAGGGTAGCATCTATTAAAATGTTGCCCTCGCCCCCCCAAAAAATATATAAATCCATGATAGTTTATCAAGGGAAGTTGTTTTAGGCCAGACATGTCAAACAAACACACAGCCCATATAATACTTCCAAGTGTAGTCAACACCAAATTAAAATGTAATTGAGAAATAAGTAAATAAAATAAGTAAGCAAAAAAGTAAAATACAATAGAACATAAATAATATTTTATGTGGTTTTCTAAGTCAATATGCAACAGACAAAGATCCTAATGTATGGCTTAGGGATTCACTTTCTATTTGAGTATGACATTACTGTTTTGGGCAGTATCCTTACCTTTTTGAAGAAGAACACAGTCAGGCTGTCCCATAGAATATCCTTTGACATGAGGGTTAAAGCTCACATCCTTCCTGGAAATCTTTCTTGACCTAGAACTGAATAATGGGTGACAACACCTGTCCCTATTGCAGTGCTTCTGTATGGATCTGGGGGAGTCTGGTATGTATCTGGGACATGCCCTGGATTTCATTTCTTCTCATAATTCTCTCCATGTCCCTTTCCCTTTCAGTGCTGTCCTCATCCTCCTTCTTCTCCTTCTTCTTCTTGTCTATGTCTCTACCAGTCTTCTCCTTCCTCCATCCCTCTCTTCGCTGACACGTAGGACTAGAATATATTCCTGATGCCTTTTGGTATTTCAAGGGTCTGAGACTTGGTCCTTATGAGCACTCTTTATGATCTGGTGGTTTTGTTCTTGATCAGTCATTTCATTTGGGACTCCCCCATTTGGGATTTCCTTGGCAAAGATACTGGAAGTGGTTTGCCATTTCCTTCTCCAACTCATTTGACAGATGAGGAAACTGAGGCCAACAGGATTCAATGACTTGCCTAAGTAGCACAGCTAGTAGGTGTCTGACGCCGGATTTGAACTCAGGAATATGAGTTTCCGGACTCCAGGACCAGCTCTCTATATACTCCCTTAAGAGTCACTATGGCTGAAAAAAATCATAGTCTTACAACCAACTTGGTGCTTGGTTTTATTTTCTCATCTAGATGGTGCAAGGGGTAAGAGAACTGGACTTGGGGTCAGAAAGACTTGACTTCAAATTCCTGCTCAGATGCTTAGTAGCTATGTGCCCCTGGGCAGGTCATTTAACCATTCCTAGCCTCAGTTCCCTTATCTATTAATATGGGGACCATAAGAAAAGTCACAGAATGGTTCAAATGGTACAACATATGTCCAGCACTTTGCAAAATCTTGAAGTGCTATTTAAATGCTAGCTCTTATTATTAGCTAACCAAACCTCTGGAGAACCATTCCACAGCAAGGCATCAGTAGTAGTAGTAGTAGTAGTAGTAGTGAGGATATTTTCATTATTTGATGTATCTACTGAAAAAGTTTTCTATTCTCTGTTACTCATTTCAAAAAGTAAAAAAGTAAACCATTTTCTATTTCTTTCTCCCCTAACAAACTGCTTTTTAGTTGTGTATATAATTGACTCCCTTGCTACCCCGACTCCTCTATACCTCCCACCCCCACTCTCTACCACTATCCTCAAAATAGTCAGGAGACAGGAGAAGCAGAAGACTTGGATAATTAACCCCATGGGCAGCTAAGTGCAGTAGATAGAGTGCTGGGCCTGGAGTCAAGAAGATTTGTCTTCCTGAGTTCAAATCTGGCCTAAGACAAGTGTGGCCCTGGGCAAGTCACTTAGTTTCCTCATCTGTCAAATGATCGGAAGGAAAGAAAGGCAAAACCACTTCCCTATCTTTGCCAAGAAAATCCAAAATGGGTCACAAAGAGTGGGATGCTACTGAAACTGAATAACAACAACCAACCCCAGAATAACTAGATCTGAGAACTAACTAATTTGCACCCTTTGTGAAGATGTCTAAGAAAATTTCCCTTTGCAAGTCAAGGGATAGATAGGATCACTGCGATACTCTCTCAAGCCAACTTTGACAGCGGCATTGGTTGTATGATCTGGGGACGTTTTCAGACATCAAGTATTTTCTTTTTTTTCTTTCAGTACCCTACCCATGTGGAAAGTACACAGTGGAAAGAAGGAAGCGGTCAGTTCTCTCTGAAAAGGTAGAGACAGAGACCCTGGCTCCCACAAAGGATCCTTTACATGGCTTCTTCATAAATTACACAGAAACTGAAGATAGTGGAAATGATTTCATAAGGGTTGTTGGAGGAAGAAATTGCAACGAGGGAGAATGTCCGTGGCAGGTAATTGTGGTTTGTACTGATGCTAAGTAAAAAATATGACTTGATATCTCTCAATTCCATGAAGTTAACTAAAATGACCATCAATGGTCAAAATACTCCATCAATATTTATTGTCATCTAAGTTATCCTTATCCTCATGACATGTGTTGAACCAAAGAGAACTACTGTCCTAGCTCAATTTCACTTTGCGAAATAAGGTAGTATGATGGAAATAGAAAAATGCTGGATTTTGGACCTAGACTCAAATTCTGGCTCTTCCATTTGTGCAGATTTGGTCCTCAGCTTCCTTATCTATGAAATCAGAAGGTTAGACTAGATGACTTCTTATGCAATCCCATCTAGTTCTAAATCTGAAACTCAGTGATGGAAGAATTTTCTGTCTTAGCCAAAGGACCTGACAGGGGCACACGTGAAAGAAAGACAAGAGAATAAAACCATCTGTGCAAATAATACTGTATTTGTTCCTTAGCCTAACATTGGTACCATGTCTTTAGAATGCAATATGGTTGTTGTTGTTTAGTCGTTTCAGTCATGTCTGACCCCATTTGAGGTTTCCTTGGCAGAGGTACTAGAGGGGTTTGCCATTTCCTTCTCCAGCTCATTTTACAGAAGAGAAAACTGGGGCAAACAGGGTTAATTGACTTGCCCAGGGTCACACAGCTAGTAAGTGTCTAAGACTGGATTTGAACTTAGAAAGATTCCTAGCCCAGTGCTGTATCCACTGTGTCATTGAAAAAGAGGCTCATAAGAATACAAAAAGCTGGATCTTCAAAACAAGGCAGTTTTTAAAAAAGAAGTTTGTCAAACTAATTGATTAATCAATAAGCATGTATTAAGTGCTTACTGTGTGCCAGGAACTGCTAGGCTCCGAGGAAACAAAAACAAAAAAGAGATGATCCCTTCCTTCAAGGAGCTTACTAATTCTATCAGGAGAAATAAAATGTGTACAAACAAGTACCCACAAAATAAATAAAGGTAAGTTGGGGTAGAGTGGGATGTGGAAGGGAGCACTTAAATAGAGTTTTGAAAGAAATAAGGGATTTTAAGAAGTAGTGATGAGGTGAGAGTTCATTTCAGGCATGAGGGACAGCCAATGCAAAAGCATGGAGATGGGAGATGGAAGCTGTGTATGAGGAATAGGAAGAAGCTTAATTTGACTGGAAAATCGAGTTTGGGAAGGAAAATATTGTAAAAATAAGGCTGGAAAGGCAAGCTGGAGCCAGATTATCAAAGACTTTAAAAGCTAAACAGAGCAGCTTAAATTTAATGGAACTGTAGGCTGGAACTTGGTCCAAGGTAAAAAAATAAAAAAGTGATACTCATGGTTCCCAATGGCCTCACTGACTTATTTGTCTTAGTCTGCTTCCAGGAGGCATTCAAAAGGCTTGCTGCCTTCCATACTTCAGTCAAAGAATTTTAGTTCCTATCAAAGTTCCTAAGGAATATTTGAACATAACCCTAATAGCACCTACTATGTGCCAAGCACCATGCTAAGGGCTTCACAGATATTATCTCATTTGATCTTTACAACAACCCTGGGAAGTAGAACTACTACGCCATTTTACAGATAAAGAAACTGAGGCAAAGAGAGGTTAAATGACTTGCCCAGGATCAGACAACTAGTAAGCATCTGAGATGGGATTTCAATTCAGGTCTTCCTAACTCTAGACCTGGCACTCTATCCACTGTACCACCTAATTGCAGGTATACACTGAAGGTATCATAATAAATAATAACATTCAAAACTACAAGAACAATTATCCCAACTTCATGGGTAAGTATCCTAAAATACCATTTGCATCACATCCACGTTAACATTACATGAATTAGACGTGACACAATGCAAAGTGTCTCTGGAGCAGCTACTTCATTAACTAAATTACTATATTATATGCAGGATACACATAGCGATGGTGTATGTGTATCCAGAGTAAGTAAGCAACTAAGCGTAAGTGGCAAAAATAAAGTGTGGTTCGCACCAAACAATTCAGAACGGAAACAGTGTCACAACCCTTGCATAATTATTAGTGAATTACAAATAAACACGTGTCAGGTGCATCCCTAATAGCCACTCTATAAGCGTAACACCAGCACACAAGCAAATAAAAGTTAACATCACAATAACAATAAAAAATATAAGTAAGAAAATCCATGATAATTGACACATTTATCAACATCTGCAAATATATTCATTTACATGTAAAGCATATATCGCATACATAAGCATGAGTGTTGTCATCTGGTGTATGACAAACCAATTTTCCTGCCCCACCTCCCACTCCTCCAATATAACGTCATAAGTTAGCTTGGTCACAGATGAGATAAATCTGCTCTTTTGGGACCTGCTGACCTTTCAGTAACTGTACCTGAGCTGATGGACAGTATATGGGTAGAACATGGGTGTTCCCAGACCCATAAGCCTTCATTCCCAAATTTGAGTTTGCAAATGGTCCCAGCTAAGTATTAACTTTTTTTAAACACTATAGATTGCCTTGGGATCTCCACAACTGAAGGAATAGGTAGAAAAGAAGCTGCTTCTAGGTTCAACCACCTCTTACCCTTATCAGAGCTCCAAATATCTCTCAGTCTGGGGCTAGCAAGTCATTACAGTATGTGGTATTTTCTGTATTTGAAATTTCACCTCCTGACCTATCTGACTCAGCCTCTCTACAATTGGTGGGAAGTCTCTTAAAGTATAGTTTAATCAATTATCTATCACTTTTGGACCACTCATCAAGGAACCCCAATAGGCAATAAATGTTTTTGTTTATTATTAGTACTAAAAATAGATATAATAATATAATATATTATAATAATGAAATAGGTATTAAGAATCAACTCTGTTTCAGGCACTGAGATGGATGCTAAGAATACAAACCACAAAATTGAGAGAGTTCCTTGCCCTCAATAGGTTTACATTTAAAAAAAAACTACTTCTACTTTATTTTTAATTAAATTTTTTAAAATTAACAGAAATGTATTTTTCCCCTCCCACCTCTTACCCCCCTGAGAAAGAAAAAGAAAATTCTTGTTTCAAATATGCATAGTTAAAGAAAACAAATTCCCTCATGGTTCAAATTTAACAAATATCTTATCCTTCACTTTGAATCTTGGTCAAAAGGTGGATATCATGCTTCATCCTTGGTCCCCTGGAATCACAGATTGGCATTTCATTGATCCCAGCCCTTCCAATTTTTTTCCCGTACATAAGAAGATATTCTGGAGATAACTGAAACTGGATTTTCCTGAATGTGGCCACCTTTTCCATACTCTAACCAGTTCTCAAAATTTTCTATTTTTCTTTTCATCACTTGGTCACAATTCAACCCTCTATGTCTTGTGGATGAGGTCTTTTGATCAGGAGTGATAGGCTTGCTAAATGCAAGGTCAAGGCTCAGCACACAGAGTAATTAACTTATTTAAATAATTTTGGAGAATATACTAAAGCATACTCTAGATCATTATTGAACTCGAGAACTTTGCAGGGTGAGAGTTAATAATATGAAGACTGAATGCCTTTTGTTGAAAACGGGAGAAATTGCAGCCTTTGGGAAAGTCAAAATGTATGTACTGAATACTCCTTAATGTAGCCTAAAGGGCTCAAGGTCTCCCATTGCATCCTGGGTCATTTCCAGTCATCTGATGTTTCAGATGGCTCCTGGAGAAGAAGTGAGGCTGGTGACATACACAGCCCTCCCTCACTCAAAACAAAGTCAAGTGCAAGTCATATCACTACTTCTCTGATGGCATGGTCTTCTTCGGCAACGAAGGATGAACACTCAGCGTAGCCACTGGTCTCTTAACCTAAGAGTAGTGCCATCTGGTGGCCAAAACATATGCCTCTCTCCATACTTGGTTATTTGATTAACCAATTAAGTAACAGCCTGTTTCTCTAGAGGTTAGAGAAAGTAAGGTAATGAGCTAGGTGTGGGTGATGATAGCACCACACCAAATGCACACATGGTATACACACATGTATACATGCATGCACACACACACTATTTATCATATGATGGCACATTTATATAATGTGATGGTTTGTGAAGAGATTTCATCACAACAACCCAATCAGGTAGAAAAAGACAAAAGGTGCCTTAGCAGTTCAGAGGAGAGCAAGATCATATCTGCATGGAGACATAAGGAAAGTCTTCAGAGAGAAGGTAGTATTGAAAGTGGGCCTTGAAGAATGTGTAAAGTTTCATCAGGTGGAGCTTGGAAGGGATGATGAGAGGCGACTGTCCAGGCAGAAAGAGAAAGAGCAAAATCTTGGAGAGGAGACTGTGACTTCAACTTTCTGAAATTTACTCATTTAGCAAGTTTTAATTTTTGTTGTTTTTACTGTTCTGTGATTTTGCATGACAGACTGTATTAGTTTTAGGTGACAATGATGTTTGGGGGGATACTATTAACTATGTTCACCCTTGCAGAGGGCAAGCAGAGAATGAACTGTTTTTAATGGAAAGGAAAGGAAAAAAGGAAGGACACAATAGAAATTTTTATTAATGGTGTTAACAATTGTTGCTTAATCCCACAACTTAATCCCATGTTCAATGCTGACAGCCTTATGATTTTCATCAGAAAACATTGCCAATTTAAAGTCCTGAAGAATTACATTACTTCCATTTTCAGGAGAAAAAGTATTATCAAGTATTTGAAAAGGTAGTCCCATATGTAAATCAGATTATGAGTGAATAGATCTTTTTTAAAAAGTTCTATGCTTAACTATGCTTATTTTTTATAAGATTTTTTTCTTCTCAATTTTCAATTGGGCAGGAAAAGTTTTTTCTGAGGGGAGGATAGAGTGGGTAAGAGTAAGTGATACCCAAAAAAAGACCTTTGCAACTTTTTACAACATTAATAGAAATGAAAGTACAAAGAGGACGACTTTGAAAGTAACGTGGAATTTACCATAAACTTTTTTTAAAAACCACATGATATGAAAAGAAGATTCACTTTCACATATCACCCTTTTTCATGTAGTAACTGTAGAACTTTCTCTTTTTTTGGTGTTTAGGTTCAAAATTTTAAAAAGTTGCTAGCTAGACTCTAATAATGAAAGACTTCAGTAGTTTGTATTTTCAGAGCATTTAATAATCATTAATTCATTGATTCAAATAGAATTAACATCGATCCATGATAGTAGTTGAAGTATTCCAACACATGTAATAGTAAAAGGTTAGAGGAGGAGAGAGAAGATTACAAGTCCTGTTTCCCCAGCTTACCAGCTATATGACATGGGACAAGTCATTTAAAACTTTTTTAACCTCAGTTTCCTCATCCTGAAAATGGGAATGATAATGTTTGTCCTGTCTGTTTCTCAGGGTTCTTGTGATAGCTGTGCAAAAATGAGCTATTAGCCTTATGATAAAGAAAGTATGATTTAAAACTTTGTCTCTTTCTCTGTTTTGTCAGACCTGAGATAATTAAAACTTGTTTTTGGTGCCTCTGCCTCCCCTTTTTCCTTTTTTAGCATCTTTTCCCCCAAGGTACCTGAGCCCTCATGTTATTCCTATGAAGAGGAAAATAAATAAAAGAAGAAAATATGATATGTCACTAATTGTGAATCAATATTCCTTCCCGAATATTTGCATTTTGAAGGCAGACAACAGGAAGGAAAACACAAAGAGATTAATCTCCTATGGTTGAACTTTTAGACTCTGTGGCACTTGAGAGAACCAGATATTACAACCTCTCTAATGTCCCTAAAATTACACAACAGACAGAAACTTCCTCTACTTGAAAGTACTGTCTACTTCTGTGTAACAACCACATTGCGTGATACTAAGTCCCTACTCTTCATATCTTCAACCCTTGAAGTACTTCACCATAAATTCCCACCAAAAGGAATCAATAAACTTTTGCATCCTTAATTTATCTGCTGCCCATAACTTATTTCAAACAATCTGTGATTTTTTTTTATTGAATTTTTTTAAAGTTAAAAAAAACTCCTCTGATTTCTTCAGTATGGAGAATACAATGCCTTCATCCCATATGATCTCATTAATTTTGATCCAAACTTGTTTCAAACTATCTATAATTTCATAATTGAAAAATAATTTTAATTCAAAAAAACCCTGTGATATGTTTAGTGTGGGGACCACAACTTCTCCAACCCATATGACTTTATAAATACAAATTAATCAAATAATAAATACTTTTTAAGTACCATCTATGTGCTAGACATCGTGCTAAGAACTGGTGTGCTAATCAAATAGACAAAGCACAACTGGAGCCACCTCTTTTTCTTTATGATGATTTTGCTTTCAGCAGCCTTCCCTTTGATCAATCAGGGAAACAAACACTTATTATTGAGTCCCTGCCATATGCCAGGTTCTGTGCTAGGTATCAGGGATACCTAACATGAATGGCAAACATGAAATGGTATTTGCTTGCAAGGAAGTTATATTCTATTTTAATTTTTAGATAAAATTTTATGTCTTTTGTTTTTATATGTTTTAATCTCTGGATATATGCTCCCTAAAACACCCTATGTGTTTTCCCCTGTTATAAATTAAAACAGCTAAAGAAAACCAATTCACCCATCTGACAACATTTGCATCCAAACTTCCATGCCCTGCAGTCTTCTACCTCTCAAAAAAAGAGAGGTCCAACCTTCTCTTTGAATATTTATTTTGAAGTCCATGATCTTCTCCTTGTAGGCTCTTCTCATAGATGAGAACAAGGAAGGCTTCTGTGGAGGTACCATACTGAATGAGTACTTCGTCCTTTCTGCCGCTCACTGCATGTTCCCATTGAAGAGATTTCAGGTGGTGGTAGGTAAGTGACTACAGTCGTGGATCACCTCAGCAACTGAACGAAGTATGAGCAACAGTCATAAATCTCTCATGGTGAATGTCTTCCCAATCCAACCCATTGAATACTTATTAAGTGCCTACTATGCATATAACATTATGCTCTCAAGGAGCTTACATGGGGCAAGGGAATGGTGGGAAGAGAAGGGGAAAAGTAAAGGGAATTAGAAATTGCTTTCTGTGACCAACTCTTGTATCTTTTTCCTGAATATTATTTTCCTTGTTGGCTCTCATATCTGCACGATTCCAAAGAACTATCTTCCTATATGAAAAAATAATCAAATACATGTTAGTATAGGAGATTGAATGCATAGTGGATAGAAGATTGACATTTGATACATGCTACTTATGTCACGAAACCTCTCATGTCTGAGACAATAAGTTACATAGAATTTGCTGATCTGTAACTGATGGAGTTAGATGTTCCCCACACTATCCATCAAAAACAAACATGGACCCATGTCCACATGTGTGTATCTATATATATATGTATATTTGCATGTATATATGCACTGAGGCCTGTACATACATATAGTAGCTATTCCTATAATGTGATTCTTTAAAAACAAAACCACAGATCAGAAAGAGCTCTTCAGATGAAAACATGAGTGATCCAGCAAAGAACTTTGGGATCTCTTGTGCTACTCGTAGTTGGAATCTAGAAATTCAGCCACCAAAACCATAGTGCGACCCACGTGCTAGCTCACTTGAGCTTTCACTCTCTCTGTCTCTGTCTCTCTTTTTATCTCTCTTTCTGTAACTATCTCTGTCTTTCTCTGTGATTCTTTCATTCCTTCTCCTCCTCTTTCTTCTCCTCCTCCCTCCTCCTCCTCCCTCCTCCTTCTTGTCTCTCTGTCTGTCTCTATCTGTCTCTCTGTCTCTCTCTCTCTGTCTCTCTCTCTCTCTCTCTCTCTGTCTCTCTCTCATAAATATTCAACATCACTTCACAAGTGTGTCTCCATATTTGAAGCTAAATCCAAAGCAATTCGCTTTCTTTCAGTTAGAACAGCTTACTTACATGGAGTGTTTCATAGTTTCCCGGAGTCAGTGCTACATAACGGGATCCTCAAAGTCAGGAGGATGATCAGTAGGTATGTGACTCTGAACACACCATTTGACTCCCAGTGGCACCAGGCACTTCTCTAAAACGAGAAGTGTCAGATGACTTCCCCATCCTGGGATTTCTCCATATGGATGAAATCATGGGTCTAGACTAAGGGAAATGAGTGGAGCCTCATGAAATACTTTCCTACTAAGCCTGAGAATTATGCAATTAGTCCTTATTCACACTTTACAGATAAGGAAACGGAAACTTAGGGACTTGCCCACAGGGGCACAACTAAAAAGCCTTGGAGTTCGTCCTTAAAACACAATCATCTGATTCTGAGTCCCTTGTTCATTATACCAGTCTGCCTCGTTTTTCAAATATTGTACTCTTTTACTCTGTGATCAATGAATGAGCAGATCCTTATTAAATACTACCACACCTCTAGCTCTAAGGCAAGGTGACCAATTCCTGCTTAGTTTCTGGGCAAAGGGAAATTGAATGGCCAGCACCAGGGGATAGAAGGAGGCTGGAGAAGGGGTTGGATAATCTGCAAACTATACAGCTCTTCTTAAGTCTTCAAGAATTGGCAGAGGTTTGAGGTTCATCTTTGGTGGCTACTTGTTTTTTGTTTGTTTTGTTTGTTTTGAGTTTTTTGGGGGTAGAGTTTGAGACTGGGTCCCCATCTCACTCAGGCTTGATGTACAACAGCCACCTGTGGCTCATTTCCAATATTGGCTGGCATGGAAACTTTGACCTGCTCCTTTTTTCTGACCTGGGACAGTTTGTTCCTGTAGGTCCTGAGCTGTTTGAGAACAGAGACTGTCTATTGGCTTTTTTTGCATGCCCAGTGCTTAACATAGTGCCTAGCAAACAGTAGGCGATTAATATATGTTGACTGACATTCCTGAAGATTCCTCATACTAGTGCAGGACTTTGTACAGACCCCTTTAGTCTTCTGTTTCTCAGAATTCCCAAACTCAAGTGATCCACCCGTTTCAGCCCCCCCAGGAGCAAAAATTACAGAAATGAACCTCACGTCTGGTTCGTTGCTAGCTGTTTAGATAAAATGGCCTTCTTCAGTGGCATCAGGCAATATGGTATCTCTGTAGATAATAGTAACGTAACAACAATAGCTAGCATGAATAACAATTAAAATAACTAACATTTATATAGCACTTTTACTAAAATAAACTTTAAGTACTTAACTTTTTTAGTGCCTGGTACACAGTAGGTGCTCTATAAATACTTATCCCCCACTTTAATGTGTGCAAAGCCCCTTTACATGTTACCTCTTTGGCCCCATGAGGTAGATGCTGTAATTACTATCATTTTATAGATGAAAAATTGACACTCAAGTTAAGAAGACCTGCTTAGTTAAAGAAAAAAGGGCCAGCTTAGAATCACACAGCTCTTAAGTGTCTGAGGCAAGATTCAAACTCAGCTCTAGCTCTACACCAAGTAGCTACTTAGGTGAATCTATCAGTGAGCACTTCCTAAGTACCATATACCCTGCATTATAAGGGATACAAAAGAAATACAAGGTGGCAAGAACCTTAAGGATCATCTGCTATAACATTGGGAGCAACTAGGTGGCACAGTGGATACTTTACCAGGCCTGAAGTCAGGAAGAGTCATCTCCCTGAGTTCAAATCCAGTCTCAGACACTTACTATGTGACCCTGGACAAGTCACTTAACCCTGTTTGCCTCAGTTTCCTCATCTATAAAATGAGCTGGAGAAGGAAATGGCAAGTTACCCTAGTATCTTTGCCAAGGAAACCTCAAATTGTAGCACGAAGAGTCAGACATGTATTTCGTTTTCCAGATGAGGATTCTAAGTCCCAGAAAGGAAAAGGATGCATGCATCGCAAAGACAGGACTTCACTCTAGTCTCTATCCTGGCATCATACAAATAAGCACAAGTGGAAAAACTTGAGTCTGAGTCTCCCTTTTCATCTCTTTAGTCATATGACTTTAAGCAAGTCCCCTAGACTCTTTGAGACCCACTTTCCCCATCTATAAAATAAGTGCTGGACATGAAGTCGGGAAACTAGAGTTTGAATCTTTTGTCTAACACCTATAAGCTATGTGACCATAAGCCTCTGTGTGCCTCAGTTTCCTTATCTGTAACATAGGAGTAATGATATCTTTATTATCTCCTCCATAGACTCTCTGTGAGAAAAGTGCTATAAAAATCTGCACCCTTGTGATTACCTACCTCACAACCTTGCTCTACTGAATTCAATTCTACAAATGCGTAATCAATGTCTGCCATCTGTTTTGCTGGTCCCTGAGAGAGATACCAAGTTCAGTTAGCTAAGATACAGCTCCTGCTCTCATGGAGCTTGTAGTGTATGTGATAATATATATGAAAGGAGCACTAACTAAATGTCTGCTACTATTCCCATCACTATTATTAGGGAGTAAAAAGAGCATGATGACAAAAGCCTCCTAAATGAAAATAAACTAATACAGGCCTTATGGACACTTAACCATCCCCTCCTAGGTGAACGGAACACTGAGGTCGAGGATGGCAATGAGGAGGCCCATGAGGTGGAGAAGATCTTGACCCACAAAGGATTCATCAGAGAAACCTATGACAACGACATTGCCCTCATCAAGCTAAAGAAACCCATTCGGTTCCGAAGGAACGTAGCTCCTGCGTGTTTGCCAGAAAAGGACTGGGCTGAGGACGTGTTGATGAACCAGAAAACAGGCATCATCAGTGGCTTTGGGCGCATCCATGAGAAAGGTCGCGTTTCCACTGTACTCAAGATGCTCACGGTCCCCTATGTCGATCGAAACACGTGCAAGTTGTCCAGTACCTTCACCATCACCTCCAACATGTTCTGTGCTGGCTATGAAAACAAACCTGAAGATGCCTGTGAGGGAGACAGTGGTGGCCCACATGTGACCAAGTTTAAGGACACTTATTTTGTCACTGGAATTGTCAGCTGGGGAGAAGGGTGTGCCAGGAAGGGAAAATTTGGAATCTACACTAAAGTCACTGCCTTCCTTGGATGGATAAAAAAATCCATGAGAACAAAGAAAGTCCTGTAGAACTGGCTGAGGTTTCTGCAGCAGCGGTCAGCTTCCATTCAAATCATTCTCATCTGGCCAAGGGCTTTCCCTATAGGTTAGTTCCAGTTACTACAGAACATTCTTATTAAAAAGAATTCTACTCGAGTGATCTTCTAGTAGCCTTTGGGGGTATATTTTATGCTCTTTCTATGTGGTTTGAATCCATGATTTAGTGTGAAAATCCAGGTGTGAAAAGGGAAGATTCAGGACCACTTCATACCCTCTCAGAGCAATAGCATTACTCTGATTCCACTTCAGATTTTTCTTTAATTTGCCGTTTTATCTGTTGTTAACATTGGTTTTCTCTTATTTGGTTTGAAGTGGAAAAATTCCTGTCTAGACTGCTCATTCTCACCTTGCCCTTCCCATCTTGGATAGATTTTCTTCTGGAAATCCCATCATATTTCAGTAGAAATCTAGAGTATCTGACTGTCCCTACTGTTTCATAAGAAGTGCCATTTAAAAATAAAATTTTAAAATTTTGCATTAGCACAGTCTTTTTCTTTACTTAGCAGTGTTTTATTTAATCAACCGTGTATGAAGTCCCTGTAGCGTAGGTGATTTTGTTGTTTTGTCATTTCAATTATATCTGATTCTTTGTGACACCCTTTGGGGTTTTCTTGGCAAAGATACTGAAGTGGTTTGCCCTTTCCTTCTCTAGTTCATTTTACAGATGAGGAAACTGAGGTAAATAGTAATAAGTGACTTTTTCAGGGTCACACAACTTGTAGGTAAGTGAGGTCAGATCTGAACTTGGGAAGATGAGTCTCCCTGACTTCAGACCTGGCACTCTATCTACTTTCTTAATCTTACATGCATTAACTTGGTTTAATCTTCTTTAATAATTGTATTTCAATATAACTGGTTTCCTAGCTGCCCCTTAGGGTAAGGTTGCATGAAGGAATTTCATTGTTACAGACACATAAAATATAGGAAGAAGACCCCACTCTCCCTCCCACTTTAGACCAATGTTTCTAGTGGAGGTAGCTGTCAGTCAGCATCAGGCCAGCTAGTACCACTTGAGGACACATGTAATACCTATTGCTATTCCAGGCACACCAGAGCAGTTGTAGAAAATCCTAAAGCCTCAGACCTTTAATTGACATATCTCAAACTGTTAGGTAATTAGGGGAAATCAAATACAGGCAACAAACATTTGTTTAAAAAAAACCTACTATAAGGGAGAAGGGGAAGGATAGAATTTGGAACTCAAAACTTCAAATAAAAATATTAAACACATTAATTAATTAATGAGTCGAATAGGAACTTCCTCCTGGGCCTGGATATCCCCAGATGGGACAGTGATCCCAACCAAGCTATCCAGGGTGATTATGGTGTTGGTTGATTATCAGCATTATTTTATCCATTCTAACCATAACAATAACAGTTTCTGACCTATCATAAAACTGTAGGTGAGAGTTAGTCTGTGTTTCAACAAAGCAAGCTCTATTGACATTATACGACGTGATTAGGCCTTAGAGACCTCAACCAGCCCCTAAGCACTTTGTCTCTTTGGTACCATTTGTTATATAATCTAGCCTGCAATTCCCACTATGCAAAAGTCAGGGAAAATATCTTTAGAAGGCCACTTTTAACCCTCATGTGTGTTACCAAAGGGAACGCCATTCATATTACTATGGATTAATTTCACAGGATTAGAACCATAGAACTCTCTGGGAGGAAACTGACAGATTATCCAATCTATACATTATTTAAATGAGTACAGAATTGAAATTACTATGTTAAGTCTAGGATTTTGCCCAAGATGCTGATGCCTAGGGTGGAGGTAAACTCCCTTCCTATGGTGACAGCTACCCCACATAGAATGCCCACCCCCATGATTCTGTCATCATGAATCCCTTCTCCCAGAGCTCATCTTTTTCCCTGTCCTAATACCCTGTGTATCTCATGATGAATTATCAAATGCAGAGGTTCTTAACCTTGGATGCATTAACTTGATTTAAAATTTTTTATAACTGGTTTCCTTTGTTAATTCCTTTGTATTTTATTTTAAAGCATTATTCTGAGAAGGAATCAACAGATTTCACCAGACTATCAAGGGATCCATGACACCAAAAAAGTTAAGAGCCCTGATTTCAGGGATAGGCTGCCCCAGTACCAAGTGCTAAACCAGTGATTTAATAGTCTTCTGGGCCCCTGTCCATACCCTCCAATCAAGTGATTTTTGTCCTTAACACAAGAACCCCTAGTTACAGATCTAGACAAAGCTATAGAATTGGTTAGCTGACATCTTGGAAAGCACTGAGTTCCTGGCTTCGAAAAAACTAAAACACAGAACAGGTGAAAGTTGATAGAGAGAGTAAGAAGAACATGCCAGTTACAAGTGTTGGATGATGAAAGACAACATGGAGGCACTGAGGAGGGGAAGTAAGATGTTTTAATACAAAGGAGAGCTAAGAGAGAGACAGACTGAGAACCCCAGGATAGTAAGATCTGGTCTTGGATAAAAGAATGCTTTGTGGAAGAGATTGAAAGAGAGAAAAGAACAAAGAAAATAAATGCTAAAACTTAAGGCAAACTTCTACTAAACAGTTTTACCCAGAGTAAACTCTACAAAAAATTCCTAAGGATCTTAAAGAAGCTAAACATTAAGAAAATCACAAGTCATACTCTCCAAGCAAATGATCTGATAGCAAGATCCAGTAGAAAGAGCCAGGGATGACCTGACCCTTACTCTAGACCCTGAGTGACCTTGCTAGACCAAGCTCTAAAACGTAGGGTGACAATAACCAATCCTTAGCTATCATGAGAATGCTCCAGACCATAAAAATAAATATTTTTTAATGGAATAAGAAATGACTGAACAACAAAACTTCACATTCCAGAGGAAATGCCAAAGGTCCATTGGTTGGTATAGAAATAGAATGAAAAACTCAAAGATCCTCAAGTGTTGATGCATATCTCCATTTTGTTCTGTTTTAAGGAGACCAAAAATAGGAATAAGACTTCAGATTTCAATGGAATAGGAAACTCAAAGTTGAGAAAGTTCCTGTTATGGTTGAAGGTCAAACAGATTCTTAGACAGTTGCCTAAAGCATTGAAAGGCTAACTGTTTTCTCCAGGGTCATACACCCAAGATAGGACTTCAACCCAGGTCTTCCTCACTCCAAGGCTAGCTTGCTCCAGGCTGTTTCATGAGTTTTCACATTTCATTTGTTTCAAATTCTTCCTCTAACTGTTCACAGTTTTTTACAGCTATAAAAATCCTGACTCTGGCCTCAAAACTTTTAGTTTAACTAAAAGAATTCTCTAAACTATTTTTTACTAAAAACTACTTTCAGTAAACATTTTTGAGTGTGTACCCAAATGTGTATGTATATGCTTATTTGTAAATCATATGCATTCCTATTATATTAATAATTATATATTATGTAATATATAAAAGTTTTAAGTAATATAAAAATTCTATATTTTGAAAATATTATTTTACTTATGAGAGGTAAAACTTTTTGCTATCACTTAAAAATTATCAATAAAGATACATTCAATGAAAACAAGTTTTTGACCACGTTTCATTATTTTTGAAAATCTTCATATGACATTTGTTGATATAACCATTTCAAAGTCTGGTTATAAATTTAGTTCATTTTGATTCATAGTTTTAACATCTATCAGCTGAAAAAGATACCTTACAAAGATTCCTAGATCTAAGAAATGCATCATTGATTACCTTTACTAAATTATGGTGTTCATTTTTCAATCACATCCAACATTTGTATAAAAGATTTTGTTGAAATGTAGTCGATTTCCATCTTCTCTGATGTCAATTGACTTCTTTCAAACTAATTAAAAGATATTTTGTTTTTATATTTGTAAAAAAATGTATTCAAAACCCACTGAAGCTCATTTGGAAGATTAGAATATTGTTTTCCCAAGGTTTTTGAATGTGCAAGTATGAGAATATTTGTTAAGTGTTTGCATGAAACATTATTTTCAGCAATCCAAAAAGGAGAAAGTAAGCCTACAGAAGGCGAGGTTGATCAATACTATCGAATGATAGAGAGAGGTCAAGGAGAATTGGGATTAAGATTCAGCAATTAAGAGTTTTTTGGCTGAGGCAGCTAGATGGTGCAGTTGATAGAGTCAAATTTGACCTCAGACACTTACCAGCTGTGTGACCCTAGGGTTAACCTTATTTACCTCAGTTTTCCTCATCTATGAACTGAGCTGGAGAAGAAAATAGCAAACCACCCCAGCATCTTTGCCGAGAAAACCCCAAAAGGAATCATGAAGAGTCACACGTGACTGAAAAACAACGAAACACTAGCCCTAGCAGTATGACCTTGGGCAAGTCACTTAACCTCTATCTACACCAGCTTCTTCAATTGAAAATTAAAGATAATTACAACAGTACCCACCTCCCAGAGATGTTGCAAAGATCAAGTGAGACGACATTTGTAAAGTACTTTGCACAGTGACTGACAGTGTAAGTCTTTTAATAAATGCTGAATTGTAATTTTTTGAGGAAGTCCTCAGCAACCAATTTATGAAGAAGTTATGATGAAAAATAGATCCCCTAACTTATTTTCCCAGGTTTTGTGCATAGTTTGCCTTTTACACAATTTTTTAAGCAAAGTTTAAAAGTTCTAGTACAAAGATCTCAAACAAGGTTATTAGAGGCACAACTCCTATGTAAACAAGGCAATAGAGAAAAATCAATAATAATCAATTCCATTTCCGAGAATGCTATGAAGAAATCGTTGGCAAAGGAAGGTTGACTCTACACTTATTCTGAAAGAGGACTAAATATTTTTTTTAATGTGCCCATGTCTCCCCGGTTTTTCATAGTAAGACTTTTTCAACATGAAGCTCATAAGTCACTTTGGGTCAAAAGTCTCAGATTATTCATCTACTAAATGAGGATCTACCCTACCTTCCTCAAAAAAATCCTAATAAGGACTGGGGGGCTTCTTCAGTCATCCTGTTGAATATTCCGTTGAACCCAGATAGTTGCAGAGGAGAAAGTGAGTCTGGGTGACTCTGCACAGCCCTCTTTCACTTAAATCCAATTCACTTGCTTGTGAATTGCAGGGAGGCATCACCTCCCTGATGTCATGACTCTCTTCAAGAATGAATGACAAGCAACAATCTCTGTGAATAGTTGAAAGAAGAAAGCAATCATCTTTTGCAGATGGGTGGCAGAGTAGATAAAGTTCTGGGTCTGGAATCAGGAAGAAAGAAGTTTCAAACTTTATTTTTCTTGGTGTTTTTTGGTCTGTGTTTTCTTTTGCAAAATGGCTAATATGGAAATTTATTTTGCATGACTGCACATGTATAATCTAGATCAAACTATTTGTCTTTTCAAGGAGGAGGGAGGGGAGGGAAAGAGAATTTAGAACTCCAAAATTAAAAAAAAATGTTAAAAATTGTATATGTAATTAGAAAAAATATAATATAAATTTTTAAAAAAGGATTACATCTCATAAACAGTACAAAGGATGTCATCAAGGCTTGCATGAATGGAGAAGAAGGTGGGCCAGTCATTTGGTAAGAGTGAGAGATAATCTATGGGCAGCCCAAGTCTTCACAGACATCCACAAAATGACAAAAGGTATGTTTGAAGGACATTGGCTTGACCTCCTGCAGAAGATTTACAGGAGGGCATGGACAAAAGACACAAAAACCAAAAAGGCATAGGGAGGAGGTGGGGTGCCATTTTTATTCCTGGAGTCAGAACCATCAGAGATATATTAATTTACCAAAAATGTTACTGCTGCCTTTAGTAACTGTTGGAAATCTTCCTGCAGAAACAATATCTAAGCAGGAAACTCTACCATAATTTAATGAGGATGGGCGGGGGGAAGGGGAAAGAGCAAGATGCATATGGCTCCTGGGAGTTGTGAATGACAACCATGGGAATTTACAGAAGACCCTAGGTACAAAACTTCCAACTCAAGTTGGTGCTTATGAAACAAACTCTTTGGATGTTCCAGCATCCAAGGAGTCCATCCCCTAGCAGTCCTCAGCAACCAATTTAGGAAGAGAAGAAGAAAGAAGAAGAAGAAGAAGAAGAAGAAGAAGAAGAAGAAGAAGAAGAAGAAGAAGAAGAAGAAGAAGAAGAAGAAGAAGAGGAAGAAGGAGAAGAAGAAGAAGAGAAGAAGAAGAAAAAGAAGAAGAAAAGAAGAAGAAGAAGGAGAGACCAAGGAGAAGGCGAAGAAGAAGAAGAAGAAGGAGAGGAAGCAGAAGGAGAAGAAGGAGAAGAAGAAGGAGAAAGAGAAAGAGAAGAAGGAGGAGAACAAGGAGGAGAACAAGGAGAAGAAGAACAAGGAGAGGAAGAGGAAGAAGAGGAAGAAGAAAGAGGAGGAGGAAGAGGAGGAGGAAGAAAAGGAAGAGAAAAAGAAGGAAGAGGAGGAGGAAGGGGAGGAGGAAGAAGAGGAGGAAGAGGAGGAGGAAGAGAAGAAGAACCAGAAAAAACAACCACCTTTTGCAGCTAGGTGGCACAGTGGAGAGGGTCTGGAATCAGGAAGAAAAAAAGTTCAAATCCAGCTTCAGACAATTATTAGCTATGTGAACTTGGGCAAGTTACTTGATCGCTGCTTGCCTCAGTTTCCTTATCTGTAAAATGGACTGGGTTGTTGTAAGGACCAAATGAGATAATAATTGTGAAGCCTGGCACATCATAGGTTCTGTATAATATAATATAATATAATAAAGTACCTTCTTGTTAATATTATCTGGTGGCCATAATGTTCATCCCTATCTTGGGACTGAATGTCATCTATGGGAAAGTGAGGCACAGAGAAGAGAAACATAAGAGGAGCCTCGGTAGATAAGTTCATTTATTATATTTAATACATCATTTATCATATTATACTCAGAGTTTGAGCACCCATGTATGTGTGCAAGAGCTGGATATGCTGAAGGAAAGGGATGTGTAGCTGAAGACCCAACTTGAATGGAAGATTATGGTATTTGTTTTCTCTGTGGTATTTTGTTCACAATCCAAGCGGTGACTGCAGCACATTATTTTTAAAATCAAAGTGTTATAGTGATGCACTGGAGAAATTCTGAAATTATCTTTCTGACATACTCAAATCTATTCACATCTTCACTGGAGTATTTTAAGCAGATTTTTTTACCCAGTCTAATCCTTTTATTTTTAATATGTTTTATTTCATTGTTTCCCAATAACATATAGTTTTTCTAATTTTAACATTCATTTAAAAATTTTTTGAATCCCCAAAGTTCTCCCTCCCACCTGCTCCTCTCACTCTTTGAGAAGGCAAGCAATATGATATTGATTACACATATGAAGTCATGCAAAACATATTTCAATATCAGCTATGTTGCCTAAGGAACACACACACACACACACACACACACACACACAAAATAAAGTGAAACAAGTATGCTTCAATCTGAACTCAGAGTTCATCAGGTCTCTCTCTGGAGATGGATTGTATTTGTCATCATGGGTCCTTCGGAATTGTCTTGGATCCTTGTCTTGATCAGAGTAGCCAAGTCTTTCACAGCTGACTATCACTCCAATATTGCTGTTACTGTGTACAATGTTCTCCTGGTTCTGCTCACTTTACTTTGCATCAGTTCCTGTAAGTCTTCCCAGGTTTTTCTGAAACCATCTTGCTCATCATTTCTTATAGTAAAATAGTATTCCATCCAATCATATACCACAACTTCTTCAGTCATTCTCCATGGACAGATTTTAAGAATGAAAATCTTCCAAGAGTTTAGAGGGGCATGATTATGATGGTTAGAGAGTTAGAGAATAAGATCCACATGGAAATATAAAAGGAAATGGGACTGTTTAGCCATAAGATAAGATTCATAGTTCAACAACAAAACATTTGCTTCGCAGATTATGAAGCGAAGAGAGCTTAGTGGTACAGCGGATAGACGTTGGACTTGGAGTCAGAAGACAAGACTGAGTTCAAATCTGGCCTCAGACACTCACTAGTGTGTAACCTTGGGCAAATCATTTAACTGCTATCTGCTTCAGTTTCCTCATCTTTAAAATGGGGATGAAAGCCATCACCTCTCAGGAATGTTGTGAGAATAAAATCCGATATTTATAAAGGGCTTTGCTGTTCTTAAAGTGCTACATGAATGCTAGCTATTATTAATAGGATGAGCTGTTGTTCTCTGCCTCCATTGAGGATAGATAGACCAATATTAGTTTAGAGTTGGAAGTTGGAAGTTGGAGAGATATAAGTCTAATTCTCCTGCTTCTATCAAATTCTAAATTTTTCTATGTATTTCTTACATCCCACCAACAAAATGTAAACTTTGTGAATCCGAGGATAGGTCATTTTTTTTCCTCTTTTTATCTTCAATGCCTTCAATATAGTAAGTATGCAATAATTGTTTATGTAATTGAATGACTTTCAGAAGAAATTTTTGGTATCTTCTTCCCAGAAGTCCCCCAAAATGACCAACAATAATCTGTCTTCAGTGCTTTAGACAGAGAAACTTCCTATTTGTAGAACAAGGTATTGATGATGATATAAAAATTATATTTTAGAGTTGCAAAGGACCTTAGACATAATTTAGCCCAACCCTCCCAAACTACAGATGAAGAAATGGAGACCCAAAGAGATGAGTGAAATGACTTGCCCACAGTCACACAGCTAGTCAGGACCAGAGCTTGGAGTAGTGCTTGAATCTCTTGACCCCTGATCCATTGCTCTTTCTATTAGACCAATGGAATCTCTCCAAGGATGCTGTCAATGTTGTCGTTCAATTGTTTTCCATCGTATCTGACTCTTCATGATACCAATTGGGTTTTTCTTGGCAAAGATACTGGTTTGTCATGTCCTTCTCCAGCTCATTTTACAGATGAGGAAACCAAGGCAAATAGGGTGAAGTGATTTGCCCAGAATCATATACCTAGTAAGTGTGTGAGGCCACATTTGAACTCCAGAAGATGAGTCCCCCTGATCACAGACCTGGTGCTCTATCCACTTTTCCACTCAATTGCCTACTTTCAAGGATAAGGATCCCTTTTGGCAGACTCTCCCAAAGAATTAATATCTGCTGGTTTCTAAAATACATGATTAATTCAATTCAATAAGCATTTGCTAATATTAATTTAGTGTTAGGCATTATACTACGTATTTGGGAAATTAAGACAAAAATGAAACAATTCTATCCTTAAAGATAGAATCCTATTGATGAAACAACATATAGAGTTATCCCTTCTATGTCGTGATTTTCCCCATCACAGTCTTGTTATACCATGGGTTGACATAAGAAATTAAATGAGGATGTTGGGGGAATGTAAATGACATGCAAAGGTCAGCAGATGACACGCAAAGGCCAGCAGATGACACAGAAAAAGTTTAGAAACTCAGAAATGCATAAAATACATGTAGAGTATTGTATAATATAGCCTATGACCAAATAAATGCTTAACCCAAATTTTACAATTATACAGTAAACACCCCTTAAACAAAAAGAAAAAATTCAGACTTCTTTCATAGGAAGGGAGGAGCAAAAAATTTTACACAGATTTTGCAGATTGCGGAGGGAGGCAATGTGGAAGGAATACCTGCACAAAGATCAATCATCCAACTTTCTTTTTACCAATTTTCTTTACAAAGTAAAGTAAAAGCATCCCTATCCTCAAGGAGTTTCCATTGTCGTGAGAAAGAGCACGTGTAAATACTCAAATACCTACACGATAACCGGGAGGTGATCTTAGAGAGGAGGGCTCCGGCAGCCATGCGAACTAAGAAAGACGTTCTGCAGAAGGTTCCATTTAAGCTGAGTTTTGAAGGAAACTAGAGTGAAGTGGAAGTGAGGTGAGGGTTCAATTCAGGTAGGGGGTACATGTGAAGGAACGAAGGTAGGAGATGTGTGGGATGGCTCGGACTTAATTAATCACTCAGAGGCCTCTCAAAATGATGACGGAAAGTTTATTTATTCAATTCTCGAGAAGTGGGGCAGTTCCTGTGCCAGTTCACCTGGAGCAGGAAAAGACAAAGATAAAGGAGAAGCAATGATATATATAGACTCTAATGCAAGTCCTCGCTCCCCACTGACCATTCTCCTCATTAGCTGAGAATAGGATCTTACATTCTAGAGTGAAATCTAGCCAATCCCTTTTGAAATGAAGACATCGAAGAATTATGTAAGTTTCATCCAATCATTGAGACCCTAATGTACTACACAGTTTTATATCCTTATATAGAATTATTCCACTCTAAAAATAATTGTAACCTTGAGCCTCTCGGTCTTACCTCACCCCTGGGAGAAGAATTACAATCTGAGAAATCTTCACTAAACCTATTCCACTCAGAGATAAATGTTGTGTACAATGAACAGGATGTAGCCCAGTTTGGTTGAAAAATAGAGTATATGATGGTGAGTAATATTCAATAAACTTGGAAAGATAGGTTGAAGCCTGCATTTTATAGGGCTCCAAAGAGGGCAGTTTTTATTTCATCCTCTGGATAAGGAGTCACTGGAACTATTTGAGTATTTCTTAATAGTAAAAAGTGACTATGTAAGTATTGTTTGAATCTGTATTTCAAACATATATTTGAAAATATAGTAAAAATTATAATATACTATAAAAAATATAGTAGAAATATAATTTTAATATATTATATAATGTATAATATAATATATAAAAATATCTTTTAAATGTGGTAAAAAAATTAATTCATTTATTTTTTGATGAGGGACTGACCAGTCCTTCTGGATTCCCTGAGTGCCCAGAGTGCCACCAAAACAATTCCCCTATGTGGAAGGGATTGGGAAGCCTGCTTCCTGAAGAGCTGAGGTGACTTGTACTGGAAGGGTCTTGGAAAGACTTTGGAACATACTGGAACCTGGTTGCAATCTACAGGAGCCCTTTTGATTAGTCACATAGTTGCTAGATGGATGAGACCCTCTGCCATTCTCTTTACCTTAACTGCCTCCGGAATAGTGAGCCTAGAGATACCTGAACATGTTCAAGACATTACCAATATTTAGAGTTGGAAGGGAAGTTAAGTAGTATAGTAGATTAGAACACTGAACCTGGAGTCAGGAAGACCTTAGTTCAAATCCTGCTTCAGACACTTACCAACTATATGATCCTGGGCAAGTCATTTAATCTGTTTCAGTCTCAGTTTCCTCATCTATAAAATGGAGATAATAGTAGCCCCTACCTCCCAAGGTGATTGTGGGGATGAGATGAAATAGTTATAAAACTCTTAAAGTGCTTAATAAATGTTAGCTATTATTATTTTTAAAAAGAAACTTAGATGATGTTAGTTTATTTATCAGAATGAGTCATTTAATGAAATGGCTAGTATATATATGATTTTAAAGACACTGTCTAGTTCTCCCCCAACCCACATGTAGAGAACCCGCTATACTCGACCTTGCTGAGTAAATAGAAAATAAGACTCAATAAACCTAAATTTTACATATTATGTTCTAGTTTATGTTTAATACCAGGTCCTGTGGATATGCTGACATCAAGTGGTTGACACAAAAAATGAAAGTAATCTGAGCTGCTTCAGCTGAAAAACATAATCAACTACTTATCCAGTTCCCAAGTCCAAGTGGAAAAAAACAAAGTTGACCCAAACATTGGTTGAAATAAGAGCAGCCATGAGAAATCAGAAAATCAACACATTTTCAAATAACAAAAATCTTGAATTTCAAGTTCTTTAAGTGGAGAATTAACTGATCTGTATAATCCACAACGTTATTATCAACATTGCACTAAGCCCAAAGAGTGATGTTAGCACAATTCCTCTCACCCTATAAACTTTTGCCATGTTTATAGAAGGGTCTGAATTACTGGACATGGTTCTTGGAGCACTTGGTATATTGGCTGACCTAATAATTTACTTGATTAGTATGGTTTAGAGGGATTTCTCTTAGAAAATACTTTCTTAGTATTAGAAGGAAAGTTTAAAGAGGAGACCCTGTCCCAATTTAAAAAAAAAAAGGTAAAAAAAAATGTTGCCCAATTTATGGATTACAAATATTGACTCTTGTACAAAGGTACAAATACTGCCACCAGCAGCTTTGCCAGACATTGTAGGGGGAAGAGAGAACAGGACAAGGAGAGCTTCTCCTGAGAAAATCTGCTTCTTTGGTATTTGGAGGGATTATAGAAAGAATGGCATATTAATACAATACTAGTGAAACTGAGTATTGATTCATCCTTTCCAGAAAGCAATTTAGAGTTATGGGACATGTGTCTTAAAACACTCATTTCCTTTAAGCCAGAGGTCCCATGACTAGACAGACTCCAAGGAGGTCAAAGACAGAAAGAAATACACCAAAACATGTATAGCAACATTTTTTGGTAGTAAAGGACTGCAAACAAACTAGGCACCCATTAAAGGCAGAGTGCTACTAAAGAAAAAACAAAAAATAAATTTTTCTTTGTGATCCAGAAGGAAAACTTTATGCAAGTGGGTTATGCAGACTGGTTGTTTCTCACTAGATAGCATGTGAGATAAAGCAACACCCTCAATTTTATCCATAGTCAAATGAACCCGAGACAATTCATTCCAGGAGTCAAATAAGAAAAAAATTGTCTGAATCATGCATCTCATTATCAAATCTTTGGGTGAAACATTTGAATGTCCCACCATTAATGGGGTTTTTTTTTTCTGTCTTTGGTATTAAGTAGATCAGAAGACCAAGAAATTGACTTGTTTTGCCCTTCCATCTTTCTTCCTTTCTATTTTTCTCTTTTCAGCCTTCTAATTTGAAAAACTGTAATGCAGTCATGGTTGGTCACTAAGAACTGAATACCCTCTAATTCATAGTAGCTTCTTAAGAGTAGCAGAGACAACTGAAATTTTTTCTCTGCCCCAACATGAACTTTTCTTTGGACATTGTTTATTTTCATTAACAGGTAAGCAATTAATTCTTCTTCATAAATTAATTAGGTTCATTTAAATGAATTAACAAAATTAATCATTTTGATATTAGTACCCTCTTAAGTTAATTTGACTGGAGCTGACTAACAGGAAGCACTGTGCTATTTTCCTATTATGATTTTGATGGGGTGATAGGACCTGAACCTCTAAAACAAAAAGACCATGTCTTTGAAAGCAAACCAGCCCCATACATCTCAGCAACCCAGATCACTGGCACCTCTGCCCAAGATCTGGCACACCCCAGTCCACCTAGATCACTTAATTGACTCAACAATCTTTTCACTGTCTTTTTTATATAAAAACATCAGTCTCACCTCATTAAGAATCTTACTCGCTCCTGTTGACATTACAAAAACTGTCCCTTGACTGTAAAAAGGTGTGTGTGAATTCATTCCAGGCAGACCCCTCCCCTGTACCCTGATATTTTGGGGCTCCTAGAAACCCCAAACCATATCAATTCCCTCTGTCTTCTAGGTATTTTTCAGCATTTCTTCAGATGGGTGGTATAGCAGACATTCTAACCTTGCAAAAGAGGTAAGAAGGTATATTTATTGAGCTCTCACACTGGTTATACTAAATCCTTTATCAAATAAAAGAAGACTGGTGCCTGCTAGCTATATTCTGCAAAAGTCAACATCAATAATTTAAGGAAATATAATTTAGCACAAGAAAGATAAATATCTTATACAAAGAAACCTGGTGGGAGCAAAATGAAATGAGTAAATATTTGTGTTAGACATAGGTTTTACTAATACATTTGAATTTGGAGATAGAGGGTAAATGTCACCATGGGTAATAAGAACAATTAAGAAAGTAGGCTTTGGGAGCCACTTTGAAGGGGAAAAGGGAGGCAAAGTAGTGAAAATGGAGAAAGAAGGGATCCTTCTAGGTATATATAGCTACCGTAAACTGAGAAAACTAGATCAGAGGAATTATTGGTTATTTTGACTTTGCAAAATAAGTGGAAAAATAAGAGAGTTGAGAAGTTAACCAGGCCTGGGAGATTCTGAAGATGAATAGTATGACCCAAAGATCCAAGGTAATGTGGTTGCAAGAGAAGGAAAGAAAAAAGAAATCAGATAAATAAATGATCTGTTGACTTCTCTGAGGATTCCTACTAGAAAAGGCAGGAAAACTCTGACTGGAGGGGAAAGTATTAAACTTTGCTCAATTTTATCTGGCTATTTGAAAGTATTAATTCTCTTTTGGGGACCTTTCCCTATGTATTAGAGATAGAGACTAGACCTAGGATTTTGTTACTAAAGAGAATTCCCAGATGAGAAAAGTCACTCTAGCAATGCAAGTGAATGTCTTCCCTACAATTTATAGTAGTAGACAGTTGCCTAAGGCCCTGGGAAGTTAAGTGACTTGACCAGGGTCACATGACTGGTATGTGTCTGGGGTGGAATTTTAATTCAGGTTTTCTTGGCTGAGGGCTATCTCTCTATCCACAATGACAAGCTAAATTTATATTTATTCATTTGTATTTAAAAAATTTTTTCTTCTGTGTATCAGTTAGAATGAACTAATATATCCCCAAGTAGGATATATATGTATATTTATGTGTGTATAGATGTGTGTTCATCCTTCATCGCTGAAGAAGACCATGCCATCACAGAAATGATGACATGACTTGCACTTGACTTTGTTTTGAGTGAGGGAGGGCTGTGCAAGTCACCAGCCTCACTTCTCCTCCAGAGCCATCTGAATCCAGTGACCAGATATTCATCAGGATGACTGGAGATGACCCAGGATGAAGCAATTGCGGTTAAGTGACTTTCCCAAGGTCACATAGCTAGTGAGTGTCAAGTGTCTGAGGTGAGATTTGAACTCAGGTCCTGCTGACTCCTGCACTGGTGCTCTATCCATTGTACCACCTAGCTGCCCCATGTGTGCATATATGTGACTATATATGTTTGTATGTGTGTATATATGTCTATGAATGTATGTATGTGTGTACATATATATCCTTTTACTGATGATTTATTTCCATACAAGTGACTCTCCTCAGTTATTAAAACCCATTTTTTTCCATAGTGACATAAATAATTTTTTAAAGTATCTATATTCATATCCAAAAAATCCACAAGATGGGTGTGTTGCCCCAACAAAGGGGAAGTTTTTCTTTGTGGTTCAGTCATATAACTAAATTTCACCTCTTGGTAAAAGAAATGAAATGCAGTCATCTAGTTTTAGAAAAAGAAAATATAATAAAATCTAGGAACTGGGGGAAAATGAAAATTTTAGATATTAGTAAACATTATGATTGAAAATTTTCTCTAAATTTATGATTAGAAGTCAAAGAGAAATTGATGCCAAATTTCAAAATACTGAACTCACATGGAGAATATGGCAACACAGAAAAATTAAAAGAGGCAAGCCAATGAGAGGAAAAATTCATTTTTCAAAAAATGGAAAAATCACCCAAATGAGGAAAACAGGGCTGCCCACAAATTATGACAGGACACGCAACAAAGTAGAAATTAGAAAAGTGAAAAAAGTCCACTTCTTTCCCTTTATCATCCCTCCCCTCCCCATCTTTCCCTTTAGATCTTCTCTTTCTTGTGAGATGATTCTCTCTGCTTCTTTTTTTCCTTGTCCTGGAATTCTTCCTTTCTTTCCTCCTCTCCCTGAACTGTTCACAATATGGAATTGAAACAGTCTCTAATTTGTTGTATTTAAGTAGATGAATTGAATTTTTTCAGTGATGAATTGAATTTTTAAAAAATTCCCTATCCTCTCATCTATTGATCCATTCAATCAAGAAGTGAGAAGACATTTATTAAAGGTTTCTAAGTGCTAGGTACTGTGCTAAGTACTGGGGATTTAGAAGAACTTTGAAAAAATAAAGTACAAAATGTAAAAAATCATGCTAGATAATTGTACTATATTTTAGAGAATCTAAGTTAGATGAGCAACCTAAAAGAAAAATAGCTTAGCTAAACAAGGGACCTAGTGACTAAAACAATGTAAATAGAAAGAAAAAGAAGGTAAGGGAGAAAGGAGGGGAAAGGGATAGAGAAAGAGAAGCGAGAAAGAGAGAAGAAGGAAGGAAGGAAGGAAGGAAAGGAGAGTCTCTACACCTGCTTACATTCTAATGGAGGAGAAAATATATATAAATAAAAAAGCACAGGATAAACAGTAGATCAAAGATAATGTTAGAGAAGGTAGCAACAGCAACTGGGGACTCAGGAAAGACCTTCGATGATAGGTGGAGCTTGAACTTTGTCTTGAAGAAAGCCAGGGATTTTAAAACGGCGAGCTGAAGAAGGAGAATATTCAAAGCATGGGGGAAAGCCATTGTAAAGGCTCCCAGATGAGAACTACGTGTGAGAACAGCAAGCATACCTGGATTGCAGAGTATGTAGGGAGGAATTATGTGTTAGGAGTAATGGATAGGTAAAGAAAAGTAGGGGCCAGCCTGTGAAGAGATGTAAATGACAAAGAAATTATCTATGACCCTAGAGATCATGAGAAGCCAGTAGATTTATTGAATTGGGAGGTGACATGCTTAGACCTGCACCTAGGAAAATCACCTTGGCAATCAGTCAATAAACATTTAAGTAACTAGTATATGCCAGGCACTGTGTTAATAGCTGGAGATACGAAAAGAGACAAAACGCAGTCCCTGAGCTCATGGAGTCTAATGGGGGAAAAATGAGAAGTGTGTGAAGTAAAGAAAGACATGAGGCAAGGAATCTCTTTAGAAAACTATTGCAACAAATGCAGAGTGAAGTAGGGCCAAGAAAACAATATACACAATAACTACATCAAAATAAATGGAAAGCAAAAAAATCAAAAATGAATAATGCCTTATTCAAAACTAGCATGGCACAAAAGAAGAGATATTGTAAGACACTTCCATTCCTTTGCAGAGGTAGGAGGTACACACAAGTGTTGGATATTGAAAATATTTTTCTGACTTTTTTGATATATCAATCAGCTATGCTGATTTCTCCTCTTTTTTTGTCTTTAAAACATATTTATTGTATGGAATGACTCTCTGGGAGGGGGGATGATACTAGAACAAACTATAGTGATGTTTTTAAAAATACATCAAGAAAACATTGTTTTAAGAATAAAACTACTGTAATAATTCAAGTGAGAGGTTGTGTGAGTCTGAACTAGTGTTGTGGCTGTATGAGTAAAGAGGAGATGTTTGGAGAAAGAAATTATAAGATTTTTGCCCCTTGTCAAAAAAGAAAAAAAAACAACCTATAAAACCTCTAAACTGCTTTTTATTCGTTTGTGATTTTTGCATATATGCATCAGTGGTTTACCTTACCTGTCACTTGAGAATGAGCCTGAATTTCCAGTCTTTAGTTTTTGTACGTGTAAGGTGATTAGGAAAGTTTCCAGATCAACTTGACAGGCTTAGACTATGGTAAACTCTTACCATGGAATCACTGATTCATTGAAGTGACCTCATAAGTAATCTATTCCAACTTCCTCATTTTACAGATAGAAAACCAAGACCTAGAAAGGTAAAAGACTTGCCCATGTCACACAGAGAGTAAATAGGAGAATCTGGATTTGAATGGAACTGTTCTGACTCTTTCCACTGTTTCCACATGGGACTTGAGAGGATCTCACAATGAAGGTTTGAGCATTATCCATTGAAAACTTTCTGGAAAGAATTAAGGACCTTTCCTGGGCATCAGATATGATTTCTTTGGCCAGGCTGTTGTGGCTATGAGCCAGCTTTTTGAGCTGACTTATAAAAGGATGTCATAGCCTCTGGGTTTTGATGGATTTCTTAATTTGTCTTTTCCCTTTCCTGAGCTCCAGTCAAAGACCATAGATCTGAGAGTAGACTTTGGTCTCTGGCAGATGCCAGTGCATTATCAGTACAATCACCCCCAGAGACAAACAAGTAATCTTCTCTCAGTCTCAGAAATAGCAGCTTCAGCTCAAGAGATTAGAGAAGCTGCGACAGAGAATTCCTAGACCAAGATCCTCCACTGTGAGTGTCTGGACTCAGCTCTGAAAAAGCAGTGGCAGAGGTAAACGTGTTCTCAGTCACTCAGCAGTGATGGAAAGGGGAACTGTGGTCCTTTTGGTGAGAGTCCCTAAACCACAGCCTCTTGGAGTGGAGGGGAGAGGGGGAAAAGGACAGAATTATACTTCCTGGACAATGCAATCCAAGAATTCAGTCTTCTAGCAAAAGAAGAGCAGTTTCTTGGGTAGAACTAGTCTCAGGGACTGCATTTCTCTAGCAATTCCAATATTTAAGAGTTTCAGGATCCAACTTGTACCTTCTAGAGAGAGGAGTATATACAGGCAATGACAACCTTCAATCAACAGCAAATATTTATTAAATGTAGTACAATGCAAGACACTGCACCAGAGGTAGAAATATAAAACTGAGAACTTACACATTCTACTGGGAGGGTATACAGATGGATGAGAATATACAGGATAGATACAAAATGATTATGCCATAGCGGGAAATGGGGGATTAACAACTGGGAGAATCAGAAAAGATCTTTTGAAGGAGGTGATACTTGTACTGAAACCCGAAGGAAGTTAAGGGAATCAAGAGGAGGAGATGAAAAGGAAAAGCCTTCTAGGAACTGGAGAAAGTTTGTGCAAAACCATAGAGGCAAGAGACGGTGATGAATAGGAAATAGCCAGTAAGCCAGTTTGGATGGACTATAGAATGTGATGGACTATAGAAAGGGAACAAAGAATAACAGGTTTTAAATATATGCTGGACTAAAATTAAAAGGGAAATCTTTAAGTGGGGGGAAAACTCTTGTTAGCAAATTTCTTTGATAAAAGGATCATTTCCAAGATTTATAAGGAACTAATTCAAATTTATAAGTCATTCTCCAACTGATAAACGGTCAGAGAATATATGAATAAGCAGCATTCTAAGGAAGAGATTCAAGCCATCGATATCCATGTGAAAAAATGCTCCAACTCACTAATAATTAGGGAAATGCATTTGCAATCATTTTCTTGAGAGATTCCTTGCCTCATGTTTTTTCTGACTCCAGCTTATACTCCTCACACTGTTTTCTTCCCCATTAGATTGTAGAGGGCAAGAACTATCTTTTGCCGTTTTTGTGTCCCCAGTACTTAGCACAGTGCCTGACATATACTAGTTATTTAGAAGTAACTCTGAGGTTCCACTTCATATATATCAGTTTGGCAAAGTTGACAAAAATGGAAAATGACAAATGTTGGAGAGGCTGTAACATAAGCAGACATGTTAATGCATTGATGGCGCAGATGTGAACTTGTCCAGCCATTCTGGAAAGCAGTGTAGAACTGTGCCCCCCAAAGTAACTAAATTGTGCATACCCTTTGATCTAGTAATACTATTACTAGATTTATGCTACAGTGAAATCAAAGAAAAAAGTCATATGCACAAAAATACAGCAACTTTTTTTTGTGGTTGCAAAGAAAGAAAATACCCATCCATGAGTGACTTACCAAATAAATTATGGAATAGAAATGTAATGGAAAACTATTGTAATGTAAGAAATCACAAAAGGGATAGGTTCAGAGAAATTGGGGAAGACGTACTAACTGATACAAAGTGAAATGAGTAGAATTAGAAGAACAGCTTATACATGGTAAGACAAACAACTTTAAAAGACTAAAGATCTTTAATCAATGCAACGAATGACTATGACTGCAGAGGACTGAAGATGATCCATGTTACCTACTTCCTGACAGAGAGGTGGTGGAATCAAGAAGTGGAACAAGACATACTTTTTTTTTTTACATTGACATTGTAGGAATTAGTTTTGCTTGACTAGCCATATTTGTTACAAGGGTGTTTTTTTTCCTTTAAAATTGAAGAGAATGGATGCTCTCCAAAAAGAAACGCTTGTTAATTGCAAAATATACACTGATGTAAGATTTATGAAAGAGATGGTTTCTGAGAAACCTGGGAAAAGCTGGGAAAAAAAATAAAGTGATGCAGAGAGATGAGAATAATTTGTACGATAGCTACATCAAAAATACAAAGAACTTTGAAATATTTAGGAATTCTAATCAATGAAAAGAACAGTTATGATTCCAAAGAATTGATGATGAGGCTACAAATTCACTCATTATCTGAGAGCCAGGCTGGCTACATATCCCCTTCAGAGTCCTAGGGATACCCCTGATGAGTAAGGGTGTATTTCTCTAATGCTATGGCCTTGAGCCCTACTTCCAGATGTGTTTCCTCCTCGTGTTAGACAGTTCCCAATGACTAACTTCCCAGTTCCATTTAGCCAACTAACATCAATTGACTTTTACAAAGGGATATTTTCTTCAAAGATATGGTCATTGAGCACTCAAGTGACTTATTAGTGGCAGAGCAGAGCCTCAACCTACATCTTCCTGACTCAGTGGCCAACTTTCTTTTTGAGGGGAATGGACAAAGAAATCGGTATTAAGTGACTTGCCCAATGTCACACAGCTAGTAAGTGTCCGAGGCTGATCATTTGCCTCAGTTCTTACCTAACTTTTAGCCATTAAATGACTGTTGCCCCAGACAAACTAAGACCGGGGAAAGACCTTAGCTTTAAAAGATCAAGGTCTCCCATTTCATCTGCAGTCATCCTGACCTATGTTTTGCCACTGGACTCCTGACCCTGGAGGAGAGAGTGAAGCTGATGACTTTGCA
Source organism: Potorous gilbertii (assembly GCA_028658325.1). Taxonomy (NCBI): domain Eukaryota; kingdom Metazoa; phylum Chordata; class Mammalia; order Diprotodontia; family Potoroidae; genus Potorous; species Potorous gilbertii. Next base: position 405,033,566 of record CM053771.1, on the reverse strand, counting down.
TAGCTCTGCCTCACTTAAATCCAATTCATTTGCAAGCTAAGAAATCCCCCTCCCAAAGTCATTGGTCGCCTTTGAGAACAAAGAACAAACCTCAACAGTTTATTTGACCCTAACTTCCCTAGTTCTCCCTTTTACCAAAGTCCTCAAGCGCATTTGCTGCCCCACCACAGCCTCTGACTCCCCTGCTCTCATCCGTCTCTGGCCTCATGCTCTTACCTGCAGAATTCTGATGGTTTGGTGAAGCAGTTCAGCTTTATGCTGTTCTCAATCTCTGAATTCTTTTTTCTCCATTCTTTTCTTATCACTTACCTGTTTTCAGACTCTAACCCTGGATTACCGTATCTGCCTTCTCTGCTTCACATTGCGTACTGATGAATCCTGTAGTAATAATTTAATAATTTAACTGGACTGCTGACTGAATCTACTACATATTTATATTTTGGAATCTCAACAGAGACCTGACTGACTGCGTTAATCTTTTCAGTCTTCCATGATTCTCTACTGTATTTCCCATAGTAGTTTCAAATCTTTTATCTTCTCAAGCACCATATCCCCCTTTCCCTGTCTCATATCTCACTAAAAGAATTGAGACAATCTATCACAAACTCACTTTTCTTCACAATTTCACTCTTTAAATCACCTCATGCCCACCTTCTCCTCATTTGCTCATCTCAGACATTGAGGAAGTCCTTCTTGACAATACTAACCCTTATATTTGAGCCCTTGATCTTATCTTTTCCAGTAATCTCCAGGATTTTAATGATCTCTCCCTTTTAAAAAAATGTTTTTTAATTCTTCTTCCAAATAAATAAATTTCAGAGTTATGGATTGTGGAGGTGGAATCTTGGTGGGTGGCAATGATCAAGGTTATGACCATCTTCTGGCTATGGAGATCTTAGGAGTTGAGGGGGTTAATTAAGCTGGGAAGCAAGAGGTTTTTACGAGATATTGACATATATGAGAATATGGTTGTTAATAGAAAGGAAGACTGAACTCTAGAAATAAGGACTTGAGGGCCTCTAGGAGAAATAAGAGGATTCTGCAATCCAGACTTGTGGAAGAGAAAGGAGTATTCCTAAGTTCTCTAGGTCAAAATTAGAAAGAGTAAGTGGAGGAGTAAGCCTATGACTCCAGGAACTAGAAGATAAGCAAGGAACCAAAACCACAACATGGTAGAGCCAAAGACCTGGTTTTTGTCTTCTGCCGTGACTGAGTTACTCAGACTGACAGCTCTAATAGGAAAGGAGTGGACTCTCTGGCAACTTCAGGTTTGTTTTCCTTCCGGGGGAGTCAGTCAGTAAGCATTTATTGATCACCTACTATGTGCGAGGCACTATGCTGAGAGTCTACACCCTCAAAGTAGTCTCCTACGATTGGATGTCTGAGTCTCTAGAGACGGTAATGGGGCTCAGCAATATGTCAGAGGAGTCGTTGGTCTCAGCTCTAAGTACCGTGCATGCCCTTTGATCCCGCACTATTGTCACTGGTTCTGTTTCCCAAAAAGATCACTAAAAAAGGAAAAAAGGACCTACGTGAAGAAAATGTTTATGGCAGCTCTTTTTGTGGTGGCAAAGAATTAGAAGTTGAAGGGATGCTCATCAACTGCAGAATGGCTGAACAGTCTGGGTATACGAATGTAACAAAATACTATTGTGCTGTAAGAAATGATGAGCAAGAAGATTTCAGAAAAACCTGGAAAAGCTTACATGAACTGAAGCTGAGTGAAGTGAGCAGAACCAGGAAAACATTGTACACAGTAACAGCAACCTAGTGTGATAATCAACTCTGATAGACCTGGTTCTTCTCGGCAATACAATAATTCAAGAAAATTCCAAAGGATTCATGATGAAAAATCCTATCCACATCCAGAGAAAGAACTGATGGAGTCTGAATGTAGATACAATTTTCATTTTCTTTAGTTTTTCCCTTTCGATCTGTTTCTTCTTTCACAACATGATTAATGTGGAAATATGCTTAACATGATTGCATATATATAACCTATATCAAGTTGCTTGTCATCTTGGGGAGGGGGGAGGAGAGGGAAGCAGGGAGAAAAATTTGAAACTCAAAATCTTATTTAAAAAATGTTGAAAATTTTATATGTAATTGAAAAAAAATTAAATGCTATTTACCAAAGAAAAGAGAGGAAAAAGAATAAGAAAAAAGTATATTGATCTTCTGAGAACAGTCCAACTCACAAATTGTATTTTGAGTTTAGAAGAAGACTAGAAGATGTTAGGATAATAAGGGATTCACCATAGAGAATGAATTGCATTGATTGTTTACTGTGAGGGCTTTATATGTTTTCTGTGAGATAGAATAAAGAGCTGTCCTGTTCTCAAAACATTTACATTTTGTTATGGTTACATTGTTACAATTACATTATAAGTACATGGTTACATTTAGTGCACCTGCGAAGACCTGGACATAAATTAGTTTTAAACTATATTCTAAGATTTTTCTGGATGAGAGAAAAATGAGCCAAAGATGGAGAGATAAAATGAGGCTGCCTGGTCCCGGTAAACAGAGGTCCACAGGTGCTGAATAAGTGACCTGTTATGAAGCCCATTTTCTGAGACAGTAAAGAGATTACTGGCTGATCACCCTGCAGCAGCAACAGTCTTCTTTCCTTCCTCCCTCATTCCCTCCCACCTCCATGGCAGTGAACTTTGAACTTCATTTGCTGAACTCTCCTGAAAGACCCACTGCTTTGCAGCTGTACTGCATAGGACGAGCCCGGACAATCAGAATGGCAGGTTGCTTTTGGGTGCTGCAATTATGTTTCCTTACCTTCTGTCTCCATCAGTCAGAACAGTCAGGTAGGATGTTTGACGCTACTGTATTACTGTCTTCATTTGCCTTTGTCCTGATGGCTTTTTTGAGACAACAGATCTGAGAAGTGGAGATTTTTTGCAGGGAGCAAATAGTTAGGACACTGTCTTTTTTTCAATTGCTTGAAGGATCCTTCCCCCCTACCTTTTCTCTTTCCATATCAATTTCACTGAAATCCCCTTTTAAAGTCTATGAAACAAAATTATCTGGAATCCTGTCCAAATGGTAGCCTGAGCAATATAAAAATCATATTTTTCTTTACAACCTACCGTTTTCTTCTCTCTCTCTCAAATGATCTAAGAGATTTTCTCATCTAATTTATAATTACTGAACTGATCTGAGTCCATGGTCACAGGTAAGTGTACTTTTCTGCAATAACAAAATGAATAAAAGATGAAAGGAGAGAGAAAGGAGAGACCAATATTCACTGTCAATTTATTAACTTTGAAAAGCAAACAGGAGAAATAAGGTCTTATGTTCACCTAAATGATTAAATATTTTCAATAAGTCAAGTGATTAGAATCTTCTCATTTGAAATAAAATGATACTGATTATAAGATAACAGCAATCTTCTAGATTACAAATCTCTGATTATACATTTCCTATTTACCAAGAAATTAAATATATCTATATTTCACACAAAATAGAATTACAGGATGTTAAAAGTAAAAAATCTTACCATATAATCTAAGAAAAAGAAAATAATTAAGGAAAACACTTAAAAATATATAAAAAGAGTAAAGAAGGAAGTTCAGAAGGATACAGACATTCTTTGTTTATGAGTACATATATTTTATGTTATATATAGCACATATATATTATGTTGATGAGTACATATATCTTATGGACATATGAGTACAATATAATATCATCTTGTTAATGAGTACATATGAAGCCTATACGTTAAGAGAAGTACATAGCTTCATATATACAACCCATTTTTCAGTTTTTCTTATTGAAATGTCAGTGGTTGTTGAATTCATAGTAAAGGGGGAAAATACTTCAAATGACAGTTCTAGTCCAGAACCCTCATCTGATAGATGTGAAAACTGAGGCCCACTTTGAAAAGAAAGTATAAAAAATAAAGTTACACTAATTATCCTAAATTACAAAAATGGTTTCAAAGAAAAAATTTATGAGACTTGCCCAAGGTCACAAAGGTAATTAGTTTCAAAGTCAGGAATATTTCCTTGGTATTTTAAATTCATGTCATGTTTTAGTACAGATTCACCTTTCTTTAACGGAAAAAAATGAATTTAAATGAAAGAAAAAGGTATTTGCATTAGCACAAATGTAAATTAGTTGTAGGATTTTCTTATTTTCAAAACATCCACATATTTGTGGATGTTTTGAAAAACAGAGATCTAATAATTCTTGAATGATCTCTAAGTGTTGACCTCATCTACTTTCTCACCCTGCTTTCCAGTATTTTGGCCGGCTTCTAAAGCAAATGAAGTTATAGTAAGAACGAAACGTGCCAGATCCTTTATTCTGGAGGAGATTTTAAAGGGAAATTTGGAAAGAGAATGCTTTGAAGAAAAATGTGTTTATGAAGAAGCAAGGGAAGTGTTTGAAAACAATGAAAAGACTGTATGTACGACATTTTTTCCCCATTTCTAATCATTTCACCTTTTGCTGTCTTGCAGAAATTTCATATCTCAAAGGAACAAAATTTAGTTAGTTATATATTTTAGAAGGGACGTTTCCTTCCACTACTCCAACAAATTAATAAATGCATATAGAGAGAGCAAGGCCAAGTTTACTCAAGTATAGCAATGTTTCTTTCAAATTTTGGCAAGTTAACAGCATCAGTTAGTTTTAGACATCATGCACAGTAAGAGATTTTTTCTGCTACGCTAGAAATTAATATGTTTAACAGAAAGGCCTACTTGTCTCAAAAAGGTCAACCCATTTTTGAGAACAAAATAACCTTTCTTAGGACTAGCCTCCTACATAAAAATTTCATCATGATTTACTATTTGGATTAGTTATATTGCCTTGATACATGTGACCAGGTATGCATTGAGAGTAGTCCAAGTCCGGGGCATATCCATTTTAAACAACTCCCTAGTTCACTGGAAGGCAGTAACAGTATGGCTAGCTTAATTAGTGTGTAAGGTGAGAACATTTCTGGTTGTTAATGGTAAAATATTTAATTTACATTTTGCATTTTTACTACTATATATCCCTGAAAAAACTATTTCAACAGTTCATTCTGAATAAAGGTTTCCATCTGTGACTACAAAGTTTACTTTAGCAATTTTCCAAGCGTTCTGACTCCCTTACATGTCCATATGCTGTGAACTCATCTGAAGTGGGCTGCGTTCACTTGTGGTTTTGAGAAATTTATAGCGTACGGCTCTTATTTCCCTAGGAAGGGGCCCCATATATTGGCAACTCGTATTTCCTACTGAGATGTCATAAAGCAGAGGCAGGAACACACATTGGTGTGTGCTATGAAGGCTTGAAAACGTGTTCTCTGTGTTCAAAACTGTGTTCCAGGCATTGCGCTAGGTATCATAGAGAGCAGAATTCTCTGGCATTCAAGTTATGTGTGTTTTTTTTAAACAATCCCTCCTTTAACCCTAATTATCTGTTTACCGTTTTTTCTCAGTTCCTTCTATCAGTCAACAAGCATTTATTAAGCACTCACTAAGGACCCACTCATTGGGTCCTGAGATTCCCAAGACAAAATCTCTGCCCTGAAGGGGCCAAGGGAGATAGTTGTATTTACACACACACGCACACACACACACACACACACACACACACACACACACTGCACCACGCCACACCATCACACCATATACATACCTGCATATTGAGCAATAAATATTTATTAAGTGCCTTACTATGTGTCAGGTACTAAATGGGGGAAAGGATCTTAATATCAGTATTCAGAGCAAGATGAAACTTGGTGATTGTTTTTATACCATTAAATCACTAAGTTCTAAAGAAATAATTGCATGTTCAAACCTCAGTCAGACTTCCTAAAGGACTTTGCTGTCACTGAAGAGCTAGGAACAAACAACTTTTGAAAGAATTTAGTGTATTCAGAACCCTAAGCAAATAGGATCAGAGATGTAGAAGGAGGGATGTAGGGGTAAATATTTACCAACAGGCCAACAATCTTCCTGAGTTCAAATCTGACCTCAACACTTCCTAGCTATGTGACCCTAGACAAGTTACTTAAACCTCTTTGCCTCAGTTTCCCCATCTGTAAAATGAGCTAGAGAGGGAAATGGCAAACCACTCCCAGATCTTTGCCAAGAAAATCCCAAATGGGTCACAAAAAGCCAGACACTACTGAAATGACTGAACAACAACTACCGGAGGGGATATAGACTGTACTCACACACTTTTAAATTTAATCTGCTTTATTAACATTGTTTGAAATTCAATCAACAGAACAACCGATCAAGCCCTTATTTAAAGCACTTAGTGTCAGTCAGAACATAACAATGCCCCTCTAACTGGGATTAGAAGTGGACACAGTACATCCTTCTGCAGAACGAATTTCTAGATGATTTAACCCCTTTATTTTAGAGATGGGGGACCTGAAAATTGTCTCATTAGAAGACTAAAAATGCCACTCATTTTCAGAATAAGGGCCCACTCTCCAACTTCATTTTTTTATTTTTTAATTGATTTGTTTTTAAATCATTTTAATTTCCATACATGTCCCACCGTCAACCAGAGCTATTCCTTCTAACAAAGGTTTTTAAAAGAAATGGGGGAATAAAGCAATTCAACATAATCAATCAACATATTAACTAAGTCACATTAGTGATACATAATGTTCCACACCCCGAGTCTTCCTTCCGCTTCAGTAGTTTAAAAAAAAAACAAAAGAAAATCTCACTGCTATCATTTTTCTTTCAAGTATCTTGGTGTTAACTCTTTCTCCATCCCTCTAAGTTGTTGCTAGGATACTAATAAAAGCATGAAATTACATTTGAGACTGTCCCTGGTGATTTTTCATGGTTTAGAATTTTTTCAGATGATAGTTGACAGTTTGTATATTTTCCTTTGAAAACTGTTCATGCATTAGAGTATATCTCTAGATATACATATATATATATGTATATACACATATATTTGTACCACTTCCCTATAGATTTTGAAGGTCAAACTTATATTAGAGATATTTATTGCAATTATTTCTTTCCAATAATGTCTTTTATTTTGATTCTAATTGTATTGATTAATTTGTGCAAAGTTTCTTTTAACTTCATATTATAAAAATTATCTATTTTGGCTTTTATAATCTCATGTCTGAGAATGAATATTTTTTTACTATTCATAATAGAAAATACTACTTTACTGATACTGTGGTGGATTGCTTGAATTCAAGAGTTCTGACCTGCAAAGTCAGAACAAAGGCCAATCAGGTGTCCAAATTAAGTCCATTATCAAACTGGGCTGAGGGGGGTGGAGCGGGTTGGGGGAGATGGGAAGACAGATTTTTAATGGCTTTCCTAACTTGAAATGCCCTTTATGAGAGTTGAATTAGAGTTTTATCCTAGTATTTGTCATAGGTTTCTACAATGTCTTTCTTCCCCATAAATGAGTCCCATCTATGAAATTTAGTCATTAATTTGGAATTCACAACATTTCTTGGGATTTTTTCAAAGGACTATAGATAACTCCAATTCAATTCAGGTCAACAATTATAAATTAAATGTCTATTTTGTATAGAGCTTAGTGTAGGTACTAGGGGAATTACAAAGTTTAGCTATGACAAGCCCTCAAGAAACATAACGTAGTGGGAGAATTGGATATAGATATAACTATAATACCTGGTCCTCTGTGATAAGTATACCAGAAAAGTGCAGTATAAAGTGATGTGAGGTCCTAGAGAGAAAAGAGTTATTGGCCAGGAAGCAATCAGAGAACATTTTATAGAGTTAGTGGTATTTAAGTTGGATTTTCCCTTTTGTTGTAGCCCTAAGTCAAATAGCCAGGTAAGTCACAAGAAGGGTCTCTAGTTTTAAAGGGGATTTAGTCTGCTTATATCACTAGCCAGTGCCTCCTTCTTCCATCAGATATAAAGGAAAAAGGAAGTCTTAGATACTATGAATGAAAGAGAGCAAGACTTGGAGTTAGAAGAGACCTGGGTCTAAATCCCACCCTCTGCACTTAATAGATGGGTGGCCTAATTACCAACCATTTAACCTCTCTGAATCTGAGTCTTTCATCTGTAAAATAGGGACAATAATGCCTATAGTACCCACCTCACAGGATTACTGTGAAAATAAAATAAGGCAGTATATGTGTTTATCATTTATCATTTATTATTGTTAGAAATATACTTCTAAGTGTAGTAGGACTCAAGGAATCAGACTATGTAGCCTGGTTTAATCTAATGTTTACACTGTCTTCAGATCTTTAACCATGTCTTGCCAACTACATATACCAGGCCTCTTGGTTTGGATCTTTTTAAAAATGAGTTTGCTTTGTCCCATGAGTCTTAACTGGTAATAAAGTGAGTAAAAATAAATACCCTCCTCTGACACAAATTGCTATTCAACCTGGGCAAGTAAAGGAGTGTCATTTTCTAAGACTATCTGAAAGGGTCAGTAGTATCTGTCTTCCCATACATTATAATACACTGATTGTCCCCACTTTCAAAAATGCTCTTATGGATTAAATGAGAAAATCATCTTTTTGACTAATATAGCACCTGACTTTCAAAGCTGAAGTCCTTTGGTTTTCGCTGAACTTCACACCCATGTTACACCTCCCCGGAGGACATTCAGAATATGCTCAATGACTTCAGAATCAGATCCTATACTTTTATGGTTGTTGTTCAGTTACAAATGACTCTTCTTGACCCTATTTGGGATTTTCTTGGCAAAGATACTGGAATGGTTTGCCATTTTCTTCTCCAGCTCATTTTACAGATGAGGAAACTGAGGCAAAGAGGGGTTAAGTTGACTTGCCCAGGGTCACACAGCTAGGACGTGTCTGAGGTCAGATTTCAACTCAGGTCTTTCTGATACTAGGCCCGGCACTATCCATTTCACCACCTAGCTGCCTGACAACAGCCATGCAAAAGTAAAAGTCCTTAAGAGAGCTATACATTCATTATATCCTCTATTGTACGATAGATAGTGGTGTGTGCAACTTATCACTCCTAATAGATTATAAACTGCTTAAAGATAGGCACCAGGTCTTAGTTATCTTTGCATCTCTCTTAAGCATCTTGAACATATGATTCTTGCACACCATGACCCCAGAAGACCCTCCTAGGAATGTTTATTACCTCCCCTTCAAATTAGCTTCATCAGAAAAAAATAAAAAAAAAAAAAAACAAATTAGCTTCATCAGCCTAGCAAAATAAGAATCCGACCATGCTGCTGGAGAAGCCACTTCAGACCTGCTTAAGACAATAGAGCCAAAAAAAGATGAACAACTGCAGAACAAGCTCTTAAAGTATTGTATTGACATGTTGCCAGGCAGCAGATTGAACAAACATTCATTCAACAAACATTAATTAAGCACATAATATCGGTAAACAACAATGCTGACTAGTATTTATTGAATTGGGTCCTCCTAGTCACAGGGGGGAGGCTGAGTGAGACAAAGTAATTGTGTATGCCCACCAAAGAGTCCTGGCTCTTGAGCTATATAGCCTGGCATAAGAAGCAAAATTGGGGAAGGAGGTGATAGGGATGGAACCAAAGAGCCAGAGACTTGCCAGATTCCCTTGAAGTAGCCCTGTGACTCACCTTTTCAAAAGACAATTTTCACCATTGTTGCTTTGTGAGGATGAGTATAATAGCTGTGATTCTTTCCAGACAGTGAGATACAAGGCTGTCACCCTCAAAAATCAAAGAGGGTATAGAGGTAACTCTCTTGTTGTCTATAACATATTGTCTCTACCCCCATCCCTTGATGAATGTAGGAAACTGAACTTATTCCAAACTAGTAGTGTATTAGGCAGTGGTCAGCTGGAGAAACAAATGCCAAGCATTTGTGGTCTTCATGAATCCAAGATGTGTGGATGAACAATGAAAGCTTCAATCATTCTTTTTTTTAAAAATTATGATCTTAAATATTCATTTTCACTGCTGCATTTTGAAATACCCAGATGAATACCAAAAATCAATCCTACTTTGGTTATCTTAGTATTTGGGCATATATTTCAATAAATATTTTAATAAATAAATGCTTTTGTGGAAGGGAGAATAGAAGGGAGAAACTGCCATTTTAAATAATTGTATTTGTTTTTGTTTTACAGCATGCGTTTTGGAACCAATATATGGGTAGGTGGCTTTCTTTGATTTGTCTTGTCAATGTTTACTTGAATCACAAAATTTTAGAAGTAGAAAGGAACAATAGGGGATCCAACTCCATTATCTTAGAGATAAAGAAAATAAGTCCCAAAGAGGTGAAGTGATTTAACCTAGGTCACATTACTTGCAGAGTTGACACTCAAAACCCAAGTGTTATGACACCAAACTCAAAGTTCTTTCCATTAATAACTTACTGCCTCTATGGTGCACTTGAGAGCATAATTCTTCAGTTCATCTTCAGGTTGACCACAAGTTTTTTGGTCAAGGTACCTCTTGAAGTTTACCTATAAAATTATAGACAATGCTCAGTCTATATTAGTGAAAGGAACTTCTTTCCATACTGGGGTAATTACTGAGCTTTGAAGAATTGAGCCAAAGAATTGTCTAAGCATTTAGTTTTCAAATTCTTTGTTCCCTAATGACTTCTTGGATTTCCATACATAATGCTAAAGTTGTTGAAATGTATTCTTCAAAATAACTGGTATCAAAAAATTCACACTTGTTCTACATCTTTTAAAACTTTGGAGAAACGACTCAAGATGAGACAGTGAAGTCATCTAGGTGATAGATTAGCAGTAATGTGACAAAGTAATAGATTCACCACCAATGCTGGTCACAGGGGTAGAACATGATGAATCTTATGTCTGTGGATGGAGTCCTAAGGAAGCCCAGTTATTTATTAGTAATCAAGTCTCCAATTTGGTGTCATCAGAGAGAGAGAAAAAGAGAGACCTTATTATAGGGTAAGGAGTTAAGTCTAGGGCAATTGGTATCATGGGCTCTCTTTTTGTTTCCCTCCCTCTCCCCTTCATTGCCTGTTCTGAGGAGGTTTTATATTTCGTAGTCTCAATCTAGTAAAGAAATGTGGAGTCAGAAAGGAGTTTTATATGTCAAAGGAGGAATTTTTAAAATGAAGAAGGGAAAAAAAGAAAGAAAATATAATGTAAGCTTCTTGAGGGCAGGATCTATCTCTTTGCCTTCATATCCATAGTGTCTTGCAGTGTACAGAATAAATTCTTTTTTTATATATAAGATATAGTGTTTTTCAGTCAGATTCAAAGTGGAAGTAATTTTTAAAAAACATTGATCAGAAGAGTAGATTTGTCTTTTTTGGCAAAAAGAATAAATCTCTTATAAAATATCTTTCAATTTATGTAATCCCCAAAGGGTGGCGTCCGAGTTATGAATAGGATGGCTAGTATCAACTCAATTAAACACTCTTCATTATAACCTAACTAGTGAAAGTTGCCATCATCTCATGCCTTGATTAGATAGGACTGCATGCTTCAAGTCTCTCCCTACTCCAATACAACCAGAGTAAATTCTTGATAAATGTTTGTTGAATTGAGTTTAGAAAAATAAAATATTCTAATGAATACCATTTGGGGTGAAGAAAAAGGGCAACCTTCAAGATTTTAATATTAACTTTCTCATCTGTAAAGTGGGATAAGGGTGGAGGGAGTGTGTCTAACTCCATAGCCATGAAGGTCCCTTCCATTTCTAAAGCTATGATCCTATGTCTGGTTACCTTCATTACCCCTCACCTCTAGTTCTATTTTACTCTTTGACTTTGTGTTTTCTGGCCGTCTTACTAATTGAAAGAACCTCATCCAGAGAGTGGAGAGAATGGGGCCAAGAGTCACAACATAAGCTTGCCAAGGTTACCACTTTTCAAAAGCTCTCATAAAAGTATTATCTAAGGCAGAAGTTGAAACAAAAATGAGGTTGGAAATAATACCCTTTATTATAGATAATTACATTCCATAAATGTTTTGCAGTTCTTAAATCCTGCCGTATTTCATTAATGAGGTATTCCTACAGCTGGCACTCCATGTGTCTCTCAACCTTGCCTGAACAATGGAATATGCCACGATTATATCCGAAGTTACACATGCAGCTGCCTTGAAGGATATGAGGGAACGAATTGTGAATATGGTAAGAGCCAAGGCTGTTACTTAATTTTGTTCCTTTCATGAAATTTTCAGGCATATTCTCACATTACATACAATTCACTTCCTTTCCTCTCCTCATTCTCTTTCTCTCATAGGCCCTTGTTTTCTCTGGTCAGAAGCTGTGATTTGATCCTTGTAGAGACCTCCCAGTGTAGAAACTCTCCACCATTGTAGATGGGGTGTTCATTGGCAATTTAATAAATTGGCGTTATGTTCATTTTGTATCAAAACCAAATTGATTCCTCCTCTAGTGACATCTAGGATTATTGGATGTCACCTTTAGTAATAAGCACAAGTGAATGCTTATTATATAGAGTCCTCAGTACTCTATGTATAATATATATAATTTATAGAATCAAACATATAGATTATTGAGTACTTAACATATAAAGTACCTAAAAATACTGTATAAAGGAGGGGAGAAAGTGTTATTGCTATTTTTAGATGGAGGAAGTGCCAAAAGTATCAATAAAATATAGACATAGCCCATATAACCTTGCCTCTATCAAAGTTATTTCACAGTAACATCATTAATAGATTATCAAACCTCATCGTAATGTCCCAAAATGACATTATTTGACCGAGAGTCAGAGGTACAAACTGAATGACTGAACACAATATAAGCTTGTTCAAACATTTCAGTTGTGTCCAACACTTTGTGATTCCATTTGGAGTTTTCTTGGCAAAGATACTGGAGTGGTTTGCCATGTCCTTCGCCGGCTGATTTTACAAATGAGGAAACTGACACAAACAGGGTTAGGTGATTTGACTCTGGGCAGTGAGCAAATGTCTGAAGCTAGATTTGAACTCAGATCTTTGTGGTTTCAGGTCCAGTACTCCATCCACCAATCCACCTATTCTCCTATTCATGTCTCCTATTCACAAAACAGCAATCATAATAGCACTTACTCCCCAGAGTTATTACAATCAAATGAGAGCTGTATAGAGCACTTTGCAAGCATTAAAGTGCTTAGATCAATATTAACTGTTACTATTATTGAAGGGAAAGAGTTTGGGATCAACCAACCTTAAAGTGTAATAGTAACTGTTGCTGTTTCCCTACCAACCTGATTTAGTTATTTTTCTTTGCCTCATTAAAGAGGCCATCCCAGGACTACTTCTCAAACGGGTCTATTCACTGAATATCTGGTCACTGGATCCAGATGGCTCAGGAGGAGAAAGTGAGACTGGTGACCTTGCACAGCCCTCCCTCCCTCAAAACAAAGTCCAGTGCAAGTCATATCATTATTTTTCTGATGGCATGATCTTCTTCAGCAACGAAGGACAAACACAATAAAGTGCTTATATAAATATTAGTTATTATTAATGAAGGAAAAGAGCTTGGGATCATGGAATGACATAGCTGAAAGATATCACTGAGTCCCAACCTACTCATTTTCAGAGGCAAAAACTGAGCTCCAGAGAACTCAAATATCTTGTCCGAAGTTACACAACTAGTTGGTAGTCAAGTCAGAACCTGAACTAGTCTTCTGACTCCCTGCTATATACCTTTCTAATAGAGATCATTGTCTGTGGTGTTAGTGTGTGTGTATAAAAATTGTTTTTGCTTTAGATTTAGGCTTCTAATTATAGAGAATCAACCATATTATGTTTACCTGAATAGCACCTGAGATGTTGTCTAATCCAGTCTCTTCATTTTTGGCTGAGGAAACTTACTGATAATAAAATGAGTTTGCTTCCTTGGATTTACACTGAGAAATGGTGTAACTCTGGAAGGAAGCTAATAAGTATCTGAGGCCAGTTTTGAACTAGTCTTCTTGACTTAAGGTCTAGTCCTCTATCCACTGACCTACTTATGACTCACTTTATCGACTATGCTATTTGGTCTGGCAGAATTAAAAAGAGAAAAACGTATCTATGAAAGGTATCTAAGTTATTCCCTTATAGTAGCTGATTCTCTTAGGGAGGCATATAAACTTTTAGGCTACTTTAACCCCATCTGCACTAAAAAGGGCTATGGAGGGAGGGACTTAAGAAGTTCAGAAACCCAAGGTCCTTTCCCTCACTTTCTCCCATCAGTAGAACCAATCACTAATGAAAATAGCATTTGATGGAGTAGATAGGCATTATAAGAAAAGAAAAAGAAGCAAAAGAATTTAGGAAAGAAAAAACAACTTCTGCTTTTAGCATATGAAAATAGAAGACTCAACAAAGCTGCTACTAGTGTGCTTGCTGCCAGGTAGGGGTCTTATTCTGTGGCTATGAATCTGATTTTTTTAAAAAATATATTTCAATAGTTACATTTCAATATCACTGGCAGAGAGGCAAAAGAAGGGTTCTAAAAGCATTGCCTTACTGCAGAGAGAACTCAGTTAAAGTTAAATAAGAATTCATTAGGTCCCTAAGCACAGTTGCCTGATTTCCTCAAGCTCCAGTTTGAGACAATTGAGTAGGAGTAAAGAAAAACCAATAATGGATGCATCCAAGGCTGGATTTTAGCAAGAACTAAGCAGTAATAGAGTAAGGGATGAGTATATGAAGGTAGAGAACCGTGGTGAATTGGTTAACCATAGGGACAATATTGGGAAGAGAGAAGTTACAGAAGGGCAGTAAGTACTCAGAGAGTGGAGGGATAGGAGCTTGCTTTGAGAGTGGGGAATAGGGAATGTTAGATGGTTATAGAAGGTTCTCAGACTTTCTGATCAAAGAAGGAGGTGATGGTGAGATTTCCTGAATATCTGAGTAGAATGTAATCGTACTTTGAGGAGACAAGAACTGGGAGGTTAGGAATTAGAATCCCTAATCTCTTAACCTAAGTGCATGGAAGTCAGAGGCTCAAGTGAAGCATTCTCTGCCATTAGGGAGTTTTACATCATACATTTCCTATTACAGAACAAGATTCTTTGAACAAGATGAAAATAACGTAATTAAGAGCTATATTATATGACATAATTAAGAGCTAATTTAAGACAAAAATTATCTTCACAATAGAACTGTAAATAATAATGCATGCTAGCATGTTCATCAGGATAGCTTTTAGCATATTCCTAGATTATATAGATTATATTCCTAGATTAGCATGTTCCTAGGTTATGAACCTGCATAAAATATAAGACAAATTATTTTTCATTATGAATAGGCAGATGAGTAATATATTTTAGTAGTCTAACCCTCTTAGAAAGGAGAGCTGCTTTGGCATAAGGTTGTTTGGGGGTTTTATTTTTTTTTATTCCTTGTGTGTATTCCTTGTGTTAAAATTTTATTAGGTTAAAATTTTCTTTTTCATTTATTTATTTTATTTTTTACTGAATGGTATTTCTTTTTTTTGCAATTACATGTAATGATAGTTTTCAATACTGGCATAAAGTTCTTCTGTACCATTTACAATGATTACAGTGGGAGTGCTTGCAGGGAAATAAAGGTCACTCTGAATGCAGCATGAAGGCATAGTAAACAGCTTGTCTTTGTATGAAAGAATTAAAAGAAATTATCTTATGTAACACTAGTGGGTGTCATTGTGAAGGGTAGAGGTGGCCAGGTGGTATTTGATCCTTTCTGTCCTGCCTCACTTCTAAAAGTAGAGCTGTACATTCCCAAGCCTTGCCTATCTTTTCCCTGGAGGTTGCTTTAGGGCAAGATCTTTCCCTTGGTCACTCTCCTCTCTTCTGAGCTTCCTTTGTCTCAGATTTAATCAGGACTAGGGAGTTCAACAACTAGCTTGCTTTTAGCGGAAACATTTTTTATTGTAAAATTTTTAGTTTAGAAAAATTTTAAAGTTAAAATTTTTTTTTAATTTTTGAAGTATCTGGAAGCAGTTTAAGGATCCTCAGGTTTTCAAAGTCTCTTTCTTGGTTATTTTTTAAAGTATTTATCAGATGATAAAAAGTTAGTATAATAGCTCAGAGCCCCGACTTAGGAAAATTTTTAAAATTAATAGAGAGATTTGGTTCTCTGTTCTAAATTAAAATTTGTATATTTCAAGTTACCTCCTCCCCTTTTCCCAGAATGACTAAGTGTACAATGCAAGCCTTAATTCCCAAACCTAATTTCTTTACACATGAAGCAAAATCAAGATTCAAATAAATGCAGTGAAAAGAGTATGTGATAGCACCTGTAACTAACTGCAAAGGGGAAATTGGGGAAAGTAGACTTTTTGGAACTTTTCCATCAGCTGCTTTGCTCTAAGGTGCCAGCAGAGATCCTACAATTAATTCCTCTCAATCTCTTGCTTCCCTGCTACATGACATTTAGGTCTCCGAGACTTTCTCTTTTTCTCGTCCCAGTTCACTTGGTTAAAGCCCAGAAGGGACTGAGGGTGCCATCTCACCCATAGTTACTGTTGCTCAGCTCAAGCCATCTTCACTCCTTCTCAGTCTGTTCTTTTGCATAAAGTGTGCATATTTTTAAAAAATCCTGGATGTGACTCCAGTTCACCTTCTGGCTTCAAGACTGATAGTTCAAATCACATTCCAGGCTCAGATGAAATGCACATCTCTCTGAACCACAAATATCAGAATGCCAGTCAGTCCGCAGCCCTCTACACACATAGATTAATGTTATGCATCTTGTTATGTTATGCAGAGTCTCTGTGACCCCAGTTACGAAATCTGTAAATCTCTGGCCTAAATTCAGGGCAGAGTGTTACAGCAGGTAGAGAGCCTCCCTTGGCGTTAAAAGGATCTGATTTTCATGTCCTGCGCCATGACTATGGGCAAATCGCTTAACCTCTCAGAGCGCTAGGCACCAATGTGAAGCTATAATTGCAGGGCGATTGCTGACAGGCATTGACAGAAGTGATTTCCTTGCTGGGAATCCCCTCTCCTATTGAAATTACATGTCTGAACCCAGTAAGACTGAGTAATGGCTCGTGGAAAGGGAGGTCACCGCTGTAGTGAGGTCTTTTGTGCACTCATTAAATGGAGCTCAGTCTTCCTTTTTTTTTTTTTCTTAAGGATTCTGCTACTTGATTATTCATTCCTTGGAGGCCTATGATTTTTATTCATTTATGACTTTACTTTTAGGTGGGGAGCAGGTCAAAGGCATGGGAGAAAAATGGGCAATTGAATTCAGATTTGTAGATATTTATATAATCCTAAACGAAACGAGGTACAACAGGACGGAATGTATACTTCTGCTCTTTGGAGTTTGTAGTTAAAATACAAAAATGAAGACCCTTGGCTACTTCCGGAGAAAACCAACGGATATTCACTTAAGCTTAATGTTACTGTTGCCCATTCGTTACTACGGTCGCTATTATTACAAATAATCCCATTCATTATTATTTTGTTACTAAAAGTATCAATAGGCAGCTAGGTACCACAGTGGAAAGAGTTCTGGACCTGGAGTCAAGAAAGCAAATCTTCCTGAGTTCAAATCTGACCTCAGATACTTACTAACTGTGTGAGTTTTGATAACTCACTTAACCCCGTTTGCCTCAGTTTCCTCTGGAGAAGGAAATAGCAACCCCCTCCAGTATCTCTGTAAAAAATAACAACCAAAAAAAACCCTTTGGGATCATGAAGAGTTGGACATGCCTGGAAACAACTGAATAAAAAAAACAACGACAAAACTATGTTCAGACTGCTTGGCTTTTCAACTGAGCATTAAAGGGAGAAACTCCATGCGGTTCTGCGTCCTTTTAGCTTAACATGACTTTAGGAAGTGTGGCAAAGTAGAAAGCGCATGGATCGTGGGCTCAGGTCTTAGCTCTGCCATTTACTTATTAGTTGTCTGCAACTTTCTGAACCTCAGTTTTCTTATCTGAAAAATGGGGATTATAATCCTTGCTCTATCTTCCTTAGTGTTAATGTGAGGAAAGTGTTTTGTAAACCCCGAGTGTTATACAAATGCTAATTACTTCAAAAGCAACTGGGGAATCTCAATAAAGATAGCGGGCCTTTATGGTTTGCACAGTGCTCTGCATAGATTATCTCACTTGATCACCACAGCCACCCTGTGAAGTAGGTGCCACTGTCATCCCCATTCTGTAGGTAAGGAAGTGGAGCTGAGAGAGGTTCGATGACTTGGCCAGGGCCACAAAGCTAGGAGGTGTCTAAGAACAGTTTTAAACTCAGTTCTTCCCGACTTCCTGATTCACTGCCGCCCCACCTATGTGACTGTGTACTGGAATAGGCAAAAAGAAAGGTCTATCAGGATTCTAATCCTTGGAAATCTGGAAATTTCTTTTGCCTAAATATTTTACACTAAAAATAGTGGTCTAGACTAAAAAAAAATGCTGAATATCTTCCCAATTATTTAACTCTCCTAATATTATTGTTAAAATAATGTTATAATAATCTATATCAAATTGATTGCCTTTTCAAGAAGAGGAGAGGGGAGAGAGGGAGGGAGAGAATTTGGAACTCAACATTTTTTTTAAAAAAAATGAATGTTAAAAACTATTTTTACAAGTAATTTGGAAAAAAATAAAATGTAAAAATTTTCACTTTAAAAGTATATTATGGTTGATTTTATGTAGTTCTATGTGTTCTAAAAAATGTTTATGTGAAGAAGAAACAATGGGAAAATGTTTAAAACCTCAAATCTGAGAAGGCGTAAGGAAATCATAAATGAGATTGTTTTTCTATTCTCATATTAATGTTTGTGATTTTTCCTTTTCAGCTAAAAATGAATGTCATTCCAAGAGAAGTAAAGGATGTGACCACTTTTGTCGTCCAGGGCAGGAATTTTATATGTGCAGTTGTGCAAAGGGTTATAAACTTGGAAAGGATTACAGATCATGCATTCCAAATGGTAAGCAGACAAATTAGACAGAAAATAGTAGGTTAGACTAATGGTGTCAAAGATGAAGCCCACAGACCACATGTGGACCACAACACTCCCAAGTGTGGCCTGAACCGGATTAAAATGTAAAGGGGAAATTGTTAAGAAAATAAATAAAAATATAAGACATAGATAATATTCCATTTTAAAATTAAGTCAATATGAGACCTATAGCAATCCTTATATACATTTTAGTCACCCTTGTTTATATTTGAGTTTGACACACCTGGGTTATATAGATAAGAATCTATATGTGCCAAGGTTCATCCCTTCTATCTTATAAATGGTGATCTGTTACACATCATGACCTTTTAATTGTAATGAAAAACTGTCCTTCCTCATGTCCAAACAACACCAGTAAACTTCAGTTTTGTGATGGGGAAAAAAAGGGTCCACAAATTCTATTGATTGATTATATTATAATTATATTGATTATATTGATTTTTATAACATTTATTGTGACATTATATTTTATTACACTATATCTTATTATACCATATTATGTAAGCTGCAAACTCCCTGAAATTTCATGATTAATATTGTCTAGATCCTATAAAGGAATAAATAAAAGCCAGAATTAGATTTTAAATATTAATGAATAAGTGTTTTATATCTACATAAGAGGAATTTACCTTTGATGCCAATTTCAATGACTTTTCTTCACGTTCTTCTTATTAAAGAGAAGTGTGCATGTGGAATCCTCAGTTCTAAAATTAATGTGACATTAACGGATGCTAAGCTGACTCTCCAAAATTTTCCATGGCAGGTAATAGAAAACTATCCTTAATAAACACTGAAGATTCTGCATACTTAGATGTGTATACATATGTGTTGTTGTCATTTTTCAGTCATGTACCCTATTTGGGGTTTCCTTGATAGAGATACTAGGATGGTTGCCATTTCCTTCTCCAGCTCATTTCACAGATATGGAACTAGGGCAAACAGGGTTAAGTGACTTGCCCAGGGTCACACAGCTGGGAAGTATCCGTGGACAGATTTGAATTCAGAAAGATGAATCTTCCTGACTCTAGGCCCTCCACTCTATCCACTGTGCCACCTAGTTGCCCCATACATATGTGGTGTTGGGTATTTCATATTATAAAACATTTCCACTGCCTTTGCCAAATGAAAATCTATCAGAAATGTACATCGCAATTTAATATGATATACCATAAAAATAAAAATATCCTTGTTTTAAAAATACAAATACTTAAGCAAAACCAGGCTGTCAGGTCATAATACTTATACAATGTTTTCAAAGTTCGTTCTCCAATATAAGACATGAAAAGTAGCAAAATGACAGAAGACCTTCCCTCCTTTTTTCTTTACTTCAGAACAACATCAGTGTTATCTTTCTTAAAATAAAAAGATGTTGAGGCAATGTCCGATACCAATTAAATTTTTGAGTGCTTTTACCCCCTTGTTAAGCCAGTGTGATACCCACAGCAGCCACTATGGATATGCAGACATATTTCTAGGGTAAATTTGCAAAATATAAACTTTCTTCCTCAACGAACTAAGATATTTATTCAGATACCAGAAAGCTAATTCCACCATGCTAACAACAAAGTTTGTACATGTTACCAACAGAGGGAGGACCGCCATCCCCAAGACTTCCCTCTGGCAGGCGTCCCCACAAACAAGCTCCCTTAGGCAAAATGTCCCTCTCTCACTCATGCCAGCTGCTCTGCTCTGCTCTGCCTGCTGTCTCTCTCTCAGCTTCACCTCACTCTCTCTTCCTGCTGCACCCTTCCTGCTCCATCCATTCAGCAAGCTCCTCCTGCCATGGGCTTCATGTGACTCAGGCTGTGGGCTGGTCCAAAGCTCAAAGCAGGTCACATGGGCCTCTTAAGGGGCAGGAAAAATGTTCAAATTTCCTTAACATTACACCCCTAAAGTGAGACTCCTTCTAAATTCTGAGTTTGGCAACTTTCAGTGAATGTATCTACCCAAGAATTAAATAAAGTAATATCTACTTAACGTTTGTGAGTGACAAAATAAAGCTGGAGTAAAACATTGGTACTTCCTTCTGCCCCAGTTGGCCTTTTTATCATCACTATATCGATTTTGATATTATCTGCATTCTCAATGTCCTATAGCTATTTCTATGCAATATCAAGTAATTGTGGTTTGTCATATGATAATGGTCTTTTAAGGCTTTGAGGTTCCCCTATTTAATGAGATAGCAGTTTTCTCAATGTTGGGGTGTGTGCCACAAGACCAGCCAGTCAAGCACAGTAGGTAGATGCTCAATCCTGGTTTTCTTCCTACCAGTCTAATTCCTCTTACATCATTCTTCTTCTTTTGATCATTCATCCTCTCTATACTTTTCCCCTTTCAGTATTATCTATTCCCACGACCTCAACATCCCTTCTATGAAGATGATTTATAATTCTATAGGGTCACAGAATGAAGAGATGAAAAGAGCCTTAGAGATCATCTAGCCCATGGGGTTCTTAAGCATGTCTGAGTAGATATCAGGGAGCCTGTGAATTTAAACAAGAAATTATAGCTTATTTATTCACTGTGCCACCTAGCTGCCCCTTACATCTTTATTTCAATATAATTGGTTTCTTTTGTAATTTTATTTTTTGTATTTTAAAACATCATTGTGAGAAAGAGTTCACGTATTTTACCAGAATTCCAAAGTGGTCCATGACACAGCAAAGGTTAAAAACCTTAACTTAAGAATCTAGTCAAACCCTAAATGTTAGAATGACAATATAGTGATACAGTGTGTGTGTATTGTGTATATACACATACACATATGTGCATACATATAAATATATAGTTGTGTAAGTATCACACTATATATAGTGATTCATATACATCTATATATTTATATGTACACACATAAATATGTGTAAAATATACATATATAAAGTGATACACATCTGTATATGTATATATACATATACAGATATGTGTAATATATACATATAGAGATACTTATATATTTATATATACACATATGGATGTGTGTAATATATCCATATATAAAATTACATACATTTATATATGTATACATATGACATCTATATATTAATATATACATATAGATATGTGTAATATATACATATATAAAGTGATATTTATAACATCTATGTACATATAAATGTGTGCAATATGTACATATCCAGAAAAATACCTATAATATCTCTATATATATTTATATAAATACATCTATAGGGGTGTATAATATGTACATATATAAAATGATACTTACAACATCTATATATTTATATATACACATAGATATATGGGAGAGAGGGAGAGAGAGAGAGAAAGGGAGCGAAGAAGGGAGGGGGAGAGGGAGGGAGAGGGATAAAGCTGGTGTCCTAATTAGCAGGCAGCATTGGAATCCCAATTGTGACCCTTACCAGCTGTGTACCATAAACAAATCTTTCTACAAATGTAAAATGGAGATAATACTATCTGAAATAACTAACTCACAGAGCTGTTGTGTGGGAAGTACTTGGGAACCCTAAAAGTGCTATAGAAACGCCAACTATTCCAGAACAACTAGACCAACCCTTTTCCGAACAGAAATGCCTCTAAAACATCTCTGAGAGATGTTTTTTACTTGAATACCCCCAAGAGATGTGGAATTCATACATTCCTGAGGTGGCCAAGACACTCTATTCTCACAATGATGTTTTAAAATACAAAAAGTAAAATTCCAGAAGAAACCAATTATATTGAATTGGTCTTGTGCATTTCTTCTTACTTCAAGCTAAAATGTTACTCTGTTAGTCATTGCTTCTAAATCTGCCCTCTTCTGTTGCAGAGTTGTCACTAAAAAGAGTTCAGTAAAGTCACTCAGAATCACCCAGGAAAGCCTGTTCTATACAATAGAGATTGGCAGCTTCATATATAATCTCCTTCTTTTCTACAATGTATGTGGAAATGCTCATTTATTTAGATTTTTAAAAGGAAAAAAGAAAAGAACCACTTAGAAAAATGAAATCAATATTTTTTAAAGATTTAGAAATTTTTGATTATAGGCATGTATTTAGTCAACTAGCATTTATTAAGTACCAAGTATGTGCTATTTTCTTTCTTATATAGTTCTGGTTGAAAAGCATGGTCATTGAATTTCATTATGTTTTCCTAAGCAGTTGCATTTTTCTTTATTTAAAGGTAACTGCAGAAAGTGAAAGTCATTTTAAATTAAAGTACCACTCAAACTTTTGAGTGCTTTTTTTCTTCCTCTGCTGACTCCCTCTAAATTCTGAATTTGGTAACTTTCAGTGAACGTACCTACCTAAGAATAAAAAGGCAATATCTATTGAATACTTATAAGTGACAAAAATGAGCCTGGACTAAATTTTTGGAGCTTCACACCCCCCCCCAAAAGTAGTCCTTTTTTATTATGACTATATTAATTTTAGTATTGGCTGAATCTTCAAAAATAAGTCATTTTTAAAAGAAAACTGTGGATCATAAGATTTCAGTTTTAAAATTGGAAGAAACTTTAGAGAGTTCATCAAGGTCAATCCCCTAATTTTACGGATGAAGAAATAAAGTCTGTAGAGCTTAAATAACTAGCCACAGCGAGCAAATGTCTGAGACATCTGGGATTTTGACATCTTCTAATGAAAGGTGGCCACTAAGTCACAACTTTGGGGTTTGCTACAAACTAAATTGAAGAGAGGACAAAAATGAGACCTCTATTATATGTTGTTGTAAATAATGTTGACTAATTAACTATGTATCTTTTTTAAAGGTCAAATTAACAAATTCACAAGGAAAGGACTTCTGTGGTGGTGTTATAGTACAGGAAAATTTTGTATTGACTACAGCAAAATGTTCACTCCTACATGGAAACATCAGTGTGACACTAAGTAAGTAGTTATTACCCCTCACCTCATCAATCTTTACAAGTACTCGTTGAAAGTAAAATTAAGGAGTAAAACTATTTGATACTGATTAAAAAATAGAAAAGTAGACAAATGGAAGAATTTAGATAAGCAAGAATCAGAAATAATTGATCTCAAGAAACCAACAATGGATAAATTCAAGAACATAAACTACATGAGGAAGAATTCCCTACTTAACAAGAACTACTGGGAAAACTAAAGTTTGACAGAAACAAAGTTTAGAACAACAACTTATACCACATCCCGCAATAAGTTAAAAATGGAGATACAACTTAAATATCTTTGTGACATAAATCATAAAGAGTAGAAAGGAAATTAAATAGATTACCTTTCACAATTATGGTTGGGACAGAATTCTTTAATTTACATTTTTTTTGTTAGCATCTGGAATATTCTTTCACATAGATGTTGATAGCTTACAATTCTTTATTTGAGAAGTGATTTTTCTTACCCTTTGAAAAATCTATTAGGAAATGGCTTATATATTTATATCAATTACCCATATCTTGGATATCGGACTTTTATTTTGTGGAATTGGTTTTTTTTCCCACTTTACTGCTTATTTTTTTAATTGCAAGCAGTTAAATGAGTAAAAAAAATCACAAACAATAATTTTGATAAAGATCTGACATCTAACATACATAGGGAATTTATATAAATATAAGAGAAGAGTCATACCCTAATAGATGTGCTAAAGGATAAGAAATAAGGGATAGATTGATTTTAATAATAATAAACACGGAAGAGATTGATTTTAGTTGTATAAAAGGTTTGCAATTTTATCTTCTCTAATAACCTCTATCCCTTGTTCTCACTCAGTCACAGTTATGAAAGTTATCACCATCCCTTGTCTAACTTTAAAAAATAAATAAATATTACCTTTTATATTTGTCTCATATCTGTTCAGGGATATATGGTATAAGATATTAGTCTGACCCTAATTTCTACCAGGATGCTTTCCAGTTTTTTCTGCAATTTTTGCTGAATCTGGATTCCTAACTCCAGTAATTGGTGTCTTGGGTTATATGGAATATCTTGATCCCATGTTCCACTTCTTCTGGATCTTCTTTATTTAATATGTTCTATTGATCAAGTATTTTATTTTTTCAGCCTACCCAATACCTTTGATGATTATTTCTTCATAATATAGGTTGACATTTAGTCATACTAGACTAGAATTATTTTTTCTCTTTTAACAGCATTTAATTTTTTTCCAATTACATGTAAAAACAATTTTTAACATTCATTTAAAAAAAATTTGAGTTCCAAATTTTCTATCTTCCTCCCTAACCTCCCCCCTCACTAAGATGGTAAAGATTTGAGATAGGTTATATATGCGCTATCATGTAAAACCTATTTCTATATTAGTCACATTGTGAAAGAAGAAACAGCCCAAAAGAACAAAAAACTAAGAAAGTGAAAATAGTATGATTTCATCGACATTCAGATTCCATTAGTTCTCTCTCTGGATGTGGGTGGCATTTTTAATTACAGGTCCTTTGGAATTGTCTTGGAT
Organism: Potorous gilbertii; assembly: GCA_028658325.1. Classification (NCBI taxonomy): domain Eukaryota; kingdom Metazoa; phylum Chordata; class Mammalia; order Diprotodontia; family Potoroidae; genus Potorous; species Potorous gilbertii. The sequence goes on along the minus strand of CM053771.1, from coordinate 405,008,344 downwards.
CATTGCATTGCTTGAGAGTAGCTAAGTCATTCAGTGTTACTGTTACTGTATACAATGTTCTACTGGTTCTGCTTCCTTCACTGAGCATCAGTTCGTATAAATCTTTCCAGGTTTTTCTGAAATCCTCCTGCTCATCATTTCTTATAGAACAATAGTATATCATTATATTCTTATACCACAACTTGTTTAGCCATTCCCCAATTGATGGGCATGCCCTTAATTTCCAATTCTTTGCCATCGCAAAAAGAGCTGCTATAAATACTTTTGTACATGTGGCTCCTTTCCCTTTTTTAAAGATCTCTTTAGGGTACATACCCAGTAGTGGTATTGCTGGCTCAAAGAGTATGCACAGTTTATAGTCCTTTGGGGATAGCTTCAAATTGCTCTCCAGAATGGCTGAATCGGTTCACAACTCCACCAACAGTTCATTAGTGTCCCAATTTCCTCACATCTTCTCTAACATTTTCCAACATCATTTTCTTGTTTTGTGATATTAGCCAATCTGATAGGTTTGAAGTGGTACCTCAGAATTGTTTCATTTTGCTTTTCTTTAATCAATAGTGATTAGAGCATTTTTTTCAGATGACTATAGAGAGCTTTAATTTCTTCACCTGAAAACTGCCTGTTCATATTCTTTGATCATTTATCAATTGGGGAAAGACCTGTATTCTTATAAATCTGCATCAGATCTCTATACATTTGAAAAATGAGTAGGCTAGAATTCTTAGTCAAATTAATTTCATGAAGAAAACCAATACAACTAGGATAAGAGGGAAAACTGTTGAAAGGGAAGTAAACCTTTGCCTCAAATATCTCTGAGAGAGGGCTGAAATTCATGATGTATAGGGAACTAACATAAACATCTAGGACCATTCTTTACTGGATAAGTGGTCAAAGAGTATGTATAAATAATTTCAAAATACTTACAGATTACTTTCCAGAATGGCTGAACTATTTCACAGTTCCACCAACAGTGCATTAAAGCACCTGCTTTCTCACAGCTGGACTAACACATCATTTTCTGTTTTTGTCAGCTTTGCCAGTCTAATGGGTATAACTATCAATAAAGAGAGGCAAGTAGGTAATATAGCAGATAGAGTCCTGTGCCTGAAATCAGGTAGCTCTGAGTTCGTCTGGCCTCAGACACTATCTGTGTCTATTTCTCAAGACTGTTGAGAGGATCACATGAGCTACCACATAGTGGGCACTATATAAATTTTATTCTGCCTCCTAGTCTGTGAAAACTGTCTGTTCACATCTTTTAACCACTTCTCAATCACCAACTGGCTCCTAGTCTTACAAATTTGAATCCTTTGGAAATGAAGCCTTTATCAGAAACTTACTACAAAATTTTTTCCAGTTAGTTTTCTTCCTAATCTTAGCCATAATAGATTTGTGCAAAAAAAACCCCAAAATTTTCCATAATCAAGTTGGTCTATTGATAATCTGCAAGATTATCTTTCTTGCTCCTCTAATTTATTTACGATGTGACTTTTTATCTAGATCATAAATCCTTTTGGAATTTATCTTGATAAATGTGGCATTGGTTATAATTTAAGTTATAAGTATATATATATATGATATAATATATATTATAATAATAATATTATACATTATAATTCATATTATTATAATAATATGTAATATTAGAATATATAATAACTATATTCATGTTTTGATTTTTCCTCCTTCCAAATACTTGTTAAACATTCCATCATTCCAAAAATGAATTCTCAAGGAGGGGATGGAACTATCCAGTCTTATTTGTTTTTAATTCTGAGGAAGATGAGGGCAGGGGAGAGGAGAGTAACAAAAGAACATTTGGGCTTTCATTAAATCATAACAGACCTCTATCTTGTATAAATGGGTGCAGCAGGGTTAGGAGACTGCTGCCTAACTACCCATATCTCTACTTGTCACAGATTTTAGTAGTCTCTGTGAGTACTGCAAGATTAAAGCCAGGATCATATAATAAATAACATTTGTTTGCATTGAATTCCCTTTCCTTTGGAAATTTTTAATACTTTTCTAAAATAACCTGTGATTATGTCATTACTAAACAGGTGAAGATAGTATACCAGGAGCCCCATTGGAGATAAAGATAAAGAACAAGTACATACACATGAGGTATGATGAAGAAATGAGGCAGAATGACCTAGCATTGCTAGAGCTTAATGAATCCATTCAATGTGGCAGCCATGGACTTCCCGTCTGTATACCTGAAAAGGATTTTGCAGAACACATTTTGATTCCCGAGAAAATGAATGTTGTCAGTGGCTGGACACTCAATGGAACAGAACTGGGTGATTCCTTGATTGACTTTCCCAGTGTATACTTTGATAATGAGAAATGTGAAAAAATACTCAATGTGACAGTTACAACAAGGCTATTTTGTGAGAAAAGCAAGGCAACAGTGGACTGGCAGTTGGTAGAGGGAAGTATTGTCATCGCTGAACACAAAGGGACTTGGTTTTTGATTGGTATTATGGTCTCTCTACCAACTGAAAAGCAGGGACCACTCTATCTTTTCACCAAGATTTCAAGATACTCAATGTGGTTTGAAAAAATAATGCAGTAATGGAAAAGTAACTGAATAGAAAGAATAAACTTTATGGAAAATGTCCAATTTATAACTGTGATCCTGAGTTGATCATAAATTGACAATGCACTTGGAATACCTTACTCTTCCCCAAACTCCATTTCTGCCTGGTGCTCATTCTTTATAGCCTAGATAACATGCCAAACCTGGTTTAAAACAAGACGAAATAAAACAAAAAACAACCCTTTTCATCCAATCAGAAATTATCTTTGTTCAGACCTCACCCTCCAGGAGGGTGGGAAATATGTCTCATGGATATTTTTATCCCTTCCCCCCCAATCATGCCTAACAACATGCTTTTTAGTACTTAAAAATTTGTTAAACTAAACTAGCAGAGATACTGTAAAACAGATCTTGTAGAAAGCTGTGTGATATTTATTTCTTCTTACTTTGCTTTACAATTCATATGAGATGAAATTAAAATCTTTTAAAACTAGTAAAATTCAAGCATCCCCTAAAATGAAATGTTTATTATTAACTATATATTCTGAAAAGATATAAACAATATTGATCAAAGTACATTTTTTTAAAGTGCCACATTTCAAATATGTAAAGAGAAAAATAAAGCCATACTTTTTATCCTCCTCTAAAGTCTGACATTGATGCTTCACTGTGTGGCATGGAGGTGATCCTGAGTTCTCAAAAGCTATCTCAGTAGAACAGAAGCTTATCAGTTCCCACCAAACTAGAAAACTTTAAGGGTGAGCCTGGCAATAGATTATATGTCTGTTATCAGAGGAACATGTTAGCTAAGAAAGGATGACTCATTATAAAGTTGTCCAATAAGTTATGATTTTTTTTCTCCAAGCTGTAGCAACTTTTGAAATTAAATAAAATATTGAAGGGTCATGATTAATAATTTGTATTGGTGGGGGATTACCCCTACCTATAAAAATCATGGATCTGTGAAGCATGAAAGCAAATACACATGTAGATGACATGAGAGGTAGTATGGCATACTGGATAAGGAGCCTGCCTCAAAGACCTGGGTTTGAATCCTGCTTTTGATACATATTGACTATGTAACCCTAAGTCACTGTGCCTCTCAATGTCCTAGGAAATTCTTTAAGACTGTACGTTGCCGATCTACAGTGATAGAGGAATTGCTTCACCCAAAGTTCTGTTAACACCATTGAAGTCAATCAATGGAAAGCATATGAATCTAATTATGAAAAAAACTAAGAATAATAATAAACATATATACAGTTATGGTTTGCAAAGGACTTTACATATATTATCTCACTTGATAGCCAGTGAAGTAGTTGCTATTATCCCTATTTTATAGATGGGAAACTGAGTATTAGAGAGGTTAAGTGACTTGCCCACAATCATGTAGCTAATAAGTAAGACAGATTTCAAACTCAGGTCAAACTTCTGCTCAATCCACTGCACTAGAGGTGCCAAACATGAAGCCTATGCATGATACTCTCAAGTTCAGAAAGATTAAAACGTAACTGGGAAATATTTAACAAAATAGAAATACAATGGAACATAGATAATGTTAATGTATGGTTTTCTAAGTCAATATGCACCCACAGGATCTTCATACATGGTTTAATGGTCTCAAGTTCTATTAGTTTGACACCATTTACACTATGCCATCTGACTGCCTTATTTATACCAGAAAAGAGCAGAAATAATTCATGGGAACTGAGAGTGGATTCATTGTTTCTAGGGGTGAGATAATCAAAATGGAACTAAGTTTGACATACCCATATATGAGTGCTAATTTTGAAACTGAGTAGAGGCAATAAGGTAATTTTTACACCCTAAGCAGTATGTTCATCCAGATACCCTGGATCAGATTGGAACTCTGAATAGTGATTCTAAGTGGGAGAAGTTTAATTAGAATGGGGACAAATAATTTATTTTTAGAAAGACAAGGTTCAGAAAGTATGGAGCCTGGTGGTGGCAATGGATCAAAAAGAGAAGAGTGAAGCATCTCTTAGAATTTTGTCCTTTTTTTCACCTCTCCATCTTTTTTCTTCCCTTTTTTCTCCTCTTCCTCCCATTCTTATGTCTTCTCTCTCCTCTCTTCTGTCTCTCCTTGCTTCCCACATCCTCCCTTTTCTTCTCTTTTCTATTTTATTTCCTTTTCTGGGAAGGATCTGTATCACCAAGGCAATATTCACAGCATGGAGGGTGACTATGAATATGTCAGCATAGTTCTGAATTGCAAAGTATAACAGATTCTCCATATAGAAGGCAGAAGAAAAACATTTATTCAGATACCAGAAAGCCAAATCCCAACACTAGAAAGTCAAATCCATCATAGTAACCAAGAAGTCAATACACATTAGCACTGCAGGGTACAAAGCCATTCCGAAATCTTCCCCACCCCTTGCTGGGGCCTTCCCACAAACACAACACAACGTGTGCCTGCCTGTCTGCATCCTCTCTCTTCCACACCTAACGGCTCTTACCAACTTCTTCCTAGATCTGCTGCACCCTTCCAGTTCCACCCATTCAGCAAGCTCCTCCCACCATATGTGATTTAAGCAGGTCACATGGGTCTATTAATGGGTGGGAAAGATCTTCCCATTTAAATTACCATTACAGGACCCAAGAAAGTCACTAAGTGAAGTTTGAGTGGCTGAATGGAACATGGAAGTAAAATCCTTTTTGACATTATACCATTTCAACAGAAAACAGAGTGAATGTATGGTCCAAACATAAAAGACTTTATGAGACTTGACTTCAGTAGAGTACAGCAGAAGTAACCCTGGGCATGGAATCAGAGGTCCTACATTCAAAGATTTTGCCTGGGAGTAGAGATGCTTGCTTACATGTGAACTTAGGCCAAAAATTACTAATACAACTACACTTCTAATTACCTAACTGTATGCAGTTTGTACAATGATCTCTTCATGCGCCATGGCAGTTTGTGCATTCTAAAGTGGCCATGTATTCTAGTAATAGTAATAGCTCTAGCATTGAAATAAAGCTTTAAGTTTGCAGAGTAATTGACAGATATCTTATCCTCACAACAACACTGGGAGGTAGGTGCTGTTCTATTCCCTTATTTTTTATAGATGAAGAAACTGAGGTAGACAGAGGTTAAATGACTTGCTCAAGGTCACATACAGTATCAGAGGTCAGATTTGAAATCAGACAACAGGTTCACTACACCACTTAAGCTCCCCATTCTAGGAATATAATCTTTGGTGGAAAAGATCTCATCCTTCAGGTAATAGAGGGGGAAAACTGTTCAAACTGCAGTGGAACCAGACAAGGAACTTCTTTGGAGTTACAGCAGGCTTCATTTTGTTAAAAACTGGTACAGCTTCACTCTGATCTTTCCATATGGAGACCAAGGGAAGTGTCTATAAAAGCTAGGGGCTGTTGTTTCTTTGTGTATGTCCTCACTATGAGAGAGCTAAGTCAATCTCCTTCTGTTAACTATTCAGTGGCTTATGAGTGCCTTATTTCATCCTCCAAATCAAGCCTGAACAGAATATAAGTCCTTCTCTAAAATTGGGTAAGGAACCCTAAAGGAATTGAGAAAAGGTTTGTGAAGGGAGGATTTGAAAGGGAAGGAAAGAGAAAAGATCTTGCCAGAACTCAGTTTAGGAGGTCAGTTGCATGCTGTTGGGTAGCTGGCTTCTCTCGACTTTGCCAGGTTAACATGGGTAATAAATCTTCCCAAGATGCACAAAGGTCTTTTTCTTCATTATCCTGTGGCCCCAAAGCTTTATGGGAAAGAGTAGCAACAAGGGGGGAAGGAAGCCACTCCTGAAGCATGGAGATCTAGAGCTAACAAAAGTATACTTATAAAACAGCAATATAAAGGAGAAATTATTCAGTATACTTGTAGCAGTATTTTAAGAAAAGAAAATTTCTCAAATTTTCTTAGGCTACAGAGAAAGAAGGGAGAGGTATGCAAATGAATGTCACTGAATTATTCATCAGTGAAATTATTTGGGAATATCTTAAGTATGAGTGATGAAACAGTTGTATTTTGATTTATTAGCTTAGAGCAATTCTATAGCTTTCTGGGAATCACTTTATTGTGAAAATATTTACTTGAGTTGCTCTAAGCCTGCTCTAAACACATACAACTCACACATATTTACAAAAGTTAGGACATTTCTGAGAGGCAATAGCATGGAAGTGTTTTACACCTACAAGTTAAACCATTTAAACACGTGGTTTTAGATCACAACAGAAATGTAATCAAAATAGCAAGGATTTGATGTGCTAATGTTTATTCCCCATTTTTACAAATGAGTTTAAATCTAGTCTATAGTTTCTATTATCAGTTATGGTTAATAGTTACAAATGGGCCCACTTACAAACTAGTAAGATGAGAACTACAGAAGGTCAGAGAACAACTTCTTTTTCCAGAAATTAAAAAAAAAAGACTTTAAAAACAGTGAGTTCATTTAATAAAAGCATTTTCTAAAGAACACACTGAATTCCTTTTTAATCTACTTTATATTTTAACCTCTGAATCACTCCTCCTCCCCCCACCCTGACCCATTTTGGGCAGGTCTTATTTGCCAATTATTAGAGGGATGTGTCCAAATATATGGCTGACTGGTTGTTATCCTTTGTGCAGGACTAGTGTTACCCTTTGTGCAGGATCAAAATGACATACTATGTTGGGGTCAAGGTACTGTGTGTCTGATAGTGGCTGATCAGAGCAAAATGAGCTTGGAAGGCTTTACCACAGGTTGGGCACAAATTAGTCCATAAGGACACTTGGATGGAGAGGTCTCTAATTTTATACATCTCATGTTTCTTTCGAGCTACTACATACAATTCTGCTTCGCTCATACACCATAGTACTTTCTTTGATGAGGGCACACTATGCTGGGTGATCCTTTGCCAGTATCTCCCATATTTCACAGTTGATTCTCAAATTCTTCAGAGATCTTGAGAGTATCCTTGCATTGCTTTTTCTGACTCTCATATGAGTGCTTCCCTTGTTAGTTCTCTGTAAAATAGTCTTTTAGGCAAAAGTATATTTGGCATTCAAACTATGTGGCCAGTCCATTGGAGCTGTACCTTCTCTGAATGCTTGACAGGTCAGCTCAAGAAAGGACCTTGGTGTCTGGCACTTTATCTTGCCAGGTGATTTTCTAATCTTCCTAAGACACTGCAAACACAGGAGATTTAGTTTCCTGGCATGTTGCTAGCATACTGTCCAGGTTTCATAAGCATACAATACAACGATTAGGCCAGCATAATGACTAGGTAGCCTAATACCTCTTCTCTCCCACACTTTCCTTTGCAACCTCTCAAACACTGAGCTAGTGTCCACTTTATCTATATGTCCATTCCTAGAGAGAATACTGCCAAGGTAGATGAACTTATCCACAGAATTCAAAATTTCTCCATTTGATGTAAGTGATGGATGTAACACATGGATGGTGTGGTGTTGGTTGGTGGAGAACCTGTTTTCTTGGTGTTAATTGTCAATGGAAATAAGCACAAAAAGCCAAGAATCGATCCATACCCTGTTGCAGCATCTCATCCTCAGAGGCTACACTGAATATGCAATCATCTGCAAACAAAAAGTTTCACACTAACTCTCCCTCCATTTTAGTTTGGCTCGTAGCCTTTTTAAGTTATTTACTGTCAGTATGGTAGCTGCCCTTGATTCTGCTTTCATTCTTGTTGAAGATATCTAACAACATTGCTAAAAACATCATGCTAAAGATATGAGAAACACACAGTTCCCACTTCACTGCATTGTGAAAAGGAGTTTTTCAATGGAAAAGTGCAAGAGCAACATCCATTATCCATGCAAGCATGCCATCATGAAACTGATGAACTTTTCAGGCAAATTTTGCCATGATTTTCTATAAACCCTCTCAATTGGTAGTATCAAAAGCCTGGGTCAGATTGATGAACGTTGTGTACAGTTCTCTGTTCCACTCCTAACATTTCTCCTAGAGTTGTCATGCAAGAAACACTATATCAGCCCTTTCTGAAGCCACACTGGCTCTCTGGTAAATGACCATCTTCCAGGTGAAAGATCAGTCTATTAATGAGGACTCTGGCAGGAGTCTTGCCAGCAATGACTAAGAGAGAGAAAGAGACCTATCCTCCCACCCCCCCACCCACATCCTTGAACTCCTGGAGGATAACCACCTCTTGCCATATAACCTGGAAGATTCCAGTAAGTTTTTATACGAGCAGTGGACCCCTTGTCATGTAAATCTCACCTGGAATAGAATCAGTACCAGGTGCTTTACCATACAAGAGCAATCATTAGTTGGGAGTCCAGATAGAGTAGAACTGACTTCAACCTGAAGTAAACAATCAATGGCTTCAACATTGGTGGATGATGGTGTATTGAGAATGTTATGGAAGTATTCAGCCCATCTCTCCAGGATCATATACTTAACACTAATCAATGTGACTCCCTCAGCGCTGAGTAGTGGAGACGCATTATAGGTCTTTGGCCCACGGAGAGCATTCAGAGTATCATAAGAGCACTTTGGATTGTTTAATTTAGTGTAAAACTGAATTTCACCTACTGTCTTACTGGGCCCAAAATCCTACATCTCTCTAAGCTTTGTTTGCACTTTACTTTTGATGGACTTAAAATGTTGTCTTCTTGTGTTTTATCCTTAGTTTTTGAAGAGGACCATGACTTCAGGAAAATGATGACATGACTCGCAATTGACTTTGACTTGAGCGAGGGAGGGCTGAGAAACATCACCAGCCTCACTTTTTCTAACAGAACCATCTGAATCCAGCGGTCACATATTCATCAGGATGACTGGAGATGGGCCAGGATGCAGTGTGAGACCCTGGCCTTTTCAGACACTCACTTCGACTGGGGGTAATGTCCACTCAGTGAATAGACCTCTTTAAGAAGGAGTCAAGGGATGGCCCCTTTAATTAAATAGAAAGAAAAAAGAAAAACAAAGAAGGCAATCTACCCAGTAAATCCTATCCTGATTGTAAACCCAGTGAGTTCATAGTTTTTATTTAACAGCTTCTGAATTTCCCATTACTTCCATCAAACCAATCTTGATTTCTGCAAGTGTTCTGGCCCAGATTAGAAATGAACTGTACACCAAATCCCTGAAAGCTGCACACGCTTTTTTTTCTCCACTGTTATCAACTGTGTGTTGGCTCCGCTTTCTCTCTAAGTTAACAACAAACTTTTCATGTAAGGAGAAGTCCTTCAATTGGTTGACGTTCTCTTTGGGTCATTTTGCCTTTGGGGTTGCTGCTTTTGCTGAAAGCAAATGTTTAGTTTGGAGAGGATAAGTCTATGTGCCACACATCATCTTCATCATTCTCACATCCTGTCTGTCTCTTCTCCTTACACTAACATAATCTATTAAATGCCAGTGTTTGCTGGGAGGATAGATCCACGAAATTTTATTGTATTTAGGTAAATGGAAGATAGTGTTGGTAATTAGTGACCATTGCTGTTGCTATGTCCAACTTCATTCCTTCCAAGGACTTCATGTTATGTCTGATAATTTATGCCTACTTTGGCATTAAAGTCACCATTAAAGTCACAAGCCTGTCCCCCTTTGGCACATTGATGATAAGGATCTCCAGGTCTTCATTTTTTTTTTTTTACTTCATTAAGGTTTGTCTACATTGATGATGGTGGCATAGTGCTTTCCTGCAAATGGCAATCACAGTCATGAGCCTCTTGTTCACTCCTTTGGGGAGGCATACGTTTGTTGACTAGCCTCGTTTTTATTGTGAAATCTATACTAACTTTACAACATTCCCCATCAGTGCAGCCACTCCAAAAAAATAAAATAAAATAAAATGTAGCCAGCTCTAACTTCAGGAAGCTGGCCTTCATTTGACAGCCTCGTTTTACTCAGGCCCGCTGTTTGGATGTGATCCCTGCTGAATTCTCTTGCAATAAGAGCTGTTCATCTTTTAGATCTGTTGGATTTCTTGTTGCCCATGAGTATGAACACATCCCATGTCCTAATATTGGGTGGAATCATCTTTGCAAAAGCTTTTGTACATTTATGTTATGTGTGTTTTGCCCACAGGGTGAGATACTTGCCTGCCAGAGTAAGAAGTCCAGAGTTTGGTGAAGCAGACCATTTTTAGGGCATATTTTCTAGTTTTTCTTCATGAAAAGAAGCAATGTGGTCCTTAAGAGGCTAATCAGGCACCCAGAAGAGCTGCTAAATCTCACTGCTGCTTCAGTCTAGTGAGAAGATAACCCTTAGGCCTGGGCTGTCCATGTATAGAGCTGTGACTGTGTCCTATTGTACCCACACTTACTGCTGTCATTTGCCTGTCATCACAGAACTTTGAGGTAGGTAAAAAAACTGTAAAATAGGGACATCTTTACTTGCCCATAAGCTCGACTTAAGTAAGGCAGGGTTGCACAGTCATTAACCTCACTCTTCCAGAGTCATTAGAGTCCAATAGCAAGACAAAAGTTGAAAGCGTTGGCGATGGCTCAGGATGCAGTTGATGATCTTGGTGTCTTTCATGTCTAACCTTTAAGTTCTAAGGGCTCTACAGCACCTGACTTAGCTGCCTTCGTGACCACTGGAAAAAACTATCCTCATCCACCTATTTCAAAAGGGGAAGTCTTCGCATGCTTGGGGTAGACATCCCACTAACTCATTGATGGGCTTGAGGGCCCTCAGTTACCTTCAACTCGGTTTAGTTCACTTGCCAAAACAGTTTACTGGGGTGCGGCTACTGCACACATCTTTTGGATACCAAAGATGTATGAGCAGCCCTGAAAAGGATATAAGATCCTTAAGTTTGTTTTACTTCTATTTTTGTAGCCCTAGCCTTAGCACATAGTAGATATTTATGCTACAACCCATACATACACAATGCATTTAGAAGCAGGCTTACATAACCCAAATTGTGGGCCACTGCTGGGGTTTGCTTTGTCTGGAACAGGGGAGACCCCAGACTTGTGATTTCACTAGTGTAGAGAACCTTCACTAAGAAATTTAAATCCCTTTCCACATATGAAACCACAGCTAACGGCTATTTTTATTAGCAGTACTAGGATTATCAATACTTGTAGTACCAATAAAAGCAGCTAGCATTTATATGGTGCTTTAAGATTTCGAAAATGTTTTATTTAAATCATCTCCCTTAGTCCTCACAATAACTCTAGGAAGTAGGAAATATAATTATCTCCATCTACAGATGAGAAAATTAATGACGAGAGAGATTAAATGATTTGTCCAGGGTCACACAGACCATAAGTACCCAAAGCAGGATTTGAATTCAGGTCTTCTATACTCCAGGCTCAGTAATTTATTCACTGCACCAAACTGCAGAGGGGAGAGGTTAAATTACTCATCTATCCATGGCTACATTGGTCAATGTGTAAATGGCAAGGCCTGAACCCAGATCTTCCTGATTCCGGACTAGCTTCTTATTAATTTTGCCACACAGCCTTAAAAAATTTAAGAAATGTTAAGGACCATTCAAAAGCCAAGTGAAATGTCAATAAACATTTAAAAGAGGCTTATAATGCAAATTCCCAATTACCTTCATTTTGAACACTGAAACTGGTTTTTTAAGAACATACTCAGGTTTTAAAAAACCTGGCTTAGAGAACTTAGAAAAGCAGCAAATGACAGCAGTGTGTTCTGATTACTTTGAGCAAAAGTTAAACAAGTTTAACAGATAATGGAAACAGTACATGTACACGGGCCTTTATTTTTCAAGGATAACAAGGCAGCAACACAGCTCTACTACACAAAAGCAAAATCAGTCCGTAGTCTCAAGAAGTTTACGTTCCAACTGGAGAGAAAATAAAATTTATCTAAAAATCCCAAACCTATACGATAGATGCTTTAGTAGAAGGCACACTAGACATGTGAAAATGCTAAGTGAACAGGAGTTTTTGCTATGAAATGCAGAAAGTATTAAATTAGTAAACATTAACAAGAAATTGCATTTAAAAGAACACAGGATAGGAATGGTAAAGAGGCTAATTTTTTTTTTTGCCATAATCATTAGAAATATTTGTTTCTTGCTTTAGTTTCAAGGTTTAGGCCTTTCACAGTTACAAAATGGGGCAAGCTGAGAACTCATAACTTGAGTCTAAAATTGGCCAGTGGAGATTGAGGTTCTACCCCTGGGGAAGAATACAAAAGGAATCAGAAGACGTATTAACGCCCAAAAGACTGAAGAGAATAGACCAGTCAAAAAACCAAGGTAAGCAGACTGGCCCCTACAACAAGTATCTAGGCCAGGCTGCAGAGATATATAGGAAGCATTTTGGGAGTATAGGGGGAAAATGCCAGGTCTAAAGACGGTAACGTCCAGTTTGGAGCTTAGGGTTGATAAACAAATGACCAAACGGAAACGGGGAGTGCATAGTGAAGAGACAGGCAATATGGCCAAAGTAGGCAGTATGGCTAAAGCGAGTAATCTGATGAAGCAAGCTCATTTTGCCTTTTGGAAATGCTGGCCAATGACTATACATGGAAAGTACTGTTGAAGTAGGTAGAGGCTACCTACTGTCTAAGAGGTCAGAAAATCAGGATTATGGACCCAAGGGAGGAAGTGATAGGGCCAAGGCAAAGATACTGGAAAATACATATCCACTGGGATCAGAGAGAAATATAGTAAAACAAAACAAACACTTAAAAACAAAACATTTCATTTTAAAATATTTTCCCACTCACAATGAATGATAGAACACTTGATATTTTGAGCTATTCATTAAAAAGTAAAGAGATTACTCTGTGAAGATCTAACTCCATAAGCAGAATCGTCTAGTGACTAGGGTGGTACAATATGGAAAGGTCACTATACCAGGAGTTAATACACTTGGGTTCCTGTCCCAGTTATGCCTTTATCCACCTGTACGAGCTATTGCTCATCAATGAAAATGTAAAATAAAGGGATTGGTCCTTCCTATTCTATGATGAACTATTCTGGTTCTCTGATCATCTATACATACCTTTCTTCCTAATCTATGCTGCATATATAATACACTATGAAGAAATATGTTCATGTTTATGAAATCTGCTTAAAGTGATCAATTTCACATAACAGTTTTAAATTATATGTATTCCAGATACATATATTCAGTTGTGACTGAAAAATGCATGGAATCTATAAATGGTTAGTGGCAGTGACCAGGAAAAAGGAAAAAAAATAGTTCCCTGAGAAATTCCTTCACATCCTCCAAGTGACCAGAATGTCAAGCAGATCTTCTTAGTGATACTGACAGAGGAAAATATCTCAGAGGTTATATTTTAAAATTTCCTCATTTTTGAAATGAGAAAACTGAGTTGAAACCAGTTAAATGACAAGTCCAAAGTCACACAACTAGTTAAGATGAAAAAAAATTAAGCAGACAAAATGGGCTGGAGGCTTCTGAAATGTTGTTCTTATATTTCTGAATCTTCAATGGTATTATTGACCATCCTCCCTTGTGCCCAACAAATCATCAAAGTATCAAACATTGAGGGATTTTTTCAAGTTCTTTGTAAAACATCCCCACTACTTCATGCTGTGCCGCAGGTATCAGTATATACAGAAGCTGTAATAATCATCTCTGAGGCAGTCACGATGAATAATGAAAAGCAAAAGCTTGATTCTGAGGTCTCACTTGTGGACATGGAGGTGACCTTGGATTCTTGAAAGCTATACTACGGGAGGGAAAGCTCTGGTAGAGGGGAACCTGGGAGCTCAAGACCACATGTGGCCCTCTAGGTTCTCCAGTGCAATCTTTTGACTGAATTTAAACTTCACAAAACGAATCCCTTGAATAAAAGGATTTGTTTAGGACTCAATCAAAATGCTACACCCAAGGTCCTAGAAGGCCACATATAACCTTAATTCCTTCAAATGTGAAACTTAATGATTAACAAAATAAAGTGGACAATGAGGAAAACATTTAGGAAAAAAGTTTTCATCTTCTTTTAGTCCTCTTTAGATGGAGAAACAGGCTTGGAGAGGTCATGCTAGAGTACTGATTCCAATTCAACTCCTCAGACTCTAGTGCTTATTCACAATACTGCTCCATGTGCAAAAGTAATGCTTCATATCAAAGAACTGGAAACAAGGCAGATGCCTATAAACTGAAGATGCCTAAGCAAATTACGAAATGTAATGGAATATTGCTATGCAGTAAGAAGTGATCAATATAACGAATATAGAGAAGCACTTAAGACTTAAATGAAAGGACAGAAAATGAAAAAAGCAGAACCAAGAAAATATACACGAGTACAATATAATTTGAAGGAACGACCAAAAAAATGAAAATGAATGCCACAAAATTACAAATAAGCACGCATCCAAAGAAGAAATGGAAGACAACGCCTTTGCAGAAATGGAAGGTCTAGCGATGTGGAACACTGCAAATACTGTCATATTTTTCCCCCAACATACTGGTAGATTTATTCTTTTTTCTTTTCCTCTTTGTCTTAATTTCTTTTTTGCTTACATGGGATGGCTCTCAACAGGGATGCACGAAGAAATTCAGATGATGTAAAGATGAAAAATAGCAGTAACATTCAAGAACTTGTATTTTATTAGGTTTAGGAGTGGAGTAAGACAAAACCAAGTACAGAGTACTTGGCGACTCCCAGGAGGGAGGTCACTAGTAACTGATGATCTATTAGAATAGGTCCTCTGCAGGGCCTGAAAAGAGCTTTGAAGTAAACTACTGGTTTTACTAGGTAGAGGAAAAAAGAAAGTACGCTGTGACAGCATATCGCCTCTGACTTTTCAAACCCTTCAGAAGCTGACTACTTTCCTGCCAGCCTCACACTTTGTTCCCCCTATGGCAGCTGGGTGGGTGCACCAGCAGGCCTGAGCTCAAAATTAACCTGAAATTCTTACTAGATGGCGTCACTTAACCTGTCTGCCTCAGTTTTCTCAACGGCAAAAAGGAGAGAATAACAGCATCCTCCTTCCAGGGATGTTGTTAGGATAAAATGAGAACATTTGTAAACACTTAGCATCGTAGCTGGAACACACTAGGTGCTTAATAAATGCTCATTCCTTTCTTGTTTCCTCCCTCCCTCCCTCCCTTCTTCTTTATATTCTACAATCCAGCAACACTGGCCTTGTTTTCCTTGGGTAACCCAAGTGGCAAAGATCACTGGTATGGGCCCTGCCCCTTCCTACTGCAGTTCAACGTCTCATGATTTCACGAAAAGTGGGATGGAGTTCATAAAAGCAGAAGAGAAGACAACTCCTTTCTCTTCAATCCTGTCAATTCTTCAGTCTCTTCTGGTGCTTCTGGCTTCTAGTTTCAAGAGATAAAATAGATGACATCAACCCCATTTCAATTCAGGTCTGTTTGTCCTCCATTTTCAAAGACCATGCCATCAGAGAAATAATGACACGACTTACATTTTACTTTGTCTTGAGTGAGGGAGAGTTGTGTACATCAGCCTCACTTGCCCTCCTGGGCCATCTGGATCCAGTCATGTTTTATTTTTTTTTTAAATATTTTAAAATTTTTAAGTTTAAATTTTTAAGTATTTTTAAATTTTTCAATTTAAATAATACCATACATTTATAAAGCAGTTCATAGTTTAATACATACATAAAAACCAAACTTCTCCAAATGAGGGTACTCATGGATGTTGGAAAATTTATTTTGCTACAGCAAAAATTTCATTATTAAAATACTTACAGCAGGTTTGCAGTGCGATTACATCCTTTTTTTAACTTCTGAATGCTTCTGTGGGGATCCCTACCACAGTGAGAAATGGAGAATATGGGTCATGTAGGTTTGAAACCAGATTGCTACTAGGAATTACAAGACTATCGGGGGATATGTCATGGAAAAGCAAAGAGTTAGTCTAAAGCTGTTCCAATCATTCTCAATGCATTCACAATATTGAGGGAGTAAGACAGTTTTGCCAAAGTTCAAATAAATCTGAAAATGAAAAAGAAAATGGACTAGAGGGTCTACCTTTGCATTCCTAGCATAATAATAAGAATCTGAACTCTAAAAGTGTCCTTTCCCTGGGATGAAGAGGACAGATAATTTATACAAACTTGTAAGATTGCAATGATTTGGGGGTCTGGGGACATAATGATTTTCCAAAGCATTCTTCACAGTCAGAAAAAAAATGTGCTTAACTTGTAAAATCTGGAACTGTAGGCTATAATGAGCAAATACAAGGAAAAGAAGCATTCAAAATCAAACGCAATTTGACTCTTAAAAGAATCTAAGCCTGCCAAGCTGTTATGGACAAAACAATATTCAAATGGAATACTGAAACCCTAATATTCTGAAAGATGACAGAGAACACACCATTTCCATACATCCTGAATGTTTATTTTTCAAAATAGTAATGAAAAAGCACAAAGGTCATTTTTATGAATAACACC
Source organism: Potorous gilbertii (assembly GCA_028658325.1). Lineage (NCBI taxonomy): Eukaryota > Metazoa > Chordata > Mammalia > Diprotodontia > Potoroidae > Potorous > Potorous gilbertii. The sequence continues at coordinate 404,991,465 of CM053771.1, read as the reverse complement.
ATGAAAAGTAAAATGTGTAGCTGCCTTAAAAATATTCAAAACACCATCTTTTCAGAAGTTTTATAAAAGCTTCATGGTAGACTAGGAATGTTTTCTTTTTTCCTTACAGAGAAATTTCCGATCATACTGAAGTTAACAGAAGCTGTATTTTATAAAGGAGCAATTCATGTCCTCTAGGTACGCTGCCAAGTTCATAGCCTCTGTGTCCCTGGGAAAGGAGCCACAAGAAGTTTCCAAGATTCCAGTTCCAAATGTAACAGGATTACTTTTGAGTTTCAACTGCATGACTTAGTTAAAAAAAGTTCTGTAAGTTTAATTTTCTGCAAAAATTGTTTAGATTTAGTGTTGTAGGATCAACACACGGTTGAAAGTGGAGGAAAGGGGTTTTGCTTGCTAACCACTAGCTTTTGATGCTGATGAGATATGTATCCTTTAATGTGACCCTGAAAGAACAGAGAAGAATAAAAGAAGGTATTTACAATTGGCTTCACACTTCTTGGAACCACAGTAAAGATGCAAAGCTTAGAATCCAGTCTCTGAAACGATTCCAAAGTCACAGTGATCACCCGGGTTACCTGACTGTAACTTGGTAGAGGAATCAAAATTACACTACTGCACACTGCAGTCCATAGTAAAGAAAACTGGCTTTACTAAAAGAAAGACACTGAAATGGCTCAACAAGAAAGAATAGATAACTAAGTAGTGTTACATTTACTTGAATAAAAAAATGCAAATTCTAAATCAAATTCTATTATGGCCACTGAAATTAAATCAAACTGAATATATATACCATGTATATGAGATTGGCTAAAATGCACTGAACTTCATCAATATCAACATCTTCAACTTGCATGAATTTTAAGGCAACTAGAAAAGCATCAAGAGAAAGCTGATGTGTTCTGAGTAATAAATATCTGAAATGAGAAAATACATTTTAGTTATATTTTAGTATACAGTAACCTTTGATAAGAAAAAAAATCACTGATTACACTGAAGGACGAAAACCAAAAATACATCACTCGGCATACGTTAGGTAATAGGTCTTCAATAAAGATATGATGGGAAATAAAATCTATTAAGTCAGTTTCCTTTTAAGGGAGGACATAGGTTTAATTTACAAAGTTATCTTTTATGGTTAAAAGGTTTTTATTCCTTCCATATCAATTAACTTAATAAATTTCAGATGATAACCAGAGATTTATCATTCTAACCAAAAGTTGATTTAAAAAAGTAAAAAGTCTTATTTTGCTTGCTGACATTCAAACACTCAACTCTCACTGGGAAAACACTCAGAGGGAAAAAAAAAGCCTTCTAACTGTACTAATTGTAGGAAAAGTTACAATAGAACAGATTTAATTTTCTGATATATAGAGGGGGAAAGCATTATCTGGTTAATTTTTAATAAAAGGAGCAACTAATTCAACATATGCCTAAAGTATGTGATTCACACTGACAAAGTCTTAGAGTCTTCTTTTATTTTTAATATGTATATTAAATCATATCGAATCCAAATCATAAAGGAGAATCAAATCTTTTTTTAACCCAAACATCAACAGCAACAAGCAGCCGCTAATGAGGCATGGGATAAGCCCACTGTGGGACAGTAGTCCTTTGGATTAGGGAACAAGAGAAAACTGTTTGGCCAGTTTCATTTCGTTGTCTATGGAGAAACAAAAAATTATGGGGCTGTAGTCAGAGAATAAACTGACAGAATGAATTCTACATGTCTCACGAAAACAAACACCCTCTCTTTTTCATAACTTATTTGTATAATATAACTTATTTATATACTATATGATACATTCTAGTAGTTCAGGATTAATCTCACTGATATGCTTTTTTAAAAAAAGCCACTGATTTTTTTTTAGGAGATATTGCCCCAGAAACACCCAAACAAACCCAAAACATACATCTGCTGTTTATATTTAAAATGTGAATTGATACATTAAAAAAAAAAAGCTATTTCTCCACAAACACCTAAACGCCTTGCTCCTACTAAATGTCTCCCCTGGCTACTGTGCAATATCTTCTGTTATTTGACAAAAAGGAAAGACATGCTTACACTTTCTTAAAGAGGTTTCTATAGGTGATGATCTTCAGCTTCTCAAGAATAAGGAAAATACCACAGCGAATAAAGAAGGTTTCATGTTTTGTTAGAGCTTCATTCAGGAGCAGAAGATTTCCTTCACTATGGTGATTAATAGAAAAGACAGACAAGTGTAATTTATTATTCCAGTGAAAATTACCAATTTTTACCTAAGACAAATGCACATGAATTAACTGTAAGCTATTTTAAAAATTAATAGACTGGAGAACATACTATACCTCACAGCTTTGGTTACTTCTGCAAATTGCATAAGATGATATTTTTTCAAAAGCTCAACTGTTGGCATATGACCCTATGAAAAATGTTTACATTTGGTGAATAAAAATTTTGGTATCTATAAATTGAACAAGTCTTTATAAACTCCTATCCAGGAAATAATAAAGCAAAACAAAAAAAGTTATTGACTGATTTCTTAGAATTTATTACTCCAAAAGATAGCTGTACAAGGATGTTTTTAATACAGGAAAAGTAATTCAATCAAATCTAACAAATATGATCTATTTCTTTTTAAATACCAAAAATAACTTTAATAGGAAGAAATAAAATACAACTAAAATGAAATGAGAGGTGTTACATTTTCCTTGTGTTGGAAATCAGTCTCGGGTAAGGTTAGCTAACTTACACATTTTGTGAAAATAATAAATGATTACAACAAAGGGGACCATGGTTTTAAAGGAAGGTAACAGAAGTGTAAAGCTGCTGAGATGTCTCCAAAATATTCATCATATAAATTAGTTCTACCCACCTCCCAAATCTCTTTTCCTCTATTATTCCAAGATACTGATAAACTAAGAATATAAAATTAGCAGTCACAGCATCATTTCTTCCACTTCAAAGTCAATAGATCTATAAAAATGAAGATGCACAACCACTCACCAACAGCATTTTTACTGGCAGCAGATATATCAGAATCATTCTTTTATTTTTCTGACTTGAACGGTGACAATGCTCAAAGGCAAATGATAGATATTCTTCAGCTGTAGGGAGATAACACCCACCCCAAGAATATTTAAATTAAAGGTCATCCTAAACAATTTTCAGTACTTCTTCTTCAACTTTAGAGTAATATATATTATGTTCTATCCCTACTATCCCTAGGACAAAAAATAGTCTCTTTTTCACATACCAAAATGCAGTCTAATTTAAATTCTGTAATCAATGATTTTTCCTAAGGGTAGGAAAGATTCAACATGGACTGCCTGAGATGGTCTACTTTCTACAAATGAGTAAAACAGGTGGGGAAATTATGTCCCATTAACACTGACAACAACTGTCTAAGGTTATGTGGCAAGGTTGAAGCAACAATAATCAGTCTACAAAAAAGGCAACAACACACATACTTGGAAAAACTGAGTATGATAAAAAACGTAATCTCAGTAGAGACTTCTGAAATGAACATGGTCATGCAGGATAAAAATGGCAGAGTAGCACCCACTATTCTCTATAATGATTACAAGCAGACTCTTAACAGTATAGACTTGCGAATATGATGAGCAAGTGAACTCAGCATAGCTACAAAGTCTAACATAACAAACAGGGTATCCGTTAACATATTCACTCTGTTCTTGGATACCAATATTAAAAAATGATTCTATTGTATGATTTAATATAATTAATAAATTAAAATTTGAAATAAGTCCTGCTAAGGCAGAGGTCTACTTTTAGAAGATTTAAATAAATGACGGGAGTGATTGAATGTTTCTGTGTTCTTCAAATCACTATACTGAAAATAAGATCACGATCAGGTGATCTCTTTACTTCGTCTTTGATGTTTGTCTTTGACAAACCATAAATGCCATTTCCTACAAGATACTGGGGGAAATCTGAAGCACAGAAACTGGGGACTGTTATAGCAAAAACCTGGGTTGACACTGTGCTTTTGAATATCGTAAGTATTTCCTCCATGTCTACTAAGTATGAGCCTTTCTGTTGATTGGTCAGGTCTGTAACCTTGAAACCAATTTTTTTCCCCTTTGGTACAAAACTCTGAAATTATAACTCAATGAAAAATGTTGTTTACTTGACAAAAATTTGTTTTACAATTTAGGAACATATACTTTATTATGTGAGATATACTTACATATCTTATGTGAGATATACTTATATACTTATAAATTTTAAGATTATCCTTTTAATTTAAATCACATCAATATTAAAGCTATGATGGCTTCAATTATTACGGGTATAATACTAAATTCAATTCTAGAAAATTAGGTATCTTTTTTTAAAGTTGAGCACCTGCTCAAAGGAAAAATATTAGTACACTAAATGCTAACTAGAATGAGTTTAAAACAAGTTAATCTGCAAATTCAGAGCATTTTTAAAAAAAACAACAAAACCTATTCCAGTCATTTTTTTCCCTAAGTTTCAGGCTTGGTTAAAAGATAAACTAATTTGTATAGTCCTGTAGAATAAGATACTACAATTGCTGGCAAAATAAGGAGTTTTTACACTATTACCAAGTGTTTGCAGCAGGTTCATTCAACAGATGGTTGGAGTATGATCTAAATGATTTAATACAAGTGTTACACAGAACAACCTCACTACTGTTAAACAAAAATCCAAAAACAAACAAATAAATAGCGCTGAGAAAACTGATGATGACAACTAAGGAAGTACAAAATTAGAAAAAACAGTAACAATTTTCTCAGTGTTGGCTTAATGATGGCTTTAAAATTAGAAACAACAGAAAACTCTGCACGTACATTAATCACTAACAGTAATTAAAAGAAACCACTGGAGACAAAAGGTACAAAGCTTGCTAACCAAGCATCAATGAATTCAGTGACTGTAAACTGAACTTTAAAATTCCAATCAACAGACCACGTGACTATAAAATCACTTAACATATTCTTCATGTGTCAATTTTATCATCTCAAATAAAAGGATAACCCGAGGTTTGCAAACACAATGTTTTTCAAGTATAAAAGTTATAGCTTATTTTAAGCATATTTACTTCCTCTAAAGCTGAACAGGTGGAAAACTGAAAGCAAATGTAATCAGGCATAGCCAACTAGTATTTTACACTGCTTATTAAATGTCAGAAACCGAGGTAAAGGCTGATGTGAGCTAGCAATAAGGCGGCTACGTATATTTATATATGTACGTATGTGTGTGTATGTGACATACAAACACACACACGAAGCAGATACATCATGCAATCGAGGGATCAATTAAAGGAATTCTGCTGTTTAACTTACAGGAGCCAAGACTTACTAGGGACATGATAGCTATCTTCATGAAACTGGAGATTAGTCATATTAAAGTGGGATTAAATTTGTTTTGCATATCTTCAAGATGCAGAATGAATAACGGTGGATGTGAAAAATGTATATTACTGCTTGACAGAAGGAAAAACTTCCTAACCTGGAGAGCTAGCTGAAGATGGCAAGTGCTGCCTCAGGACAGAGTGGAATGCCTATGACTTAAGATTTACATTAGAGGTTAGATGACCCTTGGTCAAGAATTTCTTGTTCAGGTTCAGGCTGGACTAGGAAAGGCCAAACTTGTCACACTACTCTTAGCTCAACCCCACCCCTTACTTCTTTATTTCTGTTGATGGAGTCACTCTCCTACTTGTCATTCACAATTTAGGAACAATCTTTTATTCTTCCCTTTCCCCAAACAACATATCCAATTGATGGGCAGGTTCCTATCATTTCTACTTAGGGAATCTCTCTCGCATCTGTGCTTTCCTTCTTCCCTACTGCTACCACCCTAGTTCAGGTATTCATTACCTCTTCTCTGGATTATTATACAAGTTTCCTAAAAAGCCTGTCTCCAGTCCCTCTCTTCTCCACTCCCTTCACATAGATATTAAGATCACCTTTTTGATTAACAGAGAAGATCACGTCACTCCCCTACACAAAACCCCAAGTGGCTCATGACTGCTCATCAGTGCCTGGCTTCCCAATCTTGCCCCATCCTCTCACTTTGCCTTTGCAGTCTCCCAGCCCTGAAACAGACTCAGTCCACCTCAACCTGCTGGAAACCTTTCCCTTTCTGCAATGTCCAGCTTAGGTGTCACAACCTTCTCCAAGCCTTTGCTAAAGTCCCTCAAAGGAGTGGTAACTTTTCTCTTTGCCCCTTTTTTATGGTATTTAAAAATGTCATTAGAGCTATTCGTATACTTGTCTTATTCTTCCACCAAGAATACAAGCAGGGATTGTGTTGTTTCATCTTTGTATCCAGAGTGTAGCAGAGTATATACTATACAAAGTTATCACTCACTGGATATTTGGGAAATTGAATAAGAACTTTGAAATACATATATTTTGTGTTTTCTTCATTAACAAATACAAAAAAGAGGAAGGAATGAACAACTTTCAGCCTGTGATATTGGCTGTCAATTGTCTGTTGGAGGAGAGCACAGAGTCTTCTCTTGGCAGGAGCTATGAACGTTCAAATGTTTGATTTTCACTATTTTTTAAGCAGCTTTAGCTCCAACAAAGAACATAATCCAGCACCTGTTACCTGTTGTCCTAATTAGAACTGAAATACAGTTACTACTGTATTATAAGCTGAAGTTTTTTTTAAATTATGAAGTATGTTGTTTTCAATCCCTCTATTAATATCAATAACTTATTCTATTAGAATACCTTGCTTAAAATCACTGTCAAACATCGCCTTGCGACCAACATAGTACTTGTATGTAACTCTCTGTGCTGTGCTGTAGTCATCTTTCAGATTTGAGCTATCAATTGCTCTAATTAGGGGCTTACAAAGATGAAGTTTGTTGATCTGTAAAGAGGAAATTCAAATTAGCACATAATACACAAAAATTAAATAAATTAGATAAAATCATACTACACTATCTCAATAAGAATATTAAAATCATTCTGTAAAATGGAAGAACTGGGGTTAAGATAAATGTAGTATTTGTGAGGTAATCTTCCTAGAAAGAAATGCACTTTATAAATATACATTATTATCAAGTATTAAACTAGAAGCCTACCTTAAAATAAATTTTAAACAGCTGATTGACCAGAAACAGCATTCCCCACTTCTTAGAATCATCTATACCAGCACGGCTGTTGCAAGAGATTAAGAAAAAAAAAGAAGTGAAATTTCTGTAACTAGGAAAAGTGAGAACAACAAACAATCGAATAAGCTTTTGGCAACAAAGGTGTAAAAGCCAAGGGCCCTTCACACTCCACTACTAAAACGGAGGCAGGAAAAAAAGGCCTTATCTAATATATGAAATTGAAAAGGCTGAGAATCAGGAATTGTAATCCTGATTCATCATCTCTTAGGCCCAGTTGTCCAACCTATCCTATAATTACAGCAATGTTATGCAAAAACTTACTGGCTAAAAGCAGTTTGGAAAAATAGAAAAGGTCAAGAAATGTCCTATTACATGAACATAAAAAAAGGTGAAAATAGAACACTTTAAACTGTAGTTAAAACCAAGCTGCCCATTCCATTGCGCTCTTTACATCCTCTAACTCTATTGTCAACAAATACCCTTCCATCTTCAACTCACTCAAGTTCTACCTCTTCACTCTAAACAAAACCTTTTTCTCATCTGTGGACCTCACATCCCTTGAGACTGTCTTCACTGGAAGTCATTCTTCATGACTGACAGAGCTATGAGAATTAGTGTCCACACTACTCCTTGTTTTCCCACAGCCACTTCCAGACTATTCTTCTGCCATTCCCTCTTAATGGCCTCTCCTTCAAGTTCCATGTAAGCCATCTGTATGATCTTCTCCCCATATTTTTGTATGTTACCTTTATCCTTTACTTTCAAAAGGGAAAACTGCATTTTAAAAACACTTTTATAGAATTTATAGAATCACAGGACTTTAGAGTTAGCAGGGACAACAGTAAACCCCTCTCATCTTATAGATAAGAAAACTCTATTCCAGGGAAATCAGTTGACTTTGCCAAGATCACACAGAGAAAGGAAGGGAAGAGAACAGGTATTTACTAAGTACCTACTATGTTCAAGGCACTGTTCTAAGCACTTCACAAATATTATCTTAATTGATCCTCACAACAACCTTGCTATTATTACATCCATTTTACAAATGAAGAAACTAAGGTAGACCTGCAGAAGGTCACTCAGCTAACAAAGAATCTGAGGCTAGATTTGAACTTGGGTCTTCCTGACTTCAGGCTCAGCACTCTAGTGCTGTGGTACTGCCCTAACTAGGACTCAGGTTTCTCAATTCTTGGGATAATGTCATTACTTAATGTTGTATCAAACCCAGATCCTTTTCCTTCCAACATTTTAGTGAGTGTTGGAAAGTAAGAGATATATTCCATTTAAAGAGGGGAAAAAATTTAATTGACTTTGTACAAATATTAAAAAGATATACATGCTTGCCCCCGAATGTTAAATATCTGAAAAGCCACTGTTTTAGAGTATGAAAGTCTGCCAACACAAAATAAGAGGCACAGAAATACAAACCATAAACTGTATATTTCTTCCCTAATAATGAGCCTTTGTTTGGTGCCTTTGAGAGCACAAATTAATATTCAAGAGAGTACATGCATAGCCATGCGTGGGTAGGCACAGGTTAGACTTCTTTGCTTTACCTACCAGAAGGAGAAAGGAAAGATATCAAAATTTCAACTGAAGGAAACTCTGTCTCCCTTGAGTCTGGGAAGCATAACCAGTAAGGGAGCCTTTTTGGAAGATCTTCATATAGTTTCTCTTGTTCAAGTATTTCAGTCATGTCTGACTCTTTTGACCTCATTGGGCTTTCCTTGGCAAAGATACTGGAGTGGTTTGCCATTTCCTTCTTCAGCTTATTTTACAAGTGAGGAAACTGAGGCAAACAGGGGTAAGTGACTTCCCCGGGTCACAAAGCTAGCAAAGTGACTGAGGCTCATGCGCAGGTCTTCCTGACGTCAGGTCTGGTGTTC
>CM053771.1:404854396-404981988 GCA_028658325.1 Potorous gilbertii | reverse complement strand
ACTTGTAGTATGTTCCTATCAGGGATCCATATGGCAGCTTTGTTATGTTTGGTAGCATCTGTGAAGACATTTGGTCCATCCACTGGTTTATCAACAAAGGGACTTTGTGGGATGGATAGGGGCAATTGTTGCCACCCCTTAAGGTAGGGGGGAAGAGGACCACTAGTAACAGGATGAGTAGTAAGTAGGGAAGCCCAAAGAAAATTATGGGAGGCTAATTCCTGGAGGGTCTCAGGAGAAATATTAAGGTGAAAGGTAGGTAACTGACCAGCTATTTGACGACAGAAGAGGCTGGTTTTTAATAACGTGGCAGTTCTCCCTGGGCGGGTACCGACCCCTAGGGCGGCTCCTATCCGCTCAGGCGGCCCATGCCGACCCCCGGACCCCTGACAAAACCAAAAGATGGTTCTTGCTATATAGGCGCTCAATTGAGATAATAACCATCAGGAAGCAGCATAAGGAGCTCCTTCCCCTCTAAAACAAAAACAAAGTTCTCTTAACTGGTCTACAAAACATGGTAAAACAAATTCTGATGGTAAAATTCAAGAAAGTCACAGTGAGTCATTCTTCCAGCCCAGTTCAACTGACGAAGAGGCAGAGAAGTTTGTAGACAATGGTGAGATAATCCAGAGAAGAGACTGAGCACAAGTGCAAGAGAAATCATCTGATAGTGTCACCCACCATCCACTTCCAAGTCACACATCCAGGACAGACTAAGGAGGTGACCTGCACCCAGAGTGACATTCTTTGGTAGAGTAGAGGCTGTAGGCCTTAGGCTGTGTACAGAGAAAGAAGAGCTAAGTTTAGAGATAAGCAGCAGTTGCCCCGCTCAGACCCCAAAAGCAGATTAGGGTTATCAGTTCTAGCTTTTAGCTGAGTCTGAAGCCTGTAAAGGAATAACCAGGTCAAGAATTTCAGATCAAAGGAGAGCCTGAACCAGCTTCCAGCTTGGTTGACAGCAGCGAAGTATAGCAGTAGTCTACTACTGCTAAGACCCAAAACCAGGTCAGGAATTCACAGACCTCAAATCAATCAAATTGGAAAAAAAAAATTTTTTTAAATCACTCAAATTTTGTCCTGGATCAAACCACTTTGGAAGCACCAAACTGTCCCTTATATTATGGACACAGCACTCAATATCCCAAAAAAAGAGCACAAAGATACCTGTTCTCTAGAAGTACTCAGAGCCCGGCCCCAACATCAGGTCTGAAGTAAGAAAATAGGCTGGAAGATTGTAATGGTAATTTAAATGGAAAGATCTTTCCCATTCATTAATAGGCCCCTGTGACCTACTTAAATTAGGATTCTGCCTAAGTCACATGTGGTAGGAGGAGCTTGCTGAATGGGTGAAACAAGAAGGGTGGAGCAGAACTGACAGGAGAGGAAGTTATTGAGAGCAGTTAGGGAAGAGGGAGAGGACACAGACAAGCAGAGTGTTTCTTTGTTTGTGGGAAGTTGGGGTGGGGAGAGGAGAGAAGGCTTAGAAAAGCCTTCCAAGGTGCCCTGTAATGCTAATGTGTGTTGACTTCTTGGTTACTATGATTGATTTGGCTTTCTGGTATGTGAACAAATGTTTTTCTTCTGCTTTCTATATGGAGAATCTGTTATACTATGCGATTCAGAACTATGCTGGCATATTCATAGTCCCCACCAGAGCTGTGAATATTGCTTTGGTGATACATTTGGTGTCATGAACAGGATTGAAGGGTATAAAATCTCTATGTGGAAGCAGAAGGATTTAGAGGAAGAAATGAACATCCCAGAATGAGAGGATTTACTTTATTCCTTCCCAGCAAGGGAATGGCTAAAAGCACTGGACCCTGTATTCAGGGATGGGTACAATTTCTATGGTATATTCTTTCTTAGGTAATTGCCCATTTTTCATCAGTAGTTTGACCTGTATGGCTGATATTTCAGCCCCTCCCATCCTGTAATGGTGATAGGAATACCATGTTTAAACTCATCAGGGTTTCCATACATAAGGGAGGCGTCTACCCCAGTATCTATTAATACCCTAGCTATTGTATTTGATCCATTTTTCCTACAGTCAAATTGATATGGATAGGGTCTGTAATCTCATCTGTGTATTTCTTTAATCTGAGCTGGGGATCAGTCAGTTTCCTATTCTGTCTGAAGGTGTGGCAAATTTGGATACAAGGGTTCAAGAGCATCTGCAGGGGCAGTTCTTATTTCTCTATACCATGATAATTGTACCCATTCCAGAATACATCATTGGAATAGATATACTGAGAAGTATGACTTTAAATTTACCTGAGAGGACATACCAATTTGAAGTAAGAAATATAGGAATGAATACAGTTTAGTGGAAAATAAAAATTGACCCAATCACTTTACCTGAAACCTTTCAAACTAATTAAAGCAGTATTGTGTGCCAGGTGGGCAAGATGAAATTACCAATACTATAAAGGAATATGTTGAGGTTAAGACTGTTAAGTCTCTACAACCACTTGATGGAATAGTCAGACAGGACATGGAGGATGGCAGTGGACTGCAGACAAGTGAATAAGGTGACTCCACCCTTGTATGCTGTTGTTCCAGATACCGTTACCGGAACAGAAAGGATCCAAAAATATGGTGGGACTTCGTACACAATGACTTATTTAACCAATGCTTTCTCTACTATCCCAATAGATTCTAAACAATGGGACCAACTTGCTTTCACTTTGGCAGAGCCAAAAATATATATTTTCATACTTGCCACAAGGATATCTGCACAGTCCCACTATCTGCTATAGGACTGTGCCTGAACATCTGGATAAATTAAAGTTACCTGGTGTACAGCTTACCCACTACTTGGATAACATTATGATACAAGGAAAAAATGTAAGAGAAGTGGAGAATTGTTTGATGCTTTTAATTTAATGAAAAGGAAAGGGTGGGAAATTAACCCTGCAAAGATTCAAGGGCCACCTCAAACTATAAAATTTGGGGGTATACAATAGGATAAGGGGCTGCAAGAGATTCTCCCGCAAGCTCAACAAAAGATTCAAGATTTTCCTATCCCCATCAATAAGAGGGCCAAAATTTGTAGAATGATTTGGATATTGGTGACAATACATACCGCATCCAGGACAAATTTTGAAACCCTCATACAAAATTACTAGGAAAAAATATGAATTTGACAGGGGGACTTGGGCAGAGTAAAGCTTTTGAAGAAGCAAAAGCTACTATACAATTGGCCCTAGATTTATGGCCTCTGCAAAGTGGAATTACAAGTGACTATACAGGACGAATATGCAAACTGGAATTTATGACAAAAATAACAAAGCTGAAATATACCCTTGATTTTGATCTAGGAAACTCCCTTTATCTGGAATTCAATATATCCCTTTTGAAAAGCAGTTGTTAGCTGCATACTGGGCATTAGTAGAGGTTCAACAACTGATTGGCCCAGGAGGTAATATTAAGGCTTGGAATTCCAATTATGACCTGGGTAATGAGTACCCCAGCTTCTCATAGAATTGGACATGTGCAAGAGGCCAGCATAACTAAATAGAAATGATATATTCAAAATAGATCTAAAGCAGGCAAAAGTGGAGTTTCTGCTTTACATGAATCTATAACAAATATAGTACTGAGGGAAATGATCCATCCCCTGAACCAAAGCAACAAGTTGGTAAAATCTTTGCTAAAATGGAATGTGGGATGTGATGGATTAACTGAACGAAAGAGACATGCATAGTTTACTGATGGGACAGCCATGAAAGTGGTAATCTATAACCCATGTACCAGGCAGACTTTGGAAAGCACTAGGATAGGTAGAAGCAATCAATATGTTGAATTTATGGCAGTACATCAAGCTACGGAAACAGAACAAGGAGCAGAGTGTCATATATTCACTGATTCATGGGCAGTTAACTAATGGGTGAGCTACATGGATGCCCATGTGGAAAAATCTAAATTGGAAAATAAGTGGCAAACAAGTCGGAGGGGGGAGGGGAAGAATTATGGGAAGATATATGGGACGTCTCTGATTACTATTTTGTCAGTTTTTCGTATAGATGTTCATGTGGCCCTCATCACACCAGAACGTGAGTACAACGCACATGCTGATCAACTAGCCAAGACTGCTACTAAATGGATCCATCAAACAGCTGGCCATTTAGGGGTCTAGGACACACACCAGTGGGCACAAGATTAAGGTATCAATATCACTTATTCATTGCTTAAAAAAGTAGAAGAGCTATGTTATATATGTGAGTTATAAAAGGAACGAACTATTCCTCAGGCTGTAACTGGAGACATAGCAAGGGACAAAGTATCAGACCCCTATCCCAAGAAAAAGGATGCAATTTTATATGTGCTTGTGTTGACATCTACTCGAGTGTACAGTGGCTTGTCCCTATAAGAATTTGACCCAGAAAAACACCTGTAAAACTCTAGATTCATAAGTCTATATTATGGATCCCCAATGTAAAACCAAAGTGACAACGGTCACATTTGAAAGGAAATGAAATGATGAGATATTGTGTACGAAACAACATAGAATGGATATATCATATTCCATATTATCCACAAACATCTGAGTTAATTGAAAGAATGAATGGACCAGTTTAGGAAGTTAAGTTCTAATAACTCTTATCAACACTGGAAAAATAGATAATTTGTTCACTGCATTTGAATAATAGACCATTGGGAGGAAGTATACCTCTAGACAGAATGTTGACCCCAAATCGGCAAACATGTAAGATCCCAAATATTGAGTACTGGACTGTGAGGCCAGATGTCCCAGTCCCATACCTAGGGACACCTAGTTTGGCAAGATATGGTTTACACTGTTCAGAGACCTTTAGGTTGGATAAAAAAGAAAGAAGAAAATCATCTATTGGAGTATGTATGAGAATTCCGAAAAATCATTTTGGATGGATGTTACCTCCATCAGGATTAAGCAGCTGGAGGAATATGTGTACTAGGTGGAGTGATAGATTCTAATCATCAAGGAGAAATTATTGTGACATTTCAAAATTTTGGTGAAGAACCCATACATGTAAAAATGATATTACAATTCAAGTGATTATTATGTCTTGTAAAACAATACCCTTTGTGAAAACTGACCCACCTTCCCAAATAAGTAGCAGAGGAACTGAAGGGTTGGGTTTTACTAACAGAATAAAATTGGGAACTGAAGTACAGGTAAAATGGAAGCCAGAAAATGTTCCAAATTTGTTATATATTACAGCACATAGGAAAGATAATACCATAACAGCTGTTTATTCAGGAGAAGATGATTACTAAAATGCATCCCTAACTCATATATTCTGCCGTGAATGAGACTATGATAGTGAGCTCATAAACTCTAGAAGCACAGCTGACCCTACCTATCCTGTTTCTGGTTATTGCTTCCTTGTTTTTTTGGTTTTTTGTTTGTTAAATCTGTTTGCCAGATTTGTTTTCTGCAGGCTTAGTACCCTCTACCTGCAGATGCCTGATTGCCTGAGCCGAATGTCACCCCCTGTCCACGACTGTGATCTGTCACCCCTGGACCTGGCATCAACCAAGCCCTGGAGGCCAGTTAAAGAACTGACTTCTCAATTGTGACTTCTTGGGGCAGTGACAAGCTCTACATCCAATCTCGGCAGGAAGCAGCTATGGAGGAAGAGCCCTTCACCCCTTACCCCAAGATTTTAGGCCCCACTTGTTCAAGGGGGGAATGATGGAGTGCTTGTGCTCAAGTCTCAACTTAAGACAGCTTTATGTGCTTGTTTTGTGGGATCCCTGCTATATTTTTGTAAAGTTCTGTTGACACTAATTGACTGATATTATTTTATATGCTTATTTTCTGTTATTCCTGTTACAATTCTACTAATACCAGTTGCCCCACTGACCTATGTAATGAATATGAAAGATCTTGGGGCCAAATATAATGGTAATTTAAATGGGAAAATCTTTCCCATTGATTAACAGGCTCATGAGAGCTGCTTCAATCACATGGAAGCCTAAGTCACACGTAGAGGGAGAAGCTTGCTGAAAGGGTGGAGCAGGACTGAGAGGCAGTTACTGAGAGCAGTTGGGGTGGAGGGAGAGAGAGAACACAGGCAAGCAGACAGCTAAGCTCCTGACCTGAGTGTTTGTTTGCTTGTGGGAAGGCCCCAGGGGGGTTGGGGTGGGGGGTGTAAGGCTTGGAAAAGTCTTCCAGGGTCCCCGGCAGTGCTAATGTGTACGGATTACTTCTTGATTACTATAACTGATGTGGTTTTCTGATTTTGGGATTTGGCTTTATGCTATCTGAATAAATGCTTTCCTTCTGCTTTCTACATGGAGAGTCTTTATACTTTGTGACTACACTGGCATATTCATAGTCACCACCAATGCTAGGAATATTGCTTTGGCAATACAAAGGTTGAGCCACTATAAAAAGCTATTATTATGACCGAGATTCTCAAGACACAACAAAAGAAGAGAATGCTTCCAAAACATGTACCAGCAAAGCCTCAATGAAAAACACAGTTTTAACATAAATTCAACTAGAATTCTTGGGAGAAATGAGGTTAAAGTTTTTTGGGGTTTTTTTTAAGTTTAAAATGTTGTTATGAATGAGAGCGCTACAAGAAAAGAACTGGAAAAGAAATGAGAGCTCAGTAAGAAATAGAAAGGAAATTAACAGCTTGGCACAAGACATACAAAACCTTGTTCAAACAACAAACTCCCTGAGAATCTAAATGGATCATATAGAAGACAATGACTCCATGAGACAATAAGAAATACTAAAGTTAAGTGAAAAGACTGAAATAAAAAAAGAAGAAAATATAGGGCTTTTCATAGCAAAAAGAAATAGATCAAGAAGAAAAACAGGGCATGGATAGGAAAAAATGTAGTAATTATTAGACTATGTGAATGCCAAGACCCCCTCTTTTTAGGGGGTCTAGACATCATATTTAAAGAAATCTTAAAAAAAAAATGCCCTGATCTCTCAGAAGCAAAAGACAGAATGACAATAGAAAGAATCTATCAGTCATCCACTAGAAAAAGGTAAAAAAAAGGAAAAGAATCCCTCCCCCCTCCCGGAACATCATAGCCAAAAATCAGAGCTTCCAGGTTAAAGAAAAACATACTGCAAACTGTGGACTCATAAGCAGGATCACACATAATATAACAGTGACAACCATAAAGGACTAGAGAGCTTAGAATCAAGCAGAAAACTTACAACCAAGAATAACTTACCCAGCAAAAGTGAGTATAATCCTACAGGAGAATAAATGGTTGATACATAGATAGATATAGACCTATAGCCAAAGATACATATTTGTGTATGTGTGAGTGTGCATCCTTTAACCAAATAGATGTTTTTTAAATATTCCTAATGAAAAGACCAAAATTGTGTAGAAACTCGTTAATACAAACACTGAAGTCAGAAGAAATGTTAAAAGGTATAACATGTAAACAACCATAAGAAACTAAACAAGAATAAACTGCTTACATTCAAATATAGGCAGAGAATATATGTGTCTCCACAATTACCAAGGGTCATGAGTCTAATTAGAAAGCATGGAAGTGGTTCTGCTATGCCTTGATAATATAAAGAAGAACCGACTAAGAGGGAAAGGAAAGAAAAGTAGGGGAAAATTATCTCATGTAATCAGGGTATGCAAGTTGACATTTTTTACAATTTGTCTTACACTAGAGGGTCAATCTCATCTGAACTGGTCAAAGGAGGGAAGAATACAAACATACATAGAGCTGGGTAAAGAAACACATTTCACTCAACAGAGAAGGGAAGAAATGAAAATGGAGAAATAGAAGGTAGATTGAGGGAGGGATCAGTTCTAAGCAAAACAAACTTTAAGGATATATAAAAACATTTACTGCTCTTTTTGAAGCAACAAAGAATGGAAATGTGGGGAGGTATCCATCAATTGAAGAATGACTGAACAAGTTATAGTATATAAATCTGATGGAGTGCTATAATCCTATAAGACATAATGAAATGGATGGTTTCAAAGAAATGGAAAACTTATACGAATTGATGAAGAGTGAAGTGAACAGAACAAGGAAAACAATTTACATAACACTATGATAAAAAAAACTATGAAAGACTTAGGAACTCTGGTCAACATAATAAGGAACCACAATTCCAGGGGAATAATAATTAAACATGCTACTCACCTCCTGATAGAGGTGAAGGAGTCAGTGGTGCAGAAGGAGAAATATTTTTTGGATATGGTAAAAGTAGCAATAAGTTTTGTTTGACATTTACATACACATACATATACATACATGAATATATACACACACACATATATATGTTTGTAACAAATGTTTTGTTTTTCTTTAGTTCTCAAATAGGGAGGGGGTTAGGAAGGAGAAAAGGCAAATTTTTCTAATTAAAAAAATAAAATACAGAATTTTTCAAAGACTGAAGGTCTTCAACATAAAGAATAAGAGGGTATAGAGGAGTTACTATCTGTACAGGTGAGGTGATTATATCAGTAAGACTGTAAATTCACACACATGCTTTTCAACTCTTTAAATAAAGTTCATGAAGTATAAATGGGTATAAAGAGTATAAATTAGACATCTGAGTTCAGATACTGATAATGTGCAGTTTTACTTTGCAAGACTACTTACTATCAAGGGAAGGTTAGGGGAAAGTGAGGTCATTGGGAGAGGGCAGATAATGAGTGATGTACCAAAAAAAAAGTATTGGTGAAATGTTAATTCACAGAAGACTGCAAAAGACAAGAGTCCACAGAGTTTAGTAGATAGGATCCCTGGACTTAAGAGTCAGAAAAATCTGGGTTCAAATATTGCCTTAAGCAATTACTAGCTATATGACCCTCTTATCCTCTACATGCTTCAGTTTCTTCTGTAAAAAAGGAGGTTGTACTTTATGCCTCTAAAATCCCTTACAATCCTAAATCTAGGATCTTATTATCCTAGCACAAAAGTAGAGACATAGACAAGCTGGGTAGTTTTGGTATAGAATTTATTTGTATGTGTATATATGCGTGTATACACACACACACACACACACACACACACACACACACACACAAATAAATTCTGTATACATATACATATATTTAAACTGTAATAGAAGTTCAGTTTCTTACACAATACTCTTGTTTGTTTTATATTGAAATGTTCATGTTCATTACGTTCATAATAAAAAAATTTAAAAATACCTTTACTATACTTTCAAAAGAAAATGAATTAGTAACTGGCATATTAAAAATTATGCATGTATTAAGATTTAAAAGTTTTCTAATCTGTTAAAAAAACAGCATAGTTAGGTACTATAAAGAAATTAAGCAAAATGAATTCCATAGAAATAGAATTCCAATCTAAATATGGATAACAGGTAATGTATTTTTTCTAGGTGCAAAAAATTACAAAAAAGATTTTTTAAAAACAAAAGTTTATGCTTCCTTCATAGAATGACAAGGAAAGAATTAGAAGAGAATGCAAAACTAGAAAAGAAAAATAGATGGTTATCATAACCAAAAAAAAGAGGCAATCACTACTACCAAAATGATCTAAAGCTATATCAAGGGTGTGTAGCATACTTGCAAATCCCTGATGAAAACAAGAAAAAGAAAAAGGCTGACTTGTAGAGCAGTCGCACGACTGCGAAAAGTATGTAAAAAATATAAAATCCCACTGTGTTTACCGAACCCAGAGAAAAAGCATTTGCCACACAAGAAGCCCATGTTAACATCACACAAGGTCTCCCTCAACAATCCTGCGATTTCAGCATCACGGGAGAGCCGAAGACACATCCTCACAACAGGCGCTCCTCCCTGTCCAGAAGAGTGTCTGGAGAGTCTCACCTGCTCCCGGGCCTCCTCAACGAGATCCGAGGACCTTCAGACACCAGCCAACAGCCAAGAGAGGGGCACCGGACCGGGACACGGAGGTGGAGGGGAAGTATAGCTAGTCTATGGCCGCACATCCAGGCATCTCTAACGTTATCTGAGCTGACCACAACCAAGCCTCAGCACTCAACGCCAGGCAGGCTGAGCTGCACGTGGGACAGGATGCCGGACTCCCGGCCACCCAAAACCCGCCTCGTGGAAACAGAAGGAAGGCCTAAGTGCCAGGCACGGGCCGCTGACCGCGGGGCCCGCCAAGGGGCATTCCGTTTTCTACGGAAGGGGGTCGGCCAGGAGGCAGGGGTAGCACCAGGTGCGGGAACAAGGGCCCCGCGAAGGCACCCTCGGGAATGCGAGTTCTCAGCCCGAGCGGGGGCTGCCGGCCCCTTCGGGAAAGTGCTTACATGAGAAGAATGCACAGGACGGCCACGGAGACCAGCTCTCTCCAACACAGTTACCCGAGAATCTAAAAAGGGCGTGGCCCTCAGGTTCACAAGGTCACTCCTGCTCGACCAGGTAGAAACAGGGCTTCGACACGTAGCCAGCGCGGATGCCCTCGGAAGCCCCCCACGGCCGCCGCCTCCCCCGGGAGGTGGAAACCTTCCCCACGATCCCCGCACGTCGCGGCGGACGAAGGGGAGCACAGGCACCCTAACAAAAACCAATCTGCGGGCGAAGGAAGCGGATCCCGCACAGCACGCACAACGCCCGCAGGGCCGGCACGGGCGGCACCGAGCCGCGCTCCCGGAGTCGAGCGAGAAAGGAAAACTGTCGCAAAACCGCTTCCCGCTCCGCCTCCCCCGACCGAGCGGCCGCTCGGACTCTCCGGGCCAAGGTACACGCCGCCAGCGGGTCCGAGCGGTCGCTGCCCCAGCTCGCGGTGGGGGGAGGGGCCGCGGCCCCCGAGGGGAGGCCGGCGGGGACGTTACCTGCTGTAAGTACTGGTTGATGGTGATGTGCGCCATGAAGGGGACGGCTCCAGGGTCTCGAGAGGTTTCGGGGCCAGGAGGAGCAAGGGGAGCGGGCGGAGAACGGAGAGAGCAACGGCCGCGGCCAAGGCGCCGGGGGCTAGCGCGAACTTAGTGCCGAGCGGCTGGGGTCAAAGGTGACGTGGGGACGGACGTCACTTCCCTTTGGGAGCCCCGCCCCTTCGCGCCTCTCTCCGCCGGTCTGCCCGAGCGTGCGCGCGCTCTTGTTTTTCTACCGACTTGTGGAAGCCAGGCGTGCGAGGCTGTGGCCCGGGACGGCCGCGTGGCGGGGCGCGGGGAGCGCCGGACGGAGGAAGCGCTGCGGGGCCGAGGCCAAGGACGCCAGCGCTTAGGTGGGGGAGCCGCAGGGCGGGCCCTGCGCAGGCTCCTCCGCGGACTGACGGGGGCCGGAACCACAGATCGCGGCTGCCGGGGCGGGTAGGAAGAAGGACCGAAAGTTTTCTCTCTGGAGCCGCTTTGGAAACGCTCAGCGGCCGCGACTTTGGGGCTGGTCCGCCCGAAGGCTGCGGTGCCAGCCGTCCGACGCCGCTGCTAGACTCGTGGCGCATTAAATTTTTTACCCAAAATCACCTTGTGTGACGCTTTTGTGACCAAGCCTGCCTCCCTCCTCCCCCGCCTCTCCGTTCACCTCTTCTTCCCTCCGGTCGCCCCACCTCTACGTCACCGGAATGGCGGCCGCCCCAGGGGCGGTCCGGCCTTTGGGCGTGCCCGGCGCCGCGGCTCGCCCGGCGGCTCGTTAAGAGGGCCCGTCCTGACCCTCCTTGGCCTTGACCCCGCCGGCGGGAAAGTCTGCAAGGCTCGGCTTCCCGCGTGTAAAGCACACCGTCCCCGCCCCACAGGCCCAGATGGGAACACACAATGGTCCCGCCAAGAATGGGGCGTCCGGGCCGCTCGCACCTGAGGGAGGGGGAGGGGAGGCGGGCCAGGTGAACAATAGGAAGCGTGTGCGGGCGCGTGTGGAGGAGCTGACGGTTGGGGTGGGCACGTGGGAGGCCGGCTCGGGGGGCGTCGCGCGGAAGTCACCCGGGCCGGCGGGGTGGGGGCGGGGACCGTGTGCGCTGGGGCAGGGGAGGCAGCCGAGGAGCCGGCCTCTCGGGGGTCGGTTGGAAGCCGCGGGCTCCCTCCCCGTCGGCCGCTCCCCCGCCTCGACGCTCGGAGGCCGCCCCGCTCGGCCCCATTTCTCCTGCTCTTCGGGGAAGAAGGAGGTGCCGCCTTGAGAGAAGGGCCGGGGAGGCGCCTCGGAGATTTGAACCTCCGGGAGGAGGAGGAAGAGGAGGGGGGCGGCGGTGGGAGGAGACTCCGGAGCCGCCCCGGGTCGGCCGGCGGGACCCCGGTCAGGTCCTCACCTCGTAGCCGGGCGGTAGTCGCACCGATCACTTGAAGCCTCGGGGAGAGGTGGGGGGGAAGGGACCAGCGGAGAAGCGCCCCTCCCCCACCCGCCCCCCGCTCCCCCTCCCCCAGTGGTCTCCCGCCGGAGATTGGTTGGAACTCCCTGAGCTGTCCCCCGCCGGGGCCTAGTTCTCACCTCCGGAGGAGGGACCGGGGCACCGGGCGGGGGGAGGAGAAGTAGGCGGAGAGACCGGGGCATTGGGGGAAGAAGGAGGAGGAGGAGGAGGAGGAGGAGGAAGCGAGCCCGGGCCGCGGCCGGAGGAGGAAGAGGAGGAGGGAGCGGGGCCCCGGTGGGGGGCGGAGCGGCCGCCGCGGGTTTGTTTTCTCGGCAGTAGACATGGCAGACGAGACCCCCAAGAAGGGGAACTTTTCGGCTCTCGTTGGACACACCAATGGCCTCACGAAACCCGCTTCCCTGGCGGCGGCCGCCGTCGCCACGAAACCCGGGGGGGGCGGGGGCAGTGGCGGCTCCTCAAAGAAATTAGTGATTAAAAATTTCCGAGGTAGGTAAGTGTGTGCAAAGGAGGCGAGGGCGCGGAGGGAGGCGGGCGGGGAGGCCAGCTCGGGCCGGGCCGGGCCGGGCCGCGTCTGGGCTGCTCCCTTTCTCCCCACCCCCAAGGCCCCGGGGAGGGGGGTTGTTGCTTCCAGACTGACCCGTCCCTTCTCCCCTCCCCCCGCGGCGCGCGACGCCGCGGAGGCGGGGAGCCGCCAGGGTGTCAGCGTGTTTTTTTCTCGGGGCACCCAAGAGAAGTGGGGAAGCCTGCTTCCTGCTCCCCCCGACCTCCAGGCGGCGGCGGCGGCGGCCCGCTGGCCCGGCCCGGCGCTGCCGGAGGACTCCCCGAGCTGCATGACTTCAGCGGCAGCCAATGGGGAAGGGGCTCGGCGGAGGGCCGCCGCCTGCACGCGCTGCGCTGACCTTTGGTGACCTCGCTCGGTCGGCCGGGCCCGCCCACTCCTGCGCGCTGGCCAGAGATAATCCTCCTCTTCCTTTCTTACCGTCCGAAATAGCCCCGGCCCCCGCCCCCTCAGGCCCGACTTCCCCTCCTGCTGGCTGGTTAGGCTCGTACGTAGCCGGCGGAGGCAGACGTTAGTAACGGACCTTCGGCATGCCGTACTTGGTCGTTGTGCCCGTTTGTAGCGATATACTTTGTATCCTTCTGTCGATTGTTTCCAGGAGGGTCAGTAAATCTTCACAGGTGTCGGATGTGGGAGGGCTTAAGCCTCCGCGGAGACTGTCGTGCTGTACAGCTTGTTTCCTAGTGTGGCGACGATACCACTTGTCATTTCTTAGTGTTCATAAGAGAGTCTTAAGGCTCTGCAAAGGTTTTTTAGATCTCAGCAATAATACTCATCACTCCTTAAGAGAGCATCTGACTTTTTAAAACTGGTTTGGCTAGTCCGAAAGTTTCTGTAATAAAATAGTACTGTGTACTTTAGTTGATAGTTTTTATCAAATGGGTCTTTAGCAGTTTCCCCCCATTATTCTTGTAGAGTTGATAAGTGAGCCTAAACACTATAGGTTTGATACACATCTAAAAAGGCGTGTTAATTGTGTGAGACAAAGGTGTGGTTGACCTTGGAGTCAGTTCAAGTCCTGATTCCATACTATTAGCATTGTGACCATGGGCAAGTTACTCAGCTTCTCTGAGCCCTAGAAACTCTTAAAAACTTTGAGGGTTGCGCTCGGGAAGGGAATTTGCATCTGAGGAATTTCCTACCACACTGAAATGACAAGCCCAGACTATTTCCACTCTCCCAAAAAAGTATCACCCAATACTGTTAATAAGTAGCACTATAGCAAAAAAAGCAGTACTACTTTCTGTGATGGTACTAGATACATAGCAATTTACCTTTCTGCTAGTTTACACAAACTGGCTATAGTGTTAGAAAACACGCCTCTTTAAATATGTAATATGTACTGGTAATGGAGTCGAGATAATTTATCCATTACTGAACATTTAAAATCAGTACTTAAATTTAAAATGCTTATTCTTTGGAGCCCAGTGTTGTTATAGATTTAAGCGAAACTGTAAACCTGCATTTTGCTTGTACTTAACTCAAGAATCATATTACTTTGCTAGATATATTTATAAAGTTGATTTCTGTGTTAACCTAACATGCCCATTGTTTTGAATGCGTGGTAGGCTTTTTAAAACGATTGACTATGAGCAAGCTATTTTCTGTTTATTTTTTGTCCGCCTTTACAGACAGACCGAAGTTGCCAGATAATTATACTCAGGATACATGGCAGAAACTTCATGAAGCCGTTAGAGCCATACAAAGTAGCACCTCCATTAAATACAATCTTGAAGAACTCTACCAGGTAAGTGTTCAAAAGTCAATGGGATAGAGTTTTGGGAAAATGTTGGTACTTATTAAATTGAGAATGTCAGATTTTCTCTTACTTGCAGAATGTTTAAGCTTGACCAGGAGAGTCTTTGTGAAACTCATCAAATTTCCATTTTCCCTTCCAAAGTATAACAGTAAAAGGTATATTTTATCATGATACAAAAAGATCTTATTCCTCTTTCAGAGATTCAACATAAATAAGCCTTCTGAGCAAATGTAAGGTCTGAGATTTTTCACTGTATTTGGTGCAAAAGTGGTAAGTCTCTTATTGAAGTGTGAATATTGGCAATGGATGATATTTTAATCTGGAGAACAGATTATTCACCATACTTTTTTTAATTGTGAAGACCTCAAGAATTCATTGTCAACTGTCTTAGACAATTGGAAGAAAGTGAATTTTAAGGACACCTTTCTGATATAGCTTACCTTGACTGTGGTTTTTATTTTTCAGGCTTATGATGCTCAGATCTAATGCAAAACTCCTTTACCTGCTTAGCATGACACTTAGCATGATCTTGCTGGTGATGTCTCACAAATGATATAGAACTCATTTGGAAACTGCAGATTGCCTACATAGGGGTAAATTCTTTTTATAGTGCTGCATGATTGTGTTTTTATTTCACCTTTAAGTATTAAAATCAAATACTTTTTTAAAAAATTTAAACATGCAACATTGTAAAAAAAAAAAAAAGAAAAAAGAAAAAAACCAAACCAATCCAAGACCTATGTGGAGATTGTCCTGGGTCAATAGGCAGACTGTAACTTCCACCTAACTTTGGAAACAAAAATGAAGTCACCAGCAGTTAGCATTTCTAGGAAGACTTCAGTCTGTCTGAAGAGCTAGATCTTGATGATAACATCCCCCCAGAGTAAATCATAACTGATAAGTGTGATGTCCCTTTTTACTAAGCATTCAAGCTGTAATTCAAAATTCTTTGAACTAACTACTTTGGAGCTATCCTATGAATATTCTACACCATTGAATGAATTTGGCATTGTGATGTGGAGTAGCTCTGAAAGGGAAATTTCTTGAAACTCACAGAAGTATAGCAATAAGAGATGGAATTAGGACTAATAATATAAAGTACTACAGTAACTTGTGATTTTCACTTTTGTCTTTGTATCTCCCATACCTAGCCTAGTTCCAGGCACATAGTATGTGTTTAATAAATGTTTACTGATTGATTGTAAGAAGTTGCCCTTCATATTTCCAGTGGATATTGATTCTGCAGACTAACTTGTTTGAAGAGAACTGGGAATCTTCTTTTGAACATCTCTGCAGAATCAGGCTAGTGCTCCAGAAGCACTCAGAGGAAATGCATGAGTGCTTCTCTTCTAATGTTGTGGGTTTAACTGTAGTGCAACCCTTTAATGTGGACTTTGAGGATTGTAAAATATCAGGGCTCCTGTAATTGCTTATTCCAGAGTATTCAGTGAGCACAAGAGGGTCTCAGTTGACAGAAAGCATTTTTTGCCCATGTTGAAAATAATTTTTTTCTGTCATCTAATAATTCTTATTAGTAAATTTAGATTGTAGGAATTATTTACACCACCTAAAATTTACCTGCAAGTTATATTGAAAATAAAATTATTTGAAGTATACTTCAGTATCTCAGGGATCCCTGATTTCATTTGTAAGTCCCAGTATCCGTCCAAAACTAATTCATTTCTCTTTAGTGCAGATAAGCTTCCAGAGTTGCTATAGCAAAAAAAAAAAAAAAAAAAACTTAATCCCTCGACTGTCTTTGATGATTAGTCTCTTCAAACGAGTAGACATGTCCTCAGGTTACAGTTTGCCAAACCTTTGCATTTTGGTAGACAGCTGACAGAGACTATATTTTGCTTGACATATGAAGACCCTGGTTTACTTGACCTATAATGATACTTGGAGATGAGACTTTAGTGGAGGATTTTCTAAGCACACAATGATAAAATACAGTATTAATTGTATGTCAAGGGTATGTGGTGCTCCAGTAAGAGTAAACTTTTGCTTTGAAAACTCATTAACAGTTATTCAGTACCTACCACATACTTGGTCAGCTTTTTGTAGACCAAGTCTTTATTACTTGAACTGTACTTTAAAGCTATATTATTTTTATTCTTGTTTGTCAGGCTCCTTAATTTATGATATACTTATCCCCATATGACAATTTCCAGTATAATCTTTTCAAAAGTGATCATTTTCTTTCCAATCTTATGATTTAATTTCCATAATAAATTATATATATGTATATATGATGTAGGTTCCAATATATGTGCTTATATTTGAATGTACAGAAAGTCAAGTTATCCCATGGGGAAAAGAGAAACTTGCCTGAGAACTCTGTGTCTCTTGTTTCTCAGGAATTCCCTCACCTAACATAAGTAGTTTGTAATTCTCACTGTTATATGTAAAATCATTCATATAACTTCTCTAAGCTATGGCAGCTCCTTTCAGGTTTTAAATATTTTTGTATGTTGCCAGCATACCAATAAGAATACAATCGCTTTTAATCGAGATGTTTGATTGTTGATATTTAATGCCTGTCCAGATTGCCTAATCTCAAAATTGGTGACAAAGAAATATTAAATCTTGCTTCAAATACATAGTAGCATCACTTCCCCTGATTTGAAAGGTAGTGAACTAGGCATCTAATATTCATTTATCTAACACTGAAGAAGAACCCCAGGTACTAAAAGTCCCCTTGAATAACTCTGGATTGAGTTTTGGCCAGGTATTCGGATTATTCTAAAAGGAAGTTACGCTATTGACCTTCCTAACAAGTCCATTTTCTTGAACTTAACATTAAATTATCCACAGAATTTGCATATGAAACAATTTTAAGGTGGCTTGATCCTCTAAATCAGAATTGAGTCAGATCCATCATTCTTATTTAATAGTCATCATCATTATTAAGATGATTGGGTTCTGGGATGGCTGTTCCATGCATACAGATTATACGCTGTCAAGAAAGAACTTTTTTTAAAAGTTCTTCATTGTATGAATTATCAGGTGTTGAGGCTTATCTGATCTTTCTGCATTCTCTGGAAAGATTAATAGTAAATCATTTTATGTGTTGCTATTTGCTGTGCAGTACCTGTACTAACCCAATAGCATGCCCTGTGTTGGGATGGTGAGAAGTTTATTCACATGGCTGTTATGGAGAAAATTGTGACCATAACTTTATTTTTGTACTTCTGAATGGTACAGTGTTCACACCTGTCACATAAATCACTGTTTTCTCTGTGAAGACTAGTAAAGCATTTTCAGAATCATTGATCCACGCAGATTAAATGGCCAATTTGCTGATTGACAATACTTAAAATTAATTGTATGTGTGTAAGTGTAAGAAAGCAGGTCTTTGTGTAGCAGCAGGCAGCATTCTTCTGTGTTATACTCAATCTTGTTGATATAATCATTAACTATATCTTGTATTATTTATCAACAGTGGCTGTTTAACATTGGTCTTTATTAAAGTATCACCAACCCAAGGCAAAACCAGATCAGTTAAGATACTTAATTCAGAATAAAGTTGGGCACTGAGACTCGAGGCTCTGTCGTGAATTTAGATAAGGGCATTCAGGGAATTTTCTGAATAGTGTGTTGATTAGGATCAATTTTCTCTGAAGAGGAAAGTTTGAAAGGCTCTCAAGAAAAATTGGAACAGTGGGAGACCAAACTGTATTCTTGGTCTTTCCACAATTGAAACGTACTCTCTTATTTCCGGTCTTCCTAAGCTTCTTAAGCCTCATGCTTAGTTAAAGTGTTTATGGCAATCTAGAAAAAGAATATTCTAAATTACTAGTCCCCAGATCTAATAGAGTTTTCCTTGTTTTTGTTTCATAAAAGCTTATTTGAAGAAAAGGTAATGAAAATTAGCAATTTACATTAATTAGAAACTTCCTTGTCTCCTCTAGTATTAAGAAGATCTATTTGGACAAGGCAGTCTTAGACAACAAATTTAGTTTTAGTAAGACCAGGACAAAAACTTCACCACATAAAGCTAATAAATAACTCCTGTTAATATGTTGCTTTTAGCTTCCAGAGTAATTGACCCAAAACACCCTTGTGAGACAGATAGTGGAAGTATTTTTATCCCTACTTTCCACATGAGGAAATGGATGCTCTGAGAGATTGAATCACCTATCCTTGACTAGACAGTGCGTAGGGAAGAATTCAAATCCAGCCCTTCTGACTCCCAAGCCCAACACTTAACCACTGTGCCAAGCTACCTCTAAGTTAAGTCTAGTGAATTAACTTTAGACTTTTATATTTTCATGCACCATACAGATATATCCAAATACACTAAAGGGCTATACTAATTTTCTTTTGACTATTGGGGTTGTTGGACAAAATTGTCAGTGACTATCATGTGATAATGACTGTAAAGATATGTGAGAAAAGGGAAAGTGAAGAGTTATGGATGATGTAGAACTGAAACTCAGGAGAGAGCCAGACTGGTTGTTTAACCCTGGGAGTTATTATGATACAGATAGTGATTAAACCCCACGTTAGAAGCTTATGAGGTCATTAAACAAGAGAGCGTAGAAGTAAAAAGAGGGTCTGGAACAGAGCCTTAGGGTGTACCCACGATTAGGGTACATGAGATGGGTAATGATCCAAGAATGAGGAATGATTGGACAGGAGGGAGAAAAACTGTCACATAGAGAGGTGTTGAAAGTCTGCAGTTGGAGAAAATGCCATCAGATTTGGCAGTAAAATAGATAACTGTTTACCTCACTGACTTGATATTATCATAAACTAAGTTGCAAAAGATTGAGAAGCAAAGAAATGAAGGCAACAAATATCGATAGTTGTTTTGTTTTAGGAATTTGACTAGGAAGCAGAAGAGATGGTGGGGTCTGGTGATGGATTTTAAGGATGGGGAAACTTGGGTAATCTCCCAGGCTCTGGAGATACAAAGATAAAAAAAAAACATTACTCCAAGGAGTTTATAATTTAACTATAATATAGCATATTAAACAAATCAAGGACTACATGAGACAGGAAGAAATATTAGAACAAAAATAAAAGAAGGAAAAAAATAAGAAAATGTAAGATAAACCTAATGTAAAAAAGAACTGACTGAAAAAAATGAAGGAAGAGAGAGATGATTTAAGGATCCCTTGGACTTCCTGAAAATCACATTATTTTTTAAAACTTGCAGTGTTTCAGTCATAAAACATTTATGTGGTGCTGACTCTGTGCTAGGAGCTGTGCTTTCCACGTTACCTCATTTGTTCCTCATAGCAAACCTGAGAGGTAGTTGGTGGTATTACCCTCATATTACAGATGAAGAAACTGAGGCAGACAGGCTAAGCGTAACTCAGGTCTTCCTGAGCCAGGTCTCGTGCTTTATCAGTGCGCCACCTGTTTCAAAAATCATAAAACCACCTACCTGTATTAGAACCGGAGGGAAAAATAAAGATACAAAGAAAAGCACACATTGATGACTTTACAAAAGAAATTCTAAAGGGAAAAGTACCAGGTATGTCATAGCCAGAATTCAAAACTGTGACATAAAGCAAAAAAGAAAAGGGGAAAAAAGCATCTTGAAGTAGTTTTAAGTAAATTCAAGCTCACCTAAGACCTAGTCATAAACAAGAGCAGATCTTGGAATATGAGATTCCAAAAGTCAAAAGACAGGGGCTTACAACCAACAATAACTTCCTCCTTCAAAACTGAGTATAATTCTGAAGAAGAAATGGATTGGAGCCCTTTCAAGCATTTCTAATGAAAAGACCAGAACCCAGTAGATCTTTGAAATACAAACATGAACGTCAAGAAAACATGGAGTGGTAAATTTATTTGAGCAGTTGGAAGAGACTGTATGATGGTACGGAGTTAACATTATACCAGAAGGGAAAGAAAAATCCAAATTTTTAATTTCTAGACTAAAAAGATAGTCTCCTGCCCCAGGGCACTGTTAATATATCCAAAATATGAAACTTTTGGAAAAGCATTAAATATTCTTTGTGTATATGTGGGGGATCTGAAGAACTTACTCTAGGAAAGAAAAATGTGGTAATCTACTGAAAACTTTTTCAGAGTGATAGATTAAAGTAGTACAGATTTTTTTAATGTGAAAAGAAAATTTCTAAGAACCTAAAGCTAAAATCAAGGAAAAGATATTTACAGGCCCTCTGTGAAAATGGTGAAAGACTAATTTTTTGAAGACCAAATAAACACAAGTAAAGGAGCAGCCTAGAAATCGTTGTTTGAACTGACCAAGAACTACATAAATTATCAAGATATTTTCAATGGTATTCACAAAGCTTGTGAAGTTGTGGAATGTAATGTTGTTCAAGATCCATTTCTTGGAATCAGATATGAACTTAAAAAAAATTTTTTAATTATCAGGCATTTAACTTTATCCCTTCTTATCTCCCCCTCTGTTTCCCCTCCAAAAAACAAACCCTTGTAACAGAAGCATAGTCAAGCAAAATGAGTTCCCCTAGTTGCCATTTCCAGAAACCTGTCTCATTCTACATACTACTCTCATTAATTCTTGGTCAGAAGATGGGAAGCATTCTTTGGAAACATGACTGATGAATGCATTGCATGATATTGCAGAGTTCTTAAGTGTCTCTAAATTGTTTTTATCATGTTGGTGTAATATGAGTTGTTCTCCTGACTGCTTACTTCATTTTGTATTAGTTATAAACGTCTTCCCAGGTTTCTCTGAAACCATTTCTTCCTTCAGCCCAGTAATTTAGGCAGGTCATTACTGTCTCTTACATATAAACTGTGGTTGGTGACAAATGCATTCTGATCTTCTGATATTGCCACGCAAGTGTGAAAAGGTATCAGTCAATTTATAGGAGCTGTAGAAACCAGAAGGATAGGATCCTGTAAAGTTTATCTTACTTTTAGGGTCTTGGCTAGTGTTATCAGAGTTCTCTGGGCATGTGATCTTTTTTTCTCCTTTTTGCCTTCCATCTTCATCATCAGAAAAAAGAGCACAATCTCTCTTTCCTGCAATCTGATCCTTGCTTTCTCATTGCCAGTCTGTTTTGTCTTGTGACCCTGAACACCCATACATAGTATATAGATAGTCTTTAGGTATTAATGAACCCTAATTTATGACCACAATGTAGCTCTCTCCACCTATTTTTTTCAAATGACAAAACGTACCTTTAAAATATTCTGCTTATTTGTAAGGATGAGAGTTCTTTTTTGCCCAGTGAGAAAATGTAGTCCAAAGAGAATAATGCTGGTCTTGGTAGATAAGAGAATCCATTTGAAATTAATTTGACTGGAATAAAAGGACTCTTGTTAGTCCTTGCAAGGCAAGAAAAGCCAAGGTGTCATGAGCTAGGGTTAACAGTACTGATTAGGAAGAATTGTACCTAATGTAAGGAAGCAAATAACTTTGATATTTTGAGGGATCTGTGATCTCTAATGTGGGTGTTCCCTCCCACAATACTTAATCCATTCATGCCCTTTCACCCTGGCTTATTCATGACCTTCTATAACTACTCTATAGGGAGTCCACCCAACATCCTAGTTAGAATTCTTCCTCTACTTCTCTTGACATTGTATAGCTGTAAATGAAGCATTGAATTGTGCTACAGTTATCTCTTTCCACATCTCTGTTTCTGATGCTACCCTTTATATTCTGCTTCTCCTTTGTCTAACCAACCCCATGGTAATTTCTGAATTTGCCTGATACTTTTATTCGAATGAGTTGGTCCTTAGAGGACCTTAGAGATACCATTGCTTATCTAAGGAGTATATCCCATTATCGTGTAGTTAAACATTTTTCCGCATCATGATGGAGATTTTATTTCTAAACATTGGATTGGGAGCAAATTGATCTGTATTTGAGAGCTTACTATGTGCAAGGCACTGTACCAGGTTCTGTGGACACATAAAGAGGTAGTTTAAGTATGTGCCTGCGAAAAGATTACTGACAATTCAGTAAGTGTGCTAAATGAGTGATAAAAGAAATAGAATGTAAAACTATAATTGCCATTAAAATACATGCCAACTACTTGCACGGACACTGCAGAAATCACTTATGTCTCTCCCTGTTTCATGAGCCTCAAAAGGTATCTTCAAACTCTAATATATTGATATTATAGATTGATGTTGGTTTTTTCCCCCTGGTTATCACAAAGGTTGTCCCCAAATTGTTCACCTCAAAACAGAATAAATTTAGTGTACTTTAATTGTTTATTAAATATTTGTAAGTAGAATTTTGAATGGTGGGAGGAATTGTAAGATTACCTTTGGTAGAAGAATTTAATGGAAAATTTTTGCTGGCTGTATTTGATAAAAGAGCTGTATATATAATGTGTTAGAAAGAGACATATACTAACAGAATTTGATCAGATTCTCTTAGAGCAATACAAGATGATAACTAGAAAAATATTGAGATTGTAAAACTGAGTGTAAGTAATTTAGATAAATCCTTGATAATGAGTTTAAAAATGTGAGCAGTCCTAAAGATGAAATAGTCTATTTGTCTCATTTGACAGAAAAAGTGGTGTATCTATATTTACATTTCCATGTATCAGCAGAGTGCCCATATTCAGCACTTTTAATAGGTGTATAATTTATTGGCCAGCCTTTCCCCTATTTGGAGGCATTGTTTGGGAAGAAGGAGCAGTGTCCATGTACCATAGATATATATTATGAATACCACTCCTGTGAACATCTCTATACTTTGGGTTTGTGATCTCATTGATGTGGATATTCCTTCAAGGAATATTTTACAATACAGAAGCATTTTTTTCCCAGGCAATACTTACAAGTGCATTCTGTTGGTGCCTAGAGCTATGCAGTTTCTCTTCATGCAGAAAACTCAACAGCATATTTCATGATGGTAGAGAGTATATTTGTGCTCTCAAATCTTTTGTACAAATTCCTTTTTTTTCTTTTTTGGTTATTTGCTTGGAGTATATTCATATGGAGTCTTTATTTTTGTCAAAGGCTCACTCACCTGTTAACTCAAATTTTCTATTTGTTAAATATTTGATATTTCTTTTATATGGATTAAAAGTAATAGATTACTAGTATCTGTACTTTGCATGGAATTGAAGTCATATATAGACTGTGCTTCAACTATAGTGCTTTTTCAGTACATATTTTTTATTGATTTTGTATATCTAAGAATAAAATTATTAATAATCACATTTAAGTAAAATTTACTCACCTGCCTACATTTATTATACTAGCTCAGTTCCAAATCCCAACACAAAAAAATGGAGCCAGAGCCAGTTATACCCATGTCCAAAGATGTGTACAAAGCAAGAAAGGGAACCAGAATCATATTCTTGTTTTCCTCCTACTTTTGATAGGAAATTTGAGTGGAGGGGAGGGAGGATATTT
Organism: Potorous gilbertii; assembly: GCA_028658325.1. Lineage (NCBI taxonomy): Eukaryota > Metazoa > Chordata > Mammalia > Diprotodontia > Potoroidae > Potorous > Potorous gilbertii. The sequence continues at coordinate 404,958,118 of CM053771.1, read as the reverse complement.
TGAGATATTTCAGGAGTGGTGCTCGCTATATCTGTCAGGGAAACTCATACCTTTTCTGCTATGTAAGCATGTCAGATATACATTTGACTTTTAAGTTGACTGTGTTATGTTCTCTGCATCCAGTTGCAATTAAGTGATTCAAACTTGATAACATTAAATAATACTTGCCCTAATTTAAATGTAAGAAATAATAAATTTGAGAGGTTTTATCCATTATTTATTAACCACCTACTGTGTGCAAGAGAAGTATTTGAACACTATTTTTTTCCCGTGCTATTGTAAATATAAATAATTGAAAATAGATTTTTTTTTTTCATTTTAAGCTCTCTATTCCTTTTTTTTTCCAGGCTGTTGAAAATCTCTGTTCTTACAAAGTGTCCCCAACACTCTACAAGCAACTGCGACAGGTTTGTGAAGATCATGTCAAAGCACAAATCCTTCAGTTCAGAGAATATCCTTTTTTTTTTTGCTTATAAAGTTATATCTTCAAAACCCTCTTTACTTTATAGAAGAGGATAATTTTAAATTTGTTTTATGTAATGATTTTTTAAAGTAACAATTTTTTGCAATGGTATTTACTCTAGTATTTTTCATCACCTGAAAGTTAATAGGATGTTCTTGTTAAATTAAAGTACTGGATATAGAAGTAGTTGCCAGAAATTGGTCTTGTAGATTGAGCTCTTGGATTTTAACTATTTTTCTTTTGTCCTCACTTACTCTATACAGATTTTATTATTTCACCATATGTGGTTTGTATGTTAAGTTAAGCCACATGTACCATGATTTGTAGAGCACTGAGATCATCATCTTTGTATTTTTATGATCTGTCCTATTTACCTATGCATTCTTCCACTAATCATAGAACTGTAAAGTACTTCCTTGTATTCTCTTTTTTTTTTAATAATATGATCTTTTATATTTAGATGAATCATTTATTTGGAACTTATTGTGGTATGTAGAATAAGATACTGATCAAAAACTATTGACCACTGAACTGCTTTATGGTTTTCCTAGCAATTCCTGTAGAATAGGGAGTCCTTACCCAATGATTTGTGTTCCTGGTTTTATTGAAAACTAGAATACTAGATTCATTTAATTCTAGAATTTTCTTATCTCTTCTGTTGTACAGATCTACCTTTGTGTTTTGTTTTGTTTTGCTTTTTACCAGTACCTAGTTATTTTAATGATTGCTGCTTTGTGTTATATTTGGAGCTCTGGTCATGCTAGACTCTCATCCCACATTGAAGAAAGGCTGAAGAGTTTTTCCTTATTTCCCTTGAAATTCTTGTCACATATTGGCATTAACATCCAGAAACTTCCAAGGATGCAATTATAGCTTACAAGCACAGCTTATAATATTTAGGTTAATTATTGTGATTTCTTCCTCATTGTGTTCATATCATAGGTATTAGGTATCTTCAAAACCCTGAATCTTATTTTTATGGTACTGTAAACTTGTGTAATTTCTTAAGTTGGCCCACACAAAAGCATATGGCATGGTACCTAGAACTCATACAATTAGGAGTCTCTTCCAAATACACTCTGAATCCAGAATGTAGATGGAAGTCTTTGCTCTGTGGGTTAATAATTATGGGCTATCTACTTCCTTAAAATGTAAAACACTCTTAAATTCCTGAAATGTGTTTATTTTTCCTTTAATATGTATTGTAATAGTCTACTTTATAAAACCTAAGGCTTGACCAGATGGTAAGGACTTCATTCAGTTCCGTTTTGCCACAGGCAGGCTATCTGAGAATAGTTTCTTTGTGTAATAGTTTCAAGTTAGTAGTCGAATGTGAGATGATTTTTCAGTTTGGTTCTTTCAGTAACAAAAGTTATCAGTGGTATTAATATTCTCATGAAGGGAATTTCTTAGACGATAGCAGGATTAAAAAGAAGAGGGTTCAAGTGTCTGGTCCAGGCACAGTCCTGTTTATAGAAGTAAAGACTCTATTGATGACCTGAATATACTGAGAATGTGCAGTATGTCACCATTAGGAATTCCTCTCATTTCTTTCATAGCTGATGTGGATGGATATTTTTGACAAATATAACTTCTAAGGGATGTTTTGATGTAGATTGCTTATCCCTGGTCATCAATTGTATATGCTGCTATACCCCAGTACTTTCTGTTCAGTTCATTTTAGAAATGCCAGTGTATACAAAGGCAAGTTTTGAATGCAGATCCTTCTCGTCATAAAACATGCTACCCTTGTTTGTGCCCGATTTGAGTGTGATTCTGAAGGGAGAGCCTTCCAGAATGCTGTTGTTTTTCATCTAGGCCTCTTGATTTATTACTGCTGATTGATATCTGAATAGTTGATCAACAGGTAAAATTCTCTTTCACTTTTTAAGTCAGTTTACCTTTTAGTGATTAAAATCAGTAGTTTTTAACAAAATTACTTTTTTTTTCAGAACCTGAATCTTTATCTTTTTTAATGTTAGTTATCAACTCCTTAACCATAGATAGTGAATTTTACTGACACAAATTTGCAATATTTCATTTTCATCTCCAGTAACCTGAATGCACGATTCCATCTGGAACGGAGGTTCTTAGCTTAGAATTCTGTATGTTCTGGACACCTTTAGTAGTCTGGCAAAGCCTCTCATCTTAGAATGATATTCTTAAATAATTGAAGGAAATGCAAAATTTCATTTAGAAGTTAGTGAAAATAAAGATGTGATCTTTCCCATCTAAATTCATAAAACGGAGGTTAAAAATCCCTGATTTTGAAAAAAGAGAAAATGAATTTCTCTTCACTGAAGCCTATTATCACCTTTCCTGGTGGCGTGCAAATGAGATTGTCAGTACCCAGAGTAGTCTTCTTACTTTCCTCCTGAACTGTGATTTCCTTCTCTTTTAACCTATGTCTCAGCTTACTTCAGAGCATGTATCTTACTCTTTGAGAATTTTAATTCCAAAAACTACTTGTTCTATAAATCAGATTTCATATACATTTAAAGCATGTGTTTTCAACATGAGTCAAACAATTAGAGTTAAAGCTCCAGCTTTTCTTCTTACTTCAGGCCTTTGCAGCCCAACCCTACTATAGCCTTTTCCACACTAAAAATAGCCCACCTTACTGCTGATGGTTGTGACATGGTTGTGACAAAGTCTAACTAGTTCTAGGGCTTCCGTGTCTCTAACATGAGAACGTTGGGCCAGGCCTTAGAGAGTTATAAATGCCCTGGTTTTAGTTTTCTGCTGTCAGGGGCAAGCCTGGTTGATGTAGCCTCCTGAAAATAGAGGAAACAGAAGCTGGACTAGGGGTAGGGAGGCACCCAGAAAGTAGCAAAGGATATAAGAAAGTAAATGAAGCATCAAAGAATGTTAAGATGGACTGAAAAAGAAGATTGATGAAAGGGGAAATAAGAGCTACTTGGGTAATTATCAAGATAATATTTTAGGAAGAGAAAAGCTAAAATTAAGGTGTAAATGTAATAGTTTTCCTTAGCAGATGCTGCACAGATTCTCTAGATAGTGTTTTATTTTTAAAGAAGATAAACAAATGCTGGCAAGATCATTGCAGACAAATGGTAAGGTGGTTGTGTTTTTCTGCTGTGATTACGTGTTGTCTACTTTCCCATTCTGCTTCAGTTATTGGCTTATTGCAGTAGAACTGCTTGGATTTCAGCATCTGTTTTTCAGCTCTTTTGTTCCAGTCCAGTTCCTACTGGAGCTGAAATGGGACAAAAAAGAAAACAGAGGAGATCTGAGTAATTGAACTGGAATTATATCCTCTCCCCTTTCACCTGGTCAAGAAGAAAGGCTCTTTAAAAATCACCCTTATTTCAAATAATGCCTTCCACCCATTTACAGAAGATGGAAGCCAGACCTCACAGTTTAGCTTAGTCCAAGAGATGATGCTGTTGAGTCTCAGCATGGATCTGAGCTGAGGAGAACTGAGTGTGATCTGTAAAACGATCAGTACAGTTCCTGAGTGAGGTTTTAAATTAAAAAATGAAACAGCACATCCCCAGATTATCATACTGTATGTATTCAAATGTTAGATACAAAATTTTTATTCCAAAGCCAAACATAAATTTTTTTTCCATTGTACATACTTTGGGATTACCTATTCTATTGCCTCCTTCAATTGCCATGACTAAAACCTGTGCCTTCTGCCACCCAGTGTGGTGTTCTTTCTTTTATGTGAAAGTAAAGGTTGTAATGTAAAACGAGGTACCTGTTAACTTTTAAAAGAGCTCTGTGTGAAGAATCTGATTACAAATGGAGTAGGCTTAATTGATTATGAAAGGTGAAATCTAAGTAATTTTAAAAACCATTTTGGACATAAAAATGATTGTGTGGTATTTATAAGAAAAACTGTAGCTATTATTCAGAGGGACTCTGGTATATTCTCATCATCCTTGTGTTAACTGTTTGATCTATCATTCTTTAATAGTGCTGGGCTGTTAACTTGATTTCCAAATCAATTAAGTTGGAAGTCATACTGAGGTAACAGTCTAATTATCTTGGCATTTCAATGGCCTTCTTGCTCTTGAAACTATACATATATGCAGTTTAGTTCTGGGTATTACACACCAATATTAAGTCATCATTGCAACTCTGGACATATACATTTTGTGGTTAGTGTTTATATATTTTTGGAATGGTAGTGGGAGGGAGTCTTGTCTTTCTAAATAATACTGTCTTTTTTGGTTTTGTTAGCATTGTTTTGACTGAGGTGAGTTGGCACGCATATATACATATATATGTATATGCTTTAACAGTTAAAATCTTGCTGTCTATACGTTACACACTATACTACTGTGTGTTAACTGTTGAGAAAAGACTACACCACATACATATATAAACTTATTGGAAAGAGGGGAGGGGAAACAAACTTGTAGCATTTTCCCTGGATAAGATTTACCATGTCTGTCAGAGAATGGTTTGATTAAAAGGATGAAATTTATACCAGTTACTTGGGGTGCATGCATTAGGACTGTTAAAGAAAATGAAAAAAATTCAAGATAAGAACTTTCTGGGATATCTTACTAGAAAGAAAGATATAAAACTTGAGATGGTTAATATCTTCTTAGTAATAAAATTAAATGCATTACATTTATTAGAGAAATAAAAATTGGTGTATGTTTTTAATTTATAGATCATGATTAGAAGTATTTTCTTGTTTTTGGATCGCACTTATGTACTTCAGAATTCAATGCTTCCTTCTATATGGTAGGTATCTTTTTAAATTTCTGTGGTGTAAGTAAATCTACTGGAAGTATAAAAAAAATTTTAAGTTTTGTTTTCCCAGGTAGTTATTTTTGGTAATTTGTATGTCTAGTTATTAAATGGTATCTTGATACAAAAACAAAGTTTTTTGAGCTCTAAAGTATGACATAATAAGTAGAGGACTGGCCTTGGAGTCAGGAAGACCTGAGTTCAAGCCCTGCCTCTGACATGTAATAATTGTGTGGCTGTGGGCAAGTCATTTAATGTTTCATTGCCCAAGGCAACACTCTGTTACAGATGAGTTGCCTATCTGCATTGGTGGAGGAATTTTCCGCACCAGGAATTTTCCCTCTACCATTGAAACCACAGGTCCAGACTAAAGGTATAAAGAATTTTTCTTAAAATTCATACTTAATTTTTAAAAACATTTTTCAAAATTTTAAAATGTATCCATTATCTGTCTTCTCTGGAAACATGTATATCCTCTTCCAGGAACCAGAGGTCCAGAACAGGATTGGATTTACCTCAGCAGGCTTTGGGGAGAAATCCTTTATGCCAGTCACCACTTCTACTTACCCAGATCTACCCCATGATGTGTAGACATTGAGTAGCATGTGCCTCTGGCCTCCTTGAATAGAATACAGGTAGGACTGGCCAGAGCACAGTGAGTAGTCCAGGGGTGCAGTGAATGCATCATCAACACTACAGTAACAGTAGTTGGTGGCAGAATACATAGCCCTGTGGTTGATTTCCTGTGAGATATCAGGGAAAGAACAGACAAGGCACATCATGTTTTCAAAGAAATTGAAATGCTTCATATTCAGAAGGTAAAGAAAAATTTAGACTGATGTATAAAAAGACAAAACTGGAGAAATTATTAATATACAGTCACTGAAATATATTACAAATGTGACTATATTAAAATGACTACAACTGAAAGATAGTTTGAACTTAAATAAAGTAGAATACTGAAATCATAATCTGATAGCAGAGTCTTATATCATGTATATGCAGAAAATTTTCTAAGCCACAAAAGAAAAATACTAAAGGATGTAGAAAATCATTTTAATTGCTTTTTTTCAGAGATCAACAGTCATAATTAAGATGGTGCTTTAAAAACTACTATGTGTAACTTGAAATCAGATAAAGAATGTTTCTTTTAATAGAGCATCTGTATTTCATCATAAAGTTGGAATGAAATATCCTTGATGCAGTTGTAGAAGCAGATTGTTTGTTTGGCATATGATAAAAGAGTTTCCAAGATACATTTCAGTTTATACTTTTAAATATGGGGAAAAAAATAAACTTTGAAATATAAACTAGAAACAAAAAAATGAGTCATAACTAGAGGAACATGAAAAACTTTGATAATACAAGTAGCAGTGATAGCTCATTCATACAGCAATTTAAAGTTAACATATTTACACAGCCTCCTTTTGAGGAGGCATATTATCATCCATATTTTTCAGATGAGGAAAAAAGCTCAGAGAAGTTAAATGACTTGCCAGTGGTCACATATTTATTAAATGGCAGAGCCATGACTAAAACCTCTGCCTTCTGCCGCCCAGTGTGGTGTTCTTTCTCTTATATGAAACTAGGATACTCGTTTCAAAGTTCAGACACACACTAATGAGACTTGGAGACTAGGGTGGTAAATAAGACATTTAAAATAGACGGAATTATGTGGTTTTTATTAATAGGGCCACGTTTAAGGGACAAAAGTAGGAAGCTTAATCAGTGCAAATGGAATGCTGGTTAACAGTATATAGTTTGCTTGAATTTTTTATCTTTGGAAAATGAAATGCAAATTGACTGAGAATCGGTCCGCATGGTCAAATCAGACTTGTTCTGAAAGGATAGAGCTCATTAGTTTATTAAAATGTTTGGTTGAAGATATTATATACCCAAAGCAACTTTATCTGTGTCTTACTGATAAAAGTTTTAAGTGTCATTTTGTCAGGTGCTGTGGTAGGTCCTAGAGACACAAATACAAAAAGGAGATGATCCTGTCCTCAAGAAGCTTACAGTCGTTTGGGAGGCGGGCAGGGTATAACATGTTAGTGGATAAACACAGGTTTTATCCAAAATAAATACAGAGAAGTGGATGGCAGGAACAACTAGAAGAATCAGGAAAGGTTTCTGAAAGGAGGTTGCACTTGAACTGAACCACAAAGGCAGCCAGTGATTCCCAAGTGAGGAGGAAGAGTGTTCCAGATGTGACAGTGGGAAATGGGCACAAAGGAGTAGTAATGAATGAAATGTTGTATATATGGAGAACAGCAGTGGTCCTGTTTGGAACCTAGAACCTGTATTCCAGGCCAGAACATAAATTCATCACGGGAAATAATGTATAATCAGCCTGAAAAGATAGACTGGAGCCAAACTGTGAAGGACTTTGCCAGCTAGAGAGTTTGCATTTTTTTTTTTTAAGGTCATGAGGAAGCTTCTCGAGCAGAGCAGTAACATGGTCAGACCTGCACATGAGGAATATCAGTTTGGCAGCCATGAGGAGGAGGTGTGGGGAGGGAAGAGACTGAATGAAGGCAGCCTCTCAGAGCAGTTGTAATAAAGTGGTGATTGTTATACTAGGGAAGGAATAAGAGTATTCTTTTTCTTTTTACCAGTCTCCAGGCTAAATCCCACAGTTACACTTTTTAAGAGTAAATAGGAAATCAATCTTATTCTAGCAAATATGCCATGAATTGTTCCCTAAATCCACATTTCCATAGCTAGCTTTATACTCCCATTAAAAAAGGATAGAATCCCAGGCTGCTGCCATAGTTTTCATTTGTGAATATCAGCTTGGTTTACTTCACACTCTATTAACATTTTACAGTTTATCTATAAAGCAAAAGTTCTTAACTTTTTGTGTGTGTGTGCCATGGTCCCCTTTGACACTCTTGTGAAACCTTTGGATCCTTTCTCAGAATAATATTTTTAAATAATTGAAAAAAATTATAAATTTCAGTAAAAGAGTAGTGAAAATAAAGATGTAATATTTAAGAATCCCTATTATAAGGGGTTATACTATAACCCTATACATGATAGCCTGTATGGAACTTCTGGGCCACCTAACATATTAACATTGTCCAGACCCTGACTCATAGCATCCTCTTGACTTTGTTTTACAGTGTATACGTATATTTTTGTATACGTATTTAAATAAATGTATGTATACTTTAAATATATCCACATAAAGATATAAGCCTTGGAATGAGAAAATGTCTAGATGTCTCTCATTAGTAATGTTACTGTACACGTGTTTATAAGTAACTTTATTCTTCCATTATGAAGTTCCCCTGCTGCCACCAAGTATGAAGCCATTTACCCCAGATGGGAAACAGTGATTTCTGTACCATGGGGGCTGATCAGGGACTGTAAAATTAGACGAATAGATCTGGACCTAAGGCATCAGCATTCCCATATTCCTTTACTCTTCTGCAGCACAATTCAGGTATTTTTATCAGTCTCTGGCCTGATGCTCTGCCAAACCCTAGTTCCTAGACCTATCCTCTAACTCCAGCACTTACCCGTCTTTATTTTTACCATATCTAGGGTATTTTGAGTTTTAAGCAACTGGATGCAAATGGAATTGAATACATTTTAAAGTTGGAGAGAGGATATGAGAAAATCAAAGTATTAACATTAACTTAGCGAGTGCATAACTAGATTGCTCTCTAACTTGCCAAATCTACCTCATTTCCCTGAGCAGTTTCATGTGGCCTGATCCAACATCTTATACTATCAGCATTCCTTATTAAAGACAGCCCCACATCCCCTACATCTTCCACTGCATTCTTCGCATTCTTCAACAATTACTTGTTTATTACATACATAATATTCCTGTGCTACAAAATTTAATAAGACTTGATCCTTGCCTTCATGGAGCTTACTTCTTGGGTGAGGTGACACATAGAAGCATTTGGATTTTTTTACATTACAGTTGTACCAGAAAAGTGTAAGACGAATTTGTGTGATGTAACTGGGGAGAGTAGAGAACGTCTCATGGAGATCACATCTCAGGTGAATTTCAGAGGATAGGTAATATTTCAAAAAGCAGAAATGGAAGGATTTTGAAGGGAAACTGGAGTGGCATTCTGGACCTATCAGTTTAGTGAGTTGCCTAAGTGTCCCCTTGTTAGAATGGCTCTTCTCTCCAACTTCCAGTTCCCTAGAGTACATAATCAAGGATTTATCTTCTTCCTCACTGCCCCTTCTCTTTCCCCACACAAAGCCAACCAGAAATGTCTCAGCATTGGGCGGGTCTGATTCTGTGTACATAAGTTTGTGTTAAGATGTCGTGAAAGTTGTATTTGCTTCTCTTTACCATCAAAAACCCAGACTTACCCATAACTTAAATAGAACCTCATTTCTTGGAACCATTGTGTAGAACAGGTTGTCAAACTGCAAATTGTAGAAAGATAGTGTGGAGTGATGGATAGTGAGCTGAATTTGGAGTCAAGTACTTGGGTTCAAGTCTCACCTCTGATACACACTGGCTATGTGACCTTGAGTAAGTCCCTTATAACCTCTCAGTGCCCCAGGAAGCTCTTTCTAAGCCTGTAAATGGTAGAAGCAGTACCAATCTGTGTTGATAGATGGGGTTTCCTCATTGAGACTTTTTTATACCACCGACTTCACAGGTCTAGTTCAGAACACGCACAAAGCAAAAACTGTCACACTAGTGAAATTGTTGGAGCGCCTTGAACTCCACAGAGCTTAATTTAATAAATTTTTAATATATGCTTCCTTACTTATGTTAACTTTAATAACAAAGGTTAAAAAAAACAGTGAAAGGACAAAAGGATTATCTTAAAAGCAGTAAATTCAAAAGAACTGGTAGCAGCCACGGTAAAGGACAGTTCAGTGAGTTTGTGATTGGATTTAAACAGCTGTATCTAGTACTGGCCGGATTCAGTGTAATTCTGTAACAGAACATAAAGAGTCTGCATGCTGCCTCTGCTCCTTGTTCCTATGTGATCTCAAGTAAGTCACTTCACCGTTCCGGGCTGGTACTTTTAGCTTTCTGTATTGTTTGAAAACAATGGGGGTTTGAAAAATTCCTGTAATTAATTTATTATTTGTCCAAATTAGGATTTTGAAGATACAGGATTTTAATAGGAATACTGGACTTAAGAAAAACTAAAACTAGTGTTTTTTTAAAATTTTCTAAATTTCAGATGATTTACATCAGTTTCAAATTACTTACAGTTAAGTCGCTGACATACATTCTTAAGAACATTGTCTCAGAAATAAAATATTGCACATAGAACCAATATGTTGTAGTAATAATCTTGAGGAAACAGACTTTTATTTATGATTTTTCTTCCTCAAGACATATTTTTAAGGTCAAAGGAATTGATTCTGTACACAGTAGCACTTCATTTTTCTAGTCTTTTGAGGGAGTGAAGTATTCTGAATTTTTTTGTTTTGTTTTTTTTAGTTTTCTGTAGCTTACCATAATCATATAAGCACTGGATCTTTTTTGTTTTACTCATATATCATGAGAATATTTACAAAATGTTACCTTCTTTGTTAAGCAGTACACTGGATTTCATTTTCCTTTTAGCAGGTGGTTTTTCATCTTCCTCCTTGGCCAGATCAGCTGGCATTGCTTACTCACTGTTCTCAGGAGGAATGATTCTTACATGTCTCTTTTTTCCTCCCCCACCTTCCATTCCTTCCAATCTAGAGCAGGCCTAAAGAACCATAGGTTGCCATGGTGAACCAGATGACCAATTTTCTTTTGCCAGTAACCTAAATTGTTCACAGGAAACTTGAGCAGTTTGCTTTCTTTCCCTTGAGGAGAGTGCATGGGCTTTATGATGCCTTTTAAAATGCAGAACAGTCATCCCTTGAAGCTTCTCTCTACCTCAAATTGAATCTTCCCTTATAATAAAGCAAAACTAATAAATCCCATGAACTGTCTACCACATTTCACATCCATAGGCTCTACCTCTCTTCTGAGAGGAGAAAGCTGGATTTTATTATCCAAGATCAATATTGGTATGATACGCATTTCTTTTGCTTAATGCTCAGTCACATCTACCTCTTTTCCAGTTTGCACTGGAGTGTTGTCTGTGCTTGAGTTTGCCAGAAGCTAGCCAGATAAATGAGGCATTTCTATATGTGACTGGGGGTGGTGACGGCAGAGCAAGCTGACATATCATCAAATGAACAAAATAAGAAACCATAGATATAATACTCATTTTTGAAGATCAGTTTAAATTACTTTCACATCATTCTGGAAGTATTGCCCATCAGATCCCAAGAAACTTAATGTGCCTGATTTTGCTTTTTTTTTAAAAGTGTAACATAAAATGCACAGTGTATGTTTAGGCTTTTAAAAGATGTGTTTTCAGTGTGATAGAACAGATTAAAACAATCTCTACCTAAAGGTAAAAAAATTTGCAGCTCTTAGATTTGAGTCATAAGTTTTAAATATTTTCATTATAGTTAACAATTGTCCTTTCTGCTTCTAGAGTGTTTTAAAATAATTGAAAGGTTCCTGTTATGTGTGAGAAAGTATTTGTGTGGCTCAGAAACTCTCTTTGGCATTGTGTGATCACTTATTGAAGGCATTTTTTCTGTCTTCAGGGGTATCAAAACCAGGCTCAAAAAGTATCTATGTGAACAGCTGTTTATGTCGGTGTGTGATGAAATCATTAAAGAGAAATCCTTAGCAAAGGCCTTTGTAATTGAGCATTTCTATTTCACATGAAAGTATTAATTCTGTTTAAGAAAAGTATAGGATGATTTTTTTTTGAGATAATACATTATGATTATAGGAATTTACAAGTGTGAAACATATTAAGATAGTTTAGTTATGTAGCTGTCCTAGAAACTAAAATTCAGGTATTAGCCAGGTTTCTGATATTACAAAATTAAACGAAAGTGAAATGTTCTGAATATCTTTTCTCATGGTGATGAGATTACTCCAGTCTCCTCCTCTTACAGATGAGGAGGCTGAATCTCCAGGATATATATAGGCGATGACATTTCCTAAGTCACAGGTTGCGGGTGGTAGGGCTAGGGTTCAAACAGAAGTCTTGTGATTTCAAACCCCTCATTTATCTTGTTAGGATGATGGTGGTTGTAATGATGATGGTGGGCAAATGCAGGGGAGATAGCATTTGAGCTGAGAGAGAGAGAGAGAGAGAGAGAGAGAGTGTGTGTGTGTGTGTGTGTGTGTGTGTGTGTGTGTTTGCAGACCCAGTAATAAACTGTGCGTCTGTTTTCCAAGGGCCAGTCTAGCTGTGTGTGCAAAGGCTTATCACCAGAAGGTTGGCTACCAGGTGGTGATTTTTTTTGGCCATAGCAATCCATGAAATGGACAAAAACAGTACTTCCTTTAGTTCTGTGCAGTGCCCTTTTGTTTCTATAGTGACAGAAAGTGGGTCAGAGAGCACTAAAGTTCACACAATCTAAGAGCATCTACAAACATTCAGTGTTGGTACTCTTAATGTGTGATCTTTGTCCAATAATCAAATTGTCACACTACTGGAGGAACTGAACCAGATTTCAACTGGCATTTGCTACGAATGAAACCAGAAGAATTAAAGATATTACAGCTAAATGGAAGGACAGATCAGAAGTTCTCTTCAAAGATGTAAATAAAGAAATTAGTCTCATCATGTACCCCAAAATCAAATACCCTGTGCCTGTATCTGAACATTTTATTTAAGAAGAAGATTGGAAGGCACTGGATGTCAAGTACTTGAATGACATTAAAAAATGAAAACCATTTCATAGAAATGCAGTGGCTTATGAACAGTCACTTCAGAATCAGCATTGTTCATCAAAGTCAAAATAAATACCATTTTAGAAGAAAAGGCTATAAGAAGAAAATGTTTCATATGATTATAGAAAATCCAATTTTTTATATAAACCATCAACTCCAGATAATGGGAATCTTTTCCCCATTTTGGGGGATGGGTAGGTAATTTAACCAGTAAACAGTCACCACAATTCCAGAGTTGAAAAGAGCCCAGAAATTACCTCAAGCAACAAACACTATTTCTTTGACAAGCAGAAAAATGTGACATCCTGCTAGCTGTTACAAGATCATTTGCCTAATATTATAATGGAAGATGATGAAAAGCAAGAAGTAGTATTACTTTATGAAAGGCCAAAAAACAATAGAGTAGAAAAGGTTTTGAAGAGCTTGGCGTTGGATCTGGCTATACCAGATTGTTCCTCAGGCGTTTGTAGGTCAAATCAGGAAGTTTAGCAAATAGAGATAAAATTCAACGAGATTATCGATAGAGTTTTTTTAATAGTGACATATTCATATATATGCATATGTCTGTGTGTACACACAATGGTATGTTCTTAGCCATGATTTGGATTATAATCTCAGTATAATAGTGAACAAGAAAGTGGGAGTGATAAGGAAGAAGGGTTAGATTTGACCAGACACATAAAAGAGATCTTCAGAGGTGACACTAGTCAGTTCTGAGTGATTCTTCAAGAAACTGGAACTGATTTTTCAGGAAAACTTAAAAGAATCACAGAAACTGCATTTAGAGTGAATGTATGAGAAAACATACTGAACTTCCTTACCTTGGGAAATCTATGAGATTAGGCTAGGTTATTCTTTGTATGAGAGGAACCAGGAGAATTAAATGTAAAACAATTAAGCATATATAAACCTAAAATGTTTGCTAGTGTCGTGGAACATGTTCTTTGAAGGACTCCTGTTGATAGCAAGATTCTCCAAATTTTTTCATGTGACATTGTACAAAAAAGTTCTCCTTTGGATGATTTAATTCAGTAAACAATATCTGCTTTGTGCCAGGCTCTGCTTGCTACCACATTAGGGAAAAGAAATCAAGTGGTTGTCTTGGTAGACAAACTGATTAAAAATTAACATTACCAGGACTGTGATGTGTTGCTGATTGAGCAGCCTGTTAAATTAGTTCATCTTGACCAAGCAATACAAATGGACAATTAGCTGAGACTAGAATTGTTTAAGAGGAAACTGGACTGCATTAGTCTTGAGAAACTATATTGCTTTCAGTAATCCCAAATTGCTAAATGCTACATTTCAAAAACTAGTGTTGTCCCAGATACTGTATGGCCAATGGAACACCATATGCATGGAAGAGCTGAATTGCAGTTAATACAAAAGGCAGTGGCAATGTGTGGTGGACATAGATCATTGGATTTACAATTTATGAAAGACCATCCAGCCCAACTCCTTCATCTTGAAGATGAGGAAACAGGTGTAAAGTGATTTGCCCAAGATCACATAAGTACTAAGGAGTAAAGCTGGAATTTAAATAGGGTCTTCTGACTCCCAAATCCAGTGGCACAGCCCACTGCACCACACTGCCACTTCTAGGCTTCAGCATATTATCAATAAATTGCATGTGATAAGCAATATAAAAAAATACAGATGGACAGTATTTTGATATCTTTGGGCCATTAAAGAGTATGAGAAAAAAAAGGCCTCCAACATGTTGAGTAGGTTTTATGTGGAAGATTTATGGAAAGACATGGATAAGAATCACAGGATGAGAAGGCATTGGAAGGGTTGCAGTCTGCATTGGTGGAGGGAGTACCCACACTGATGAAATCGTGGATCCATCACAGTAAGTATGCATATGTATAAATATATAAGCAATGGATTTTAGCATATAAGCAGTTAAAGAATATTTTAACAAAACTGAATAAATTACTGTTTATATAAGGATGAAAGTCTTGATCAAGAGAGGCAGAAAGAAATCGGATTTAGAAAAGTTTGATGGGAAATACCAAGAGAAGTAGAAAAAGAACTCTGGCGAAGAAAAGGAAATTTAGGGAATGGAGAAAGGTAGTAAAGTAAGGTCAAAAAGTACTGAATTTCAAGACTCATAAAATTCATAGCCAGTCATCGAGCAAAAGTAGTTTGAAGCCCTGAATTTAGATGAGCAGCATTTGTGCAGATTTACGTTTCATATGGTAGAGTTAAATATTTGCATATATTATACCAGAAGGTGGGAGTTTATGATCCCATATTGGAAAGTATGACCTGCCATATTCCATTAAAGGAGTACACCCTTGTTTCTTTACAAGAATTAATAAGTGCTCCAGTTTTGTACACAACATTGTGCTGAGTGCTTACAAAGACAAAAATGAAACAATCCCTACCTGTACATTGTAAGGAGTTGAAGAGGAGAGGAATCGTTCACAGATAATAAAAAATAAATTTGGAGAGGAGGGTGGGCATTCCAGGCATAGCAGGCAGCCTGTCAGAGGCAGGAGGTAGAGAATGGCAAGGAAAATGGTTGGCAGTATAGAGGGGTTAAAGAGGAAGAATATGTAATCATCCTGAAAGAGATACTATTTAAAGGAACTTCAGGTGTATTAAATTGCTAAAGGAATGTTTTTGGCATTCTGATGCAGAGAATTAAGTGTCTTCTTGCTGCTAATTCTATAATATTAAAACTGATTGTACCGACTGACCTCCAGATCTAACTTGGCTCTTTCTTGTCTGTGCAGGGACATGGGATTAGAACTTTTTAGGAACCATGTTATCAGTGATAAGCTGGTTCAAAGTAAAACTATCGATGGAATTCTTCTGTTAATTGAGCGAGAGAGAAGTGGCGAAGCCGTCGACAGGAGCTTGTTACGAAGCCTTTTGAGCATGCTCTCTGACCTTCAAGTAAGTATGTCATCTTACAGTCCTTTCAATGCAGGTGATACATCTGACATTCGGATTCATACCATAGAATAAAAAAATACTTGAAAGTAACTACATAATTTTCAATAATAAACTCAATTGAGTTTTAATGGGAAAAGTGGCATTGAGTAAAGGATCGTTGTTTGAGTTGGGAAGACATGTCTTGCGTTCCATACTCTGACATACTGTCTCTGTGACCATTGGCAAGTCATTTAATATATCAGTGGCCCGGACAAAATCTTAACACTACAAGTTCCCTTTCTATACAAGGAACTGAATTCCTATTTTGGAAGTTAATTACACTAATGAAATCACAGATCCAGAACTTGATTACCTCCTCCTCTTTTTTTTTTTTATTGGTAGAAAAACTTTTCATTTAAATGTAAAACGATAGATTTTTCTAGAATGCTTTTTTTAAAAGATAGCTTTGCAAGCCTGAATACATCCAAATGCATACCACTCAAAGAGACTTTATTGCTTTTTTGAAATGTCAGCTTTGGGAATCTAGAGGGGCAGCAGTTGTGGTATTTTTAATTTGCTTCTAATTCTATAACTAGATATCATTGTATAGAATTTTTTTCATCAAATAACGTCTTTGGGGAACAAAACATTTTAAAGGGATGCAATTAATATTGTCTTGAAGGTGTTTGGAATACTTTGATTATCAATTTTGGTTTTCCTTTTATTAAGCAAAACCAGCAACAGTGTAAAAGTAGACCAGTCTTGTTTTTGATTTTCTAACCTCCTCTTTCTCTTTCCCTTTTTCACCTTTCATAGCACCTTCTACAGCCTGTTCTTTAAAGTTCTGGTTGTGCTCTCCCTTATTAAAAACTTCATTTTTAAATTCTGAATTTGATCACCCCACAAAAAATTAGTATTTCCATATTTACAGCAGAACACAAAGGAGAATTGGTCTTCATTTCACACTGCTTGCTTTTTTAAAAAGTTTATGATAAATTCCACATGATACTTTCACAGTTATCTTGCTTATCTGTTCTATGATTCAGTGGCATTCTTTTCTTGACATCACTATTTCAAACTTTCCCTCTCCTTTAGATATTTCCTTTCCTATTAAAAGCAGAGGGGGGGAAACTTTTGTAACAAATAAGCTTAGGCAAACACAACCAAGCCTATGGTGCCCAAGTCCAGAGATGTCCCCCCCGTACCATCACTTCTCTAACAGCAGGTATGTAACATTGCCTCATTGTGGCTCTCTGAAGACGTGTTTGGTCATGGTTTTTATTCAGTTCTCAAGGCTTTGAAAGTTTTTATTTTCTTTACAAGATTGCAAAGATGACGTACTTCCTTCACTCCGTATCATTTACTACTTCTCTGAAATCATCTCTTTCGTCATTTCTTAACATTTCAGTGATGTCCCATTACGTTTAGTTAGCCATTCCCAGGCAATTACGGTTCTGTTCTTTAATCCCTCCTGAAGGATCAAGAAGCTCGTTTTTCTTGTGACTACTCCTGCCCCAGCGTCAGGCTGCCACTTAACGTCCTCCACCCCCACCCATTTCTTCTTGTGTGTGTGTGTGTGTGTGTGTGTGTGTGTGTGTGTGTGTGAGCACAAGTATGTGTGTTCAGCCTGACTTTGTCCAGTTCAGGTAAGAGTGAAAATTTACTTGATACTTGGTCTTCTCCTCTTTTCCTTGAAGTTTTGTAAACTCCTGTTCTCACTGCCCTTTCTTTTTATCTTCACACTTTTAACAGACCTCAATACAGAACCGATCTGTTTGTAGATACTTTGATTTGCTTAATACCCTTTGAAGAATTTTCTGAAGGAGCACTTATGTTAGAAATTAACACTACATCATCACTTGCTCAAATAAATTTGCTTTTCTAGGTTTCTCTCAACTCTTAACGTTTGCATTTCAAAGTTCCTAATCAAGGCTTTGAAAATTTTTCTTTTCTTTACAACATTGTTGTCCTTGCATGAGTCTTTTCTTTAGAACTGTTGGAAAGTTCTCTTCCCTTCATGTTTTATTTTTTTTCCCTTGTAGGGACCTTTTTTACAGGCCTCTTTTTGATACAAGATACCTTAAATAATCTTTTGAATATAAAAAACTTTTTATTTTTGTTCTAATTTTCTTACCCGTAGTCATTGGTTTCTGTTTCATCTGTTCTAATTTTCAGAAGCCCTTTATTTGGGTAAGATTTACTACTTTCTCTTCTAAGCTGTGCTTCTGATTCTTTCCTCAAGAGCTTTTATCTCATTTTTTTTATTACTTGTTTTGTTTCTCCTAGGTTTTCATATAGTTGTTGTGGACAATCCTTCTTTTCTTCCTTTTGGGCTTTTGCTTGGTATTGTTAAGAAGTTACTCTGTCCTAGATTGAATTTTTGGATGTATCTGGGTCTACAGCAATTTATTACAATGGTCATTGGCTTAAGTTTACTCAAATCTCCAGCCTTAGTCCCTGAACTGGGGCTTTGTGCCAAGGCCAGGTTTCACCTACTCCTGAAGTTGTAGTTTGTTCTGGGTGGATTGGTCAACCCTGCTTTGTCTCAGCTTGCTGACCTGGGTTCCTGTGCTAAAACTTCTACATCCTGACAATCTTAGAGGTTCATAGCACACGATCTTGTAGGTTCTCTATTGTGTATCAGTACAGGTGCTAAAGTGGCATGGAATTCCCCCAGGCCTGGGGTGTAACGTCGCAGATCCACAAAGGTGATTTTCTGACTTGTAGGGAGAGCCCTTCACTGTTGATGCCCTCAATACAGGCACACACGCACACACGCATGCACACACACACACACACACACACACACACACACATACTCTCTCTCTCTCTCTCTCTCTCTCTCTCTCTCTCTCTCTCTCCCTCCCTCTCTCCCTCTCCCCTCCCCTTGTTTGACTTCCAGGTTGTTGCCCACATTGACATTAGCTTTGCTGGAGATTCCCTTTTCTCTGTATCAGGGATTTCCAGCTGACTATTACTGTGGTTCTGCGTTGGAGGATATTAATTCTTATTGGACATCTTTCATCATTTCACCTGGTTTAGCTTTTTACTGAAATAGTGATGTAGAAGTAGGGGTAGCTTCCCTCCTTTTAAGTAGCCTTCTAAAAATAGAGCTGTCATTTGTCATACACAGATTATCCATTTTACAAGAATTAGTATATGGTAATGTACATAGTACTGTGCCAACAGTTGTCTGAACTACTCATTCTTGGGTGATTCAGGTGGGACCTGGAAGGACCTTATATAAATAATTAAGCCACTAACTTTGAAATATGCTAAATATCTATGAAAGGCTGTTCCGTGCAATATAGGAGTTACTTGTAGAACTAATGGATTGTGGAGATGGGGCAGAAGTCCTATACATATAATTTAAAATTATGCCTTGAAATTTTAAGAACAAGTGTGATCAAAATCCCCTGTCTTCCACATTTTAACTCAGGGAAGGGGGCAGAATCCTAGCGTAACCCTGGAAAGTCAGTACTGCTCATTTTATTGTAAAACTCAAGGTTTGCTTTTATGTTAAATACCCTTTTTGTGGGCTTCTGATACACTGCTACAAGACATAATTTTTGCAGCTAAAGGCATAAATAGGTTTAATTTAAAGTGCTAATTAACCAGAACTGGTAACATGCTACATCAAAATCTAATAGATTTATTTTTCTCCTAAACTAACTACTGTTACTTTTTGGTGTGATTTGCTTGATTATGAATCTTTTTAAGCCAGATGCTAGAAAAAAATGACAACCTGAGCATCAGAACCTTTTTCTAATTACCTGAACTACTCTCCCAAATGTTAATGCAGGAATACACCACGTGTCAAGTCACTTAGCCAGATAATTACGGTAATCTTAAAACATTATGACCAAATCTCCCCGTGAATTCAGGGTTTGTGCTTTCTTCATTCCTGCCTTCCACCTACCTTCCAGACAGGCCATTTTAGTGGTAGGGTCTGCTTTGAGGCTTTTTTCTATATTTGGATGTTAAACATTATAAACTAATAAGGAATTTGAAACAATAATTCATTGATAAAGTTGTTGCCCTTAGCATTAGCAGGATGGTATCGGATCTGCTTCTGAAAACAGGAGAGAACCAAAGAGCACATCTAATTGTGGTTCCCTTTTGAGCCCAACCTCTGCCAGGCTTATTGGTTACGAAAGAAAAGGAATTATGAGGAAATTGTCTCCTAAATGCCCAGGTGTCATTTCTTGTTCTTCCCTTTCTAGTTCTTGCCTTTGAATTCCACATTTTCCATTACTCTTTCCTTCTGCAGAGAAGAATTATTCCTTAGTTAGCGCTGGAGTAGCTGTCCTTTAGACAGGTGGTAATTGTCATCTCTAGAAAAGTGCTGAACTACAGGCCAGGGAATGCTTGAGGAGGGAAATTAGCCCTTCTCCCCTCTCATAGCACAAAAGTTTTATTTGTTTTACTTTTATGTTGACCCAAACACACTGTCACGGTCACCAAGCTCATGCTTTCTCTGTAAAGACTGGTTTTTAAGAATTTTATTGTCTAAATTTTGACTCCCCAGGGACAAATAACAGATTGTGACATTGGTTCCACAAAAACACGACCTTATTTGAAACACTAACATTCCTTGCTGAGAAATGTTGACATTTGGAAACCAGCATGTAGGCATATACCCATCTCCAGGTTGGTTCATCATACCTCCAAGAGTTGAAGTGACACCAAGAGATCCAGTCTGGCAGATGCCTAGAAAGTTGCAGCCATTTCAGGGGCATTTGAAAGGATTGTTTCAAGGCCCAGCGTGGTGGTGGTGCCTGTAGCTGAGAGAGGCAGGGGCGTAGTGATAGATAAAAAGAGCATACTTGTGGAAAAGTGGGTGACTTCTTAGCTACTTTTAACTTTTGACTTATCTTTGTTTTTTTTCTGAATCTTGGTGCCAATTACATGTTAAAATTTCTTATGTAACCTCAAATTTAAAACAGGAACAATGACTTTTAATTTTTTGTCACTAAATAATAATGTTCCTTTTTTAGGTCTATAAAGATTCATTTGAGCAGAAATTTTTGGAAGAGACTAATTGTTTATATGCTGCAGAAGGCCAAAGACTCATGCAAGAAAGAGAGGTAAAAATATTAAATATAACCATAACATTTTTGTTTCATTTTAATACTTATGCTTTTAATTTTGATATATGTACATTTGCCAACACACACTTTTAAAACTTTTCTTACAGCCATGATCTAGCCAAAATAGAATTTAGGTTTTTAGCTAAAAAAAAAAAATCCTAAGATTTGATAATCCCTCCCATTAATATAAATTGCATGTTTAATTGAAACATTCCCCTTAGATAACATTCCCCAAAACAGAAATTCAGTAAGATAACACAAAACGGAAATAATGCAAACATATTTAAAAATGCCTTGGGCAGCTGGTTGGATGGAGCAAAGGACCTGGAGACTAGAAGATCTGACTTCAAATATGACCTCAGACACTTGTAGCTGTGTGAGCCTGAGCATGTCCCTTAACCTTGTTGGCCTCAGTTTCCTCATCTGTAGAATGAGTTGGAGAAGGAAATGGCAAACCACCCAAGTGTCCTTGCCAAGAAAGCCCCAAATGGAGTCATGAAGAGTTGGACACAACTGAAACAACTCAACGACACCAATAAAAACACTAAATAATAAAGGTGAAATAGATGCTTCTGCAGATATATGAGCAAAAGAGTCATAGGATCATAGATCTGTAGGAAACCTCCAAGGCTATAACCCCCTCATTTTAGACAAGGCCTTAGATGTGACTTGCCCAGCATCATGATGTATAAGATATATGTTATATATAGATATGTATAAATTTATATATATATGTATATATAAGAGAGGTAGGATTTGAAACCAGGTCCTGTGACTCCAGAGCCACTACTGTTTCCATTATACTCTATGAATTGAAATTCAAAAACAAAATACAAGCTAGAAATGAACGTTTCCCAAAAATTATTCTTAGAATCATAAAATATTTGTGTTGGAAAGAACATTACAGGTTATGTAGTTCAATTCCTCTCTTTTTTTAGATGATGGAAAGGGCCCAGAGAAATGAAGTGAATTACTGAGGGGCATCTTGCTAATTAGCAGGCCCTAGAAATTGGTCTTCTGAATTCTGGCCTGTCTGTCACTTTTTCAGACTCTGCTAATGCCCTGACAATGGTTTCTTTGCATATAACTTGGTTAAGCAAGTCCTTTGAACTTTTCTCCGAAATGTCACTCATGTAGTTGCCATGGTCTCCGGCTGTGTGGATTTCTCCGTATTTGGCTGAGGACATTCCAAAACAGAACCTTGCCATCTCTGTAGCTGTTTAGTTGTTGCCATTAAAAAGCAACACTCTAGCTGGTTTCACTGTGAGAAGCTTTGGAGTAGAGAAGAGAAACCTTTTACTGCTTTACAGAGCCTATTTTTTATCAGCTCTACATCAAAACAGATGTTGAGTGGGATGAGAAGTCTAACAGTAAGGTCTGAGTGTTTTTATCCAGGCAGGGGAAGCCCATGGAACTTCACAAAAAACAGAATGTAGATCATCATGCCAAATGAACTCAGCTCCCAGCATCCACCTGATCCTAGGGCAGCCAACAAAACCACACCAAACCATGCTCTTTCCTGGCACCTTAATGGAAACAACGGGCAGCAGCTTTTCTCAGAATGAGTTTTAGAGATTAACCAAGAACAAAGAGGGAGACCGTATTGGCAGAAGAGGTTGGGAGGGAGTAAATATGAAAGGAAGAGAAAATAAATCCTTGTTAATTAAAAAATAAAAGTGTTGGACTTGGAGTCGACGAACCTGAGTGTTCAAATCATGACTTACTACTCCATGCTCTGTGTGATTCCTGGGCCTTGTCTTCTTCATCTGTAAAATGAGTGAGTTGTACTAGGTCTCTTAACAACTATAATTCTAAAATCTTAGCATTTTGTATCTAGCCTAATCTCTAAATTTTGAGGAAAATGGTAATTTTTTTAAATTTTTAACTTTCAGAAGAAAGCGATCATAGAAATCAATGGCGATTTTAGTGTTATTTCTGGGACATCATTGATCTCTTGGCATTTTTTGTTTGAAAGGTCCCAGAATACCTTAACCATGTAAACAAACGTTTAGAAGAAGAAGGAGACAGAGTAATAACCTATTTAGATCACAGCACACAGTGAGTACTATTTACTTTCTCTACTTTTACCATAGTTAAAATTTTCTTCTTTTGGTATATTAGTTCTGTGTAGTTCTGGTGGTAGTAGTATAATAATATAAGTCACATTGTTAACATTTGTGAAGCATTCACATAGCAAACCTTCACTTAGTGCTGTGTCATAATGAAGTGAAATTGGTTTTCAAGGAATCAGCAGCAAGTTGGGTGGTAGTGCTATAGAGGGCTTTGCCATCATCACCTTTGAATTGATACACTTAGAGTAGCTACCTACTCTGCCTAATGGTAGATGTTCCCTGTTTTCAAGGAAATTAATTCAGGCCAAGCTATTTAAAAAGCTGTAGGTAAAAAGAGACCAAGTGATGAGAATCAATTGGAATTTACCAGGTGTTGAATGTTTGAGAGTTTCGTTAGGTGTACCTCAAATATTGAATCTTGAGTTCCATGTTTACTCACGTAATTCCCCCTTTCCTTTTAGGAAGAAACAGTCTCCCCATTTCACCCAAGTTGGAAGCACTCATGAGCTTTATCCCACTACTGCCCAACCCCAGAACTTTGTTCCATTTTCTGACCTAGGTAGGCCAGTTCGCTCCTTAAGCACCCAGTGGTTCCCTGCTCTCAGGGATTCTCCACGTTGACGCTGACTGTAATTTTGGCACCTCCACAATGTCATCTCCCCAGCTCAGGAGCTGTGGCAGCCCAAGCACCCACGTGGCAGGGGTTACAGGGTGCTCATTAATGCTTTCACCTTAAAATAACTTGGTGGGCAGGTAGGACATAGAGAATGAATGTAAACTTCCATCTGTTGATGTTGATGTCTTCATTATTCAGAACCCAAAAATGGGACTGAACACCTGCGGTAATGATGTGTACCTTTCATTCTTACGGAGCTTTAGTGTTCTCCCTGATCTCACTCAGGTTTTCTGATTTTACTTAAATTCTTCATTTCTCTATTTGTTTTCTTATTCTCATCCTCTCGTAACCCTCGGTCTATTTGTAGCTTTACTTTATATCTTCTTTCTGTCAGCATCATGAGAGTAAGACTTGTGAGGAATCACACTGGAGTCTCCTCTTCCGCCCCATTTCTGTGTGGTTACCTTTGTAGCTCAGATCCAGCCTCTGTTTTCTGCTGTGCTTTAGGAAGCCGTGTAGTGTCCTTGTCTCTTCTGGAGCAGGGCACCCTCCCACTTTCAGCCCCCTTTATTTCAGTCCCTTCCTTTCATTGTTTTGTCTTTTTTTTAAGTAGCCGAAGAATAGATTATCATCCTTTTACTACATATGGATGGACTTGGTCCATTGTTTTTCTCCCCTGTCTTTATCTTCTTTCTCCCCATTTGTACAGCTTACTACCGTAAGCCCCATTGATTACTTATATAGGTCAGGAGATAGATTTCAGAGAGCTAAAATAGAATTTTTTTTTAAGTCATTATGTAGAATGCATTTTGATTTTTTTAATGATTTCAAAAATGACTTCAGGATCTTACAATGCTTCAGTTTTTTATGAGCAAGCAATTCTTAGCATTATGCAGTGAAAATTTTCTGGTTATTCTAGTTTCCTTATTTTTTATGTTCTAGATTAATGGATATTTTCTGTATTTGCTTCAGAGATAGAAAGTTCCACTTGTCACATGGAATAGTCAAGTGTGTCATTTCCTTTAAGGCTTACAATATTTTTGGTGTCTTTTTTTTTGTTTTTGCTTTATATAGGAAACCATTAATAGCTTGTGTGGAGAAGCAGCTTTTAGGTGAACATTTAACGGCAATTCTACAAAAAGGTAAAAGTTTCAATATGATAATATAATTTGTTATATCCTTCATGCTCTGCAATAATTTGTATAAATTATGTCCTTCATGTTCATGAGGGAGGCAGCTTGATGAAGTGGAGCCCAGTCTGTGAAGTCATACCCTCAGTTCTGTTTCAGTTCTGCTACTCGTTGCTACAAAAGTTAGGAGCTCCGTTCTCTTACCTATAATATGAAGGACTGAATCTTTGGGTCCTTCCAGCCCTGATACTCTGTGAATCAGAGTATTTATGAAGCTCCTACTTTGTGCCAGGTGCCCTGATAGTTGCTGGGATACAAAAACAAACCAAATAAAAAAAATAGCAGTCCTTGTTCTCAGGGAGCTTACATTTTATCCAAGGGAATACTTAATTAACACAGGTATGCATAATGGTTTTTGTTTTATGAACACTGACCTTAGAATATAGTGGTGATTACATCGTACCTGGTAAAAATTGTAGGTTCTGAGAGAAAAAGACGCTCACGTATTAAAATTTGAGGGGGACTGAAGACAGATATGCTATAACTTACTGCTAAACTTGGTACTGAGTGATGTCTGTGCTAAAAGGCCTCAAGGTCACGCCTTTGAAATGTGACTAAAGAGTTAATGCTACTGTCATCTAATTACTTTAGAAAAGCAAGATGGAAAGATTATCTAATGCCTACATCAAAATTAAGGTGTAGAAAAACTAAAAATTAAGAGTTTTAATAGAGCCGTCAAAGAGAAAAACTAAAAATTAAGAGTTTTAATAGAGCCGTCAAAACGACTAAAAAGTACAGATTATTGGGATTTGTTTTGCATGTCAGACTACTGATCGAAAAATTATTTGGGGAATGAAAAATGGAATAAACTGGCTTAGGAAGCACTTTATTCATGGGTTTCTTAGTAAGAATTTATATGTCTGCTTGATAGAATAAAAATATAGAGATTACTCTGAAGATTTAATTCTGCTTTTAAAAATTGTTTTCAATTATTTGGATACCAGAAAAGTAAACATTAAAAATGGAATGACTATTTTATTAATTGACAAAAAAAAATTTAAATCGATTTACAAGATATTCATGTTTGAAAGAAATATAGAATTAGTGGGGGGAACTTATGTCATAGTTGTTTTGGCCGGTACATTTTATGTCTAATCCTAGATTAAAAATGAATTTAATCTCAGTTGAGGCAGAATCTGTAAGGTCTCTTAGGAGCTCACCATATTGGGGCTGAATTTAGTGTGGCTATCAGTTGACAACCTACTGGAGTGCAGAACTCCTTAGCTGAAGTGATTTTCCAGCCCCAGCCTCCCCAGCAGTAGGAATTACAGCTCTGATGTTTTTACACCCAGCTATTAAATTAATAAATGTGTGAAATTTTATTTTTTTTTATTTCATTTTAGGACTTGATAACTTGCTTGATGAAAACAGGGTGCCTGATCTCACACAGATGTACCAGTTGTTCAGTCGAGTAAAAGGAGGGCAACAGATCCTACTGCAGCACTGGAGTGAATATATCAAGGTATTTCAGAACAGTGTTGTGAAAAATGCTTGGCACTGTTCAAAATTTCTCTATAGTTCTGTTCTTTTCATCAAAAATTCTTAGAATGTCCGCTATTTGATTAAAGGGTTTTCTTTTTTATAGGATAATACTCAGTTTTGCTGGTTAATAATCTTGTCTATAATCCTATGTCCTTTATACCATGGTGGTAGCTGCTAATCATATGTGATCATGCGGCTCCTCTGGACTTAGATCTTTGTTCTTGGTTCTAGTAGTTCTGAGTTTTGTCTCTGATATTCCTGGAAATTTTCTTGTGAGTATTTCTTTTAGCCCTCTTGTTCTAAGAAATTTCCATAGCTTTCAAGATTTCTTGAAATTAGATGTCTGTCCTCACATTGGATGTCTATACTCACATTCCTATAATCCAGCGATCTTCAAGTTTTTTTATCTATTTTTCCAAATTGTTTCTGTTTTGAGATGCCTTACATTTTCTAAGTTTTCAGTCTTTTGGCTTTGTTTTCATATTTCTTGTTTTCTCATAACAGTCCATTCTTATTTTCAGAGAGGTTGTCTCTTGGACAAGATTTTGTTCCTCTTATACAAGCTCTTAATTCCCTTTTTAATTTGTTTTCACAGCTCTCTTTTCTTTTTCGATTTTTCTTCTGTCATTTCATTTATAAAAACTTTTTTTTAACTCTATTTCTAAAATCATTGTAATTGAATTTGTGCCCATCTGTGGGTTTTTTTGAGGCTTTCCTTGTAGCTGTTTTGTAGTCGTTCATTTGCTGGATCTGTGTCTTGAGCATCCCTTTCCCCATAATCATTTTGTTGGGATCATTTTGTTGCTTGCTTATTCAAAAGCAGACTTCCTGCCTTTGGACTTGATGTTGGGCCTGGGTTCTGCATTCGTCTGGGATGGAGGTCTGGACAGGGCTTGTAGCTTCTTTGTGGGGTTATTTAGGATCTCAGGGACAGCTCAGGCTGGGGACCTGTAAGCTTTCACTGATTGTAAAGGATCTGTCTGATTGCTTCCCGCCTCAAGCTCCTGATCTGGGGTTAGGACTGCTGCTAGACTTAGTCATGATAAGCCAGCTGGAAGCTCTCTTGGTTTGGTGGGACAGAACTGCAGGCTCATCTGTAACTCCTGCCCTGGGTTTTTTTCCCTGCAGGCTTCAGACCTAGCTAGAACACGGGAATGAGAGCCTATGTGTGCTTCTGAACTTGTTGTCTTTTATTATACTACCTAAGGCCCCCCCTCTCTGGAAACAACACAGGGGCTCAGGACCTCACCTGATTGTACCCTGATTTTGTGACCTACAAATGGCATGCAAGCAACAAATCTGCAAGTTAACACCTGTTCACTTAGTGAGGCCCACTTTTTGAGTCTGGGAATGCTGCACGTGCAGCCTGCTGCTGGATAGAGCATGTTCCCCATTGTCTGCAAATATCTCTTTCTCCACATTCTGACCTGGGCTAGGCAGATGATTCCCTGGGATGTTCTCTGGAGTTTCCCCATCAGGATTTTGTCTGGTGCAGAAGTTTTGAGGGGATGTTCACTATGTTGATTCCTGCTGCATCACTGTGTTAGCTCCTCTTAGTCTTCAGATTTATTGTTAGGTTTGGCTCTGTATCTTAATCTGCAGAGCTGATGTTAATAAGTATTAGCTCATTAAGAGTTGTGATGGATTTGAATTCTTAATTTTCTTAACACATACTGCTATCATAACTTAAGATGACGTTGCAAATTATTAGTCATTGTTATAGGCCCAGATTAAAAGAATTAGGGGTTGTTCTTACGCTGCAAAAGAGAAAAGACTATTCTTTGTGGCCTTAAACTGGTTTTGTTTTTTTTTAAGACATAGGACTTTTTGTAATTCCACTTATAAAACTTAAGGTCTGCTTATGCCTTTGTGCAGAAAGACCAATAATGCAGCTAGAAACCGAAGAAAGATGTTGGCGGGGGGATTCTTTGCAGTAAATTACTCTGAAGGAGGTCTTCTATACAAAATTCTAATGAATTAACACATAAATAAGATTAAAAGCCTTTCCTTAGTTGCCAAATAGGAATAGTTTTCTTCTTTCTTTCCCTCCTTCCCTCTCTTAGTCTGGAAATACAGTCGCCAGTCATAGCCCCGTTCTCGATATTGACTTGAAGGGAAGTTCGGACCTCTGTTTCCAACCTGAGCCAGTTTATTCTTTTGGCATCCTAGGGGTATCCCTTCCCAGAGGTTCACCATGTTGTGGCTGGGCTAGACACCCAGGCTTTGCTGTGGCTAAGAGCTCCCAATTTCAATATCCCTCAGTCAGCACATCAGTTTGTATGCTGCCTCTTCCAGCTGACTAATAATTCCCAAAAGAAGAAACCTGTTGAGAAACATTTGTCAAATAGTTAACTTTTATAGTGTGAAAGTTGCCTAAGAAATTGAACTCTGAACTTGGCCTTATTTTCATAACTAGGTAAGAATGGCTTAGTTTGGTTAAGCATGTCTTTTTAAGTTGATTTTAATGGATGTTAAAAGACTGCAGAATTTTTCAGTATTTTAAAGTTACTTTAGACTTAGCACTTAAGTACTGAATTTAGAAAGTGGTTTCAATATAAAATGAACTTAGGGTTATTAGAAATTCATTTCTAATCCCCTCTCTATCTTAAATTGTATGTTTAAGTATAAGAAAATAATTTTAGATACCATGTATGATTTGGTATTCATTTGTTTTTACAGACTTTTGGAACAACAATAGTAGTTAATCCTGAAAAGGACAAAGATATGGTGCAAGAACTACTAGATTTTAAGGATAAAGTGGACCACATCATAGAAGTATGCTTTCAGAAGAATGAAAAATTCATTAACTTGATGAAAGAATCCTTTGAAACATTTATCAACAAGAGACCAAATAAGCCTGCAGAACTAATAGGTAAGAAAACATTATTTCCATAAAAACACCTTTTAAATGTTTTAGAAAAAAATAAAGGAAAATTCAAGCAAAAGATAAATTAGTTGAAACATGAATATAAAATATGTATAAGATTTATTCTACAAAAAAAAAATTCTTTCTGGAAAAAAATTTGTTCTGCCTTTATTGTCATTCAGACTTGGATTTTCAAAGAAAACCATTGTGAAGTAATTCACCACGTGAGAATAGATATTCCATTTTAAAAATTTGAGTTTGATTTCCAAAAGTAGAATTACTCAATGGAATGATGAATAAGTGTTGCCCATTTAAGACTAATATTTTGTATAAGTTGCAACAACTTCAGAGCTGCAGTTTATGAAGACTGAATGCGCCAGAATGTGTGTCATTTACCATCCTACCAACCAGAGGAAACTTGTATTAGATTAATTTAATTGAGATGCCATGTTGCATGTCAAATATGAGTAAAACCATGAGACTCGTTGTATATTGTCACGATCCTAGTCTCTGTCTTAAGGGGCACATTCTCTTTGCCGTCTTTGTATCATATTGTCCACAGAGGGATTAAATTAGGTGAGATTTCACAAGCTAACAAGGTTATCCGCTGGGTGTTATTAAAGGTACCCCGGACTGTTTATACAAGGAGGAAGGAGAGCTCACTTTTTTTAACAGCTCTTCTTATCACTCTGTACTGATAGATAAGAAGGCACATACTCTTGAGAGCACAATACCTTGAACATTGGTAGTATTTAATACATGTTTGTTGAATTGAGAGGAAAAATTTCAATGAAAGCAAATTTTGAATCATTGCTTTATAAAGTAATTAACCACTAATGTCAGAATGTATAATTCAGGATTCTTGAGAAGCTTCATTTCTTAAATTTGTGTTATCACTCGGGAAAATTATTTGTCATATTATGCACTCCACCATCCTTAGTTTCTGTAACTAAGGGTTCCTTTGGGTTTTATACTGTCCATCTCTGAGAGTGCTCTTTGTCTGCATTGTCTGAGAATGAAACCCTCTTTTGTATAAAGCTTCGCATGCACGTGTAGCAGACCAGGCGGTTCCTATTTAACTTTCCCCACCCAAAACTCAAAGAAAGCCCCTTTTTCCAGGTGAGGAGAGGAAGTCATAAATGAAAGAGAATATAATCTGAAAATCCAACATTTCAGTGTCATTATTAATATATCATGATATATCAGTGAATGTTTATTTATTTAGCCCACTATATTCAAACGCCTCTGAAAATTACTAACATCTTAACAGCCCAAATGAAAAAGTATTATAAAATATGAAAATACCTTCCATTTCACAATATATTCTAATAGTGTTTGGCCAATATAATGTCACGTATAGAGAACCAGTCTTGGAGTCAGTGAGTTCAAACCTCACTTCAGATACTCCGGGATGCTGTACAATCCCCCTAGCCTCAGTGACCCTCTCTCAAGCTGTTAGTTGCAGGGAAAGTCATTCCTCACAGGAAGTTAGTCCCCTATACTGATGAAATCAAAGATCTGACTCACAAAACCATTTCACAAGGATATTTGGTCTAATTATGTTTTTCTGATTTTTATATTTTAAGTGCACATGTGAAAATAATTTTCAATTATTTTGATATCTTAGCAAAACATGTTGATTCCAAGCTAAGAGCTGGTAATAAAGAAGCAACAGATGAAGAACTAGAACGAATTCTTGACAAAATCATGATAATATTCAGATTTATTCATGGTAAGAAATAATTTCTTACATTGGACAAAATTGTATCTTCAGAAATGTTAATAGTGCTGGATGGATTACAGTTCCTTTATGTGGGCCTAGGTTTTATTTATAACCACATATAAATTATAGCAATTTTAATAAGAGACTGGGGAAGGAAATAACAGTTGTTTTAAGAGTCATACAAAGCTGCTTTTATTCCTAAATAAATACTACTCAGGGATCTTTAGATTGAAAATAACTTTGAATATTAATTTCTCCTTATAACTCATGATGTAATTTTATTCTTATTTTGACCCATAAATAGGTAAAGATGTTTTTGAGGCGTTTTATAAGAAAGATTTGGCAAAAAGACTCCTTGTTGGAAAAAGTGCTTCTGTTGATGCTGAAAAGTCTATGTTGTCGAAACTAAAACATGGTGAGCCGTTGCAACAATAAGATTCTTTCCCGTATTTATTTTTGGAGATTCTTCACAATGACTGTTTTTACTTCTTTTATACTTCTTATATTTCTTACAACCCTTTTACTTTTGAGACAGAATGTGGTGCTGCTTTCACCAGCAAGTTGGAGGGGATGTTCAAGGATATGGAACTCTCCAAAGACATTATGATTCAGTTTAAACAGGTATATTTTGTTGACTAAGTAGATGGGCAAATTATTTTTAAAATGTATTGTCTGTGTTTGAGTTATGGAAAAATTAAGTTATTTTAAAAATAATGAACATCTGTATTTGTTTTTAGTACATGCAGAATCAAAGTGACCCAGGTAATATAGACCTGACAGTTAATATACTCACTATGGGATATTGGCCAACATACACACCCATGGAAGTGCATTTAACTCCAGAGGTAAGTACTCTTAAAAAAAAAAGTCTTATTTATAATACATCTGTTGATAGTTTCTTGGAAGCTACCATCTTAGGGTAAACTCCTCTATACAGATATATACTGTTATATTATTTGCCTATTGAATCAAGCCCTTAGGAGTTGTAATATTGTTAAAAGCTTATCTGGGGTAATTAGAAAATGATTGCTTTCTTTCTCCACCAATTTCTACTTCTTTTGTGGTTTATCACTGTGTGACCTCCTCTTAACCTGATGATTATAAAAGTAAGAATTGAATATTGTCACTGTCATAGATGATACACTGACCTCAGACACTGTCTGCCCAACCCTGGGTCCCCGGGATCTTCCGTGTGCCTCAGATTCCTATCTGTAAAATGGTGATAATGGTAGCGCTACTTCCCAGAGCTGTTGTGAAGATAAAATAAAATAGGATTTGAAAAGTACTTTTCAATGCTGACTGTTATTGTTGTTGACATTTCTATAAATATCAGCTGCATATACATCTGGGCACTCTACGCAAATGTCTTAAACAATATTGCTGCTGCTGTTCCAGAGAGCTTTTAATTTAATTTATGATATTTATAGTTTGATAACATGCCCACAAACTGAATAGATACTGAACAAATGGTTGTGCTGTTGTTCAGTCGTGTCTGACTCTTTGTGACCCCATTTGGGCTTTTCGTGGCAAAGATACTGGAGGGCTTTGCCATTTCCTTCTTCAGCTCATTGACAGATGAGGAAACTGAGGCAAACAGGTTTAAGTGAGTTGCCCGGAGTCACACAGCTAAGCTAGTAAGTGTCTGTGGTCACATTTGAACTCAGGCCCAGAACTCTTGTCTACGTTATTTAAACAAATTGTGGTGAAAGTAAAAATGATTATTCATTGGACACTACTTCATCTTTAACTTTGTTAGCATACAGACCATGATGGGGTCAAATATAGATAATTCAGGGTAATTAATAATCATTATTTTAAAAAATTAAATTTAAATCCAGAGGATGTTGGGAACTCCTAAGTATTCTAAAGCATTGTTTTGTTTATATTTGTAGTAGCACCTTGAAAATGTCCGTTCACTCTGAATAGATTTAAAAATTTCTTTTGTACAGTTGCTGAGAGATATTAGCACTATTCAGCCGTATCTAGGGTAACAGAACCTCTCTATTTTTGTGCAGTATTCACCTCATAGCAGAGATTCTAGCAAAAGTTTGTTTAAACAAGTTTAACTAGATTCATCCTTTGGTTATCCATTTTTCATAGCACATAATTTTCCAGTTAGAAAATGACTGAACCATGCATTGTAACTTTCAGAAATGGTGACATAAATAGCCACTAACACTTCTGACAATACCACCATCAGAAAGAGGAAAAAAATATACACACACACACACATACACTAAAGCTACTCAAAGTAAATCTGAGGTGTTTGGTTTTTCATTTAAATTTAGACTTTAGGAGAAGTCATGGATTTCATCTAGTACAGTATTCTGGGTTTTAAGCAAATAAACTTTAGCATAAGTAAATTTTTTCCTTTTATATTGACAGATGGTTAAACTTCAAGAAGTATTTAAGACATTTTATCTTGGAAAACACAGTGGTCGAAAGCTTCAATGGCAAACCACATTGGGACATGCTGTTTTGAAAGCAGAGTTCAAAGAAGTATGTTAATTGAGTGTCTATTTCACTTAATGTTTGATTCATAAGCATGATCATTTTATTAGGATCTTTTAAATTTTTTTAAACAAATGAGGTTTGTCCCCTCCGCCATGGAAATGTTAGTTTGAAATAAAATGGTGATTTTACTCTAAAACGTAAGAAAAGGAAATGATTCAGTAGTGACACTTAATTCTATACCATAGAGTATATTCCTTACCTTAGGCAACATTAGTAATTAAGGAATCACCAAAGAACGGGGGAAACAATACAAATACTTTATCTTTAAAAATAAATTGGTTTCTAATAAATTAAAACTTAGTGTTGCTATATAATATTTGCAATTAAAACTTAAACTCATGTCACGTTTCTTAAGGTATTAAATAAGCAAAATGTTCCTTAGTTACATTTTGTTCTGTCTTTATTATTCTATATTAGAAAAAGCAAGAACAATTATTTTCTGATTTATCTTAATGAAAATCTGCTATAAATTTTAAACATCAAAAATAATGGCATGAAACTTTGATAACAATTTAGTTTTTAAAAAGATGCTTTTGTGTGCATATTCCCAGTAATCTCTTTATCTTCTGTTTTGCAATATGCTTCTGGTACATTGTTTTTGCACAAATTCATTTTCTCTCTAAGTAGGCATGATAAAATAATTCTGAATCAAAACTAGCGCAGATGATCTCACCTGTTTCATTTGGTAAGGAATTATTTCCCAAACAAATTAAGTAATCTCAGAGAGATTTTTTTCTTAGGGAAAAAAAGTTGAAATAAATAAACGGAGCCAAACTGAGCTTGTACTTGGTGGTGTATGTTAGGCTTACATGGGGAACCTGGGCTTAAAGAGTTTCATTCCATTCAGTAGCAGCCTTTGGGAAAATAGTGAGGAAATTAGTTATCAAGGACCTTTGGTTCCATTGATGTGGGAATTCCTTCCACCTGTACAGATGGCAGCCAGGTGCTAATTGATTGCCTAAATGGGAATATTTAATTAAAATACAAGTCATTTTTTTCTTCCTTCATAGCTTTGGTTCTCCCTTCTCTTCCTCCATCCCTTCCTTTTTAAAAAAAAAAAAAAATGATTAAACCTGTGATTTCATTGGGAACCTCCTAGCAAGGAATTTCCTCTTACAGTGCAGACAGGCTATAGTTTATTAACATGGTATTGGAGGTGTTAAAGTCTAGGAATTTAGATGCTGGGAGATTGATGCTGAATCTAGGTCTTCTTAACTCTGAACTATGTAGCCGCTAAGCTACCCCTTCCTCTCTTCTGTCATTTAGTCTTTGATTCCTTTTTAATTCCTGTTGGTTAACTTTTGAAGAAAAGTCCCATTGACTTGAAAAGGAACTCAGTAGGACAAGGATAAGAGATTAGCATGAGGGTGGGAGGGGTATACTGTTTCAGAAATAAATATTAATTTATTTACCTTTTTTTTCCCTTAGGGAAAGAAGGAGTTTCAAGTGTCACTCTTCCAGACATTAGTGCTCCTCATGTTTAATGAAGGAGATGAATTCAGTTTTGAAGAAATAAAAATGGCTACTGGTGTAGGTAGGGAAAACGACTTTGTATATTCATGGTATCTAGATAACATCTTCAGAGCATTTATTTGCTTCTGATGCTGCTGTTCTAGATACCCTATGTTCTGGAGGAGTTCACTACCTATTTCACTTTATCTCCTCCCCAAACTCCGGCTTTGGTGCTACGGGATTGATCTTTGGTGGTGATGCTCCCTCAGACTCCGTAGGGAGTCATCTCCAGTCAGCCTGATCAATTATCTTGCCCTGGAGCCAGATGAGTCTGGAGGAGAAAGAAAGGCAGGTGACTTTGCACAGCCCTCTCTCATTTCAATCCAACTCACTTGCAAATCATGGCATCACCTCCCTGATGTCATGGTTGTCTTTGAGAACAAAGGACAAACCGCAGCAATGTCATCCTCCCTAACCTCTCACCTCTGCCCTCTCCTCAAGTCCAACTACATTCTATGTCAGGTGCTCAGGGAGAGTCACACCTGGCTCTCCCCACTGCTCCCCACAGAGTCTGGGAATCTTACGTCCAACTATATCTGATCTGTCTTCTCTGCTCTTCACTCCTCACCCTCATAGCAGTTTCTGTCCCTCCATCCTCTGAGCACTTACTGCTCTTCTCTGACTTCTCCTGCTCCCCTCCACAAACCTGCCCCATAGTTAACCAGCTCACCATCATCCTGTTCTCTGGTCTCATGTCCTCATCACTTACCGGACTTCTGCTTAGCTCTTGTGAAAATCAAACTTGGGATTGCACCTACTCCAGTGAGGAGCGGAGCTTGAGAAAATCAGGCAATTGTGCAGGTTAGGGACATGAGGAAGTGTTAGCTGACTTCCCTGGGCTCTGTCTGTAGTGAGGCAATGTTTTGATAACTTTAGTTAGGGTATTTATTTCTTTCCACAGAAGCTCTTCCAAGTTGCCTTACCTTCTTCAGCCTCTGTCCATCTCCTTCTCCTATCCTTTCCACTGAAGATGATACCTTCTACTTTACTGAGAAAAGGTTTTTGGAAATGAGTTCTTTATCTTAATCTCCAAACTTCCACATCACTCCCTGCTTTGTCTTTTCCCTGTTTCTGATAAGATGATCCTCCTTGCCAAAGCTAACCCTTCCAGATGTGTCTCTTGGATTCTGTGCCCTGCTTTTCTTCAGCAGATTTCGCCCCTTAATCATCCTTTCTCTCTTTTTGTAATCTTTAAAACTGGTTACTCCCTTTAGACATGTCTAAGTCTCCATTACTCACAAAAAACCTCCCCCCCGCAACATATAGTGAATTGAGTAACACGGAAAGAACAGTTAAAAAGGCACTTGGTCTTTGGAAGGAAAGCTATGTCAAATATGGACAGCATGCTGAAGAAGAGCAGGGACATCACCTTGCTAAGAAAGTCCATATAGTCTATGAAAAAATAAAAGCTATGGCTTTCCCAATAACAATATAATAGGCTGTGAGAGTGGGACTGTAAGGAAAGCTGAGCACTGCAGAATCAACATTTCCAGATTATGGTACTGGAGAAGGCTTTGTAATAGTCCCTTGGACAGCAGGGAGATCAAATCAGTCAATGTTTAAAGAAATGAATACTGGAAGGTAAAGTATTAAAGCCACAGAATGAGAAAACATGACTCGTTGGAAATGCAAAATGGATAGATAATGTCATGAAAACAGCAAACATAAGCTAGGACAGACTTTGAGAGATAGGGAAGGATAGAAAGGTCTGGTGTGCTATGGTCCAAGAGGGTCACGAAGAGTTGGACACAAGAACAGCAAAAATGCACAATTTATATAATGAGTATAAGGGATGAAAACTTTGACAGATTTAAGAACCCTGATAATTAGCATGGCGACCAGTACTAACTCCAGAATTTCAGTGATGATGTATTTTCCACCATTTGGTAGAGAAGTGATGGACTGTAGATGCAGAGTAAATTGGAGAATTTCAGACATAACTAATACAGAAGAAATTTGTTTCAGTATAATGTTATAATTTTTATCTGTGGATTGGGGTTGTTGAGGATAGTGAGGCCGAGAAAAGAGCAGAAGGAGCTTGAGAAGGGAAGCCCAGCAAGAACAGTGCCAAGCTGCCATGTCAGCGTATGTGCATAAGCGCCGAGTGCTGTTGTGTCGGGGTATAAGACTTTGACTCGGCCCTCGAGTTTCCTCAGTCTGTGAACCTCTCTGTCTCATACCCTCATATCAAGCTGAAACTGCTCTTTATAAAAGTTACCCATGATCTCTTAATTGCCAGACCTAATGGTCTTTGCTCACTTCTCAGCCTTGACCTCTGCTGCATTTGACATTAATTGACCACTCTCTCCTCCTGAACTACTAATAGGGAGTTTCATTACTCTCCTAGGCCACCTCCTACCAATCTTACTACCTTCTCAGTCTCCCTTGTAAGAGAACTCTTAAGTCATCGTAGTTGTGTGACCCCTGGGCAAGTCACTGAGTCCCCCTCAGCCTGAGTTTCCTCATCTATAATTTGGGAATAAATTATTTTACCTACCTGACAGATGTACAAAGGTACAAATACTCGTGCGCACACACACCCACCCACCCACCCACCCCTGGCCTCTCCCACTTCAGTCCCATACAACCAGCTGCCTAATACACATTTCAAACTGATAGATATCTCAATATAGCTATTCTTTGCCTTCCAGATCCTCAGTCTCCCTGCTTCATGACCTTTGAATTACTCCCACCACCTCCCTCTCCCTCACCTCACATAATGATTCAGTTTCCCTTCCCCGAAACACTGCTATTTGTCTTCTCACATGACTTATGTGGGGGCTGAAATGCCCTCTCCACACAGTTACCAGTTTGGTGTGGGCTTGTATTCCCTCTCATCTAGAGCACTGTACCCCTGCTTTGAGTCTCACAGTTGCCAAACTGGTTTTCCAACAACATGTCTCTGACTTGTCCCTCCTATGCTCAGTAAATTCCAGTGACACCCTATTTCCTCTAGATAAAATAAAAATGCTTGTTTCTCTTTTAAAGCCATTAATAAGTTGACCCCACCCTTTCTCTCTAGCTTCATTATACCTACTTCCCTTCCTGTACAATGTGATCCAAACAAAGTGGACTTCTCTCTGTTCCTCACTCATGGCACTCCATCTCCTGCCCCCCATGCCTGAAATGTAACCCCTTCTCCCCTCCATCTCCTAATGGATCCCTCTCTTCAAGACTGTTCACACAGCACCTTACAGTACCTGGTACATAGTAGGTATGTAATAAAACTTGATTGATATGTAAACCAGATCCTCTTATATATAAAATGGTGGTTCTTTAATAGTACTATCAGAATGACATTAAGTAATTAAAAATGTATTATGCAACTAAATTTCGGGTTGTAACTACCTTTTTTTCCTATATACAGAGGATAGTGAATTGCGAAGAACCTTACAGTCTTTGGCTTGCGGTAAAGCACGAGTGCTGATTAAAAGTCCAAAAGGCAAGGATGTAGATGATGGAGACAAATTCATCTTTAATGGAGATTTCAAGCACAAATTGTTTAGAATAAAGATAAATCAAATCCAGATGAAAGAAACTGTATGTATTAAATTCTGTATTTATTTTTATATCCTTTTGATTTACTTATTAAGGAGTCAGTTCATTTATTTTATGGTCAAATTTCCTTGTATTAGTACAGGTCAAAAGTATACTGTGTTGTGACTGCATTAGATTTTTTAAAATAGATTTTAATTTTCATTATAACTAATAAAAGCTTACTGTCCATAATTTATAAGAAACTGATATATAGTCAGTAATGTAATTCACATTGTTGAAGTTGAACAGCTCACACATAAGAAATCAGTAGTACATTATCACATACAAACATACACAGCCCCATTAATCATTAAAAATAATTTTGTCATCATTATGTAACTATTAGTGATAAAACTCAGTTTGAATGAGGCCTAATAAAAAAAG
The DNA here is from genome assembly GCA_028658325.1 of Potorous gilbertii. NCBI lineage: Eukaryota > Metazoa > Chordata > Mammalia > Diprotodontia > Potoroidae > Potorous > Potorous gilbertii. The sequence continues at coordinate 404,919,326 of CM053771.1, read as the reverse complement.
AAATATGGCAAAATAAGTCACATTTGTTTGTCTGTTGCCACTGTAAATTAGCACACATTTTGTAGAAGTCAGGGTAGCAGTGTATAAAAAGCACAAAACTGGCCATAGTGCATGACCTTATAATTCTAGTTTAAGGAATATAACCCTAGGAAATGAACCACAAAGGGAAATTTTAAGAAGTTTGCCAAGATTCCTGGCATTGCTGTTTATATTAGTAATAAATTGGAAACAGTCTATTTACTGCGTGATTGAAAAGTATGAATTGGGCCGCCATCTTTCTCCTACTTGAGCCTTGTCCATAGAACACGTTTTCTCCCACCCTTCCCCTCCCCTCCAAGGGCCCAGCAGGGCACTATAGTACTACCCACCTGCTGGAAATGATCTTCAGTGTGTCTGTCTAAGTTACCATCTCTAAACTCTGAATATCCCAAGCAGATGAGTAGCTTTGTGTTCTGCATCTCTGCTACAGGCCGATGACATCTCCGTGATAAAGACCGCAGTCTCCTTGGACCTAAGGGCTTTGAAGCTTTCCCAGCTTCCCTAAGCCAGAATAAGCAGAAATTGATTAACTCCTTTCTCCTTTAATGATGTTCAAACCCTCCTCCTTCTGTTGAAGACTTGAGGCCTCACTCCTGTGAATCAGGAGGAGAAGTCTTACTCCATTCCTTAGCTCCTTGGAGACTCTGATTTTATCTCTGTGTAGGATTTGCTGTTCCTGAGCTCAGCCCTGTCAGTGTACTTTAGACCTCATTTCCTCCCCAGCCTCCTTAGCTCAGGCACCCAGACTCACTGGCACATTTTTGCCTATCTGTTATCCCACAGCATTCTGATTAGAGGGGTTTGCCCTCACTTCTGTGGTGATCTCAGGGGCCCAAGCCAAGGTCATTCCCAAATTAGGGGCTCTTCAGGAAGTAGGGTCCATAGATGTGGATTTTTAGGCTCAGCCTCAGGCTTTATTCTCTCATAACTTTCATAACAAACATAAATATGAGAAAAAATTATGAAAAGTAGGGGCTAAGCAGACTTTTTATATATTAACTTTATGTAATATAAAGAAATGGATAGTTCACTATAAATCATCTTAAGTATGTAGACTGTGAAGCAGATGGATGGATGGATGGATGGATATAGATCTGTAGAGATATATGTTTATATAGATATATATGCACATATATAAAATAGGGAGACATAATCCTAATGGTAAGATTACAGTATAAAAAGCACAGGATTTGGATTGCAAGCACTTATATCCAAGTCCTAACCTTGTGTGTAACTGACTGCTGTGTGGTATCTGGCAGGTCACTAGCTTAGGCCCTTTTTCAGATCCCATCTACAAACCTGTGAAAATTAGAGTATAGTAAATCAAGATCTTTTCTATTGAATGTGAAGTAGAACTTGATTATAAGATATAGTGAATTATACCAACAAAATAAAACTGTTTGGGTATCTCCAGTTTGTTTGATGTCACACACTCCGGTGTTGAAATTCTTTGTCTGCCTGAAGGACCAGGGCAGGGCTGCTTGTTCTTTTTTTAATTAAAAAGAGAGAATGGGCTTTTTAAAAGACTTTTTTATCATTACTGTTACTGTCAGTTTAATCTGATCTTGGAATTGAGGATAACTCCCCCTAAAAGTCACAGCACAGATAATTTTTTTAAATGTAGAATTCAAATATTTGACCACTCTCCTTATTCAAGACACTGATTTATTTATATACCTAGAGTTGTTACAGATGGCAAAGTAAAGAAGTTCAGATAAGAAATACCCTAAAATTCTTCCATAAATAAAAATTAATTTTATATGTAGATTGCTAGTTTACTGCCTTGATTGAAATGTTCTTTCATATCTCAGCAAGTGTAGTTAGATTTACATGTCCACATATCAGTCCGTAGACATAGGGTTATAAATTCAAAGCAAGAAGGAACCATCAACCTCATCTAGTCAAACCCCCTCATTTTCATATGAGGAAACCCAGAGGAGGGGGAAAAGACTTACCCAAGACCGTAATGGGAGTGGTAAGGGCTGTAACTCCAAGTCCTGCACTCTTTTCCAGTGTACCACACTCCTACATTAACATGCACACACGTTCTTATTCATGAAGTGTTTGGTTGGGATATGTTCAGTTTGATTGCTTTAATGTACTTATATGAGAGGCAACAACTCAGAGTGCTGGATTTAGAGTCAAGAAGACTCTTGGTTACATTATTTAGCCTTCCTAAGCCTTGATTTCCTCATCTGTAAAATGGGGAATGATGATTCACAGGGTTATTGTAATAATCAAATGAAAAATATGTATAAAATAATATATGCAAAATGTGCATATATAAATATGTATAAAAAATATGTGTATACTACGTGCTAAGTCGAGAGTGTTCTATGAATGTCTGTTATTACTTTTTTTCACAGTAGGCATTTAATCTCTTGGTGTCATTTTTCCCCTAGAGTGAGGGAAAAAAAGGTTTTAAAAGATTTTAATTGAACTTATTTTAAGATATACAGAGGCAGCTAGGTAGCACATTTTTAGCACATTATATAGGGTACTGGGCCTGAAATCAGGAAGAACTGAGTTCTAATTCCATCTCACACACTTAGCCTGCTGTGTGATCCTAGGTAAGTCATTGAACTTGTGTCTGAATCAATTTTCTCAATGGAGGGGATAATAGCACCTACCTCCCAGGGATGTGAGGATCAAATGAGTTAATATTTGTCAGTTGCTTGGTGTTATATCACTTATGTTATTGTTACTTAATATGTTAGCATATATAAGGTGTTATATAAGTTATATTATTATTGATGAATTAAAATTGATTTCATTAAAAATCTTAATGCAGAACAAAATAATGTATGATTTGTGATTTGACCCATCACGTAGAATTTTTTTCTCTAAAATTCAGGAATGTTAGGGAACCAATTTTGAAAGTTTCCTATATTTCATTATTTTATTATCATTAAACTTTAGGTTGAAGAACAAGTTAGCACCACAGAACGAGTGTTTCAGGATAGACAATATCAGATCGATGCCGCTATTGTACGAATAATGAAGATGAGGAAGACCCTTGGTCATAATCTTCTAGTTTCTGAATTGTATAATCAATTGAAGTTTCCAGTAAAGGTAAATATAACATTCAAATTGAATTACACTTATAATACAGTACTAAATTATATTTTATTAGTTGACCATTGGTCAAGTATATTTTGCTTATTTAATTAGCAAGAGATTCATAATCTCATTTTACACATATCAACTAACATCTTCTTTTGAACTGAGCATAGAAATGTGCCAGGAAATAATAGTAGGAGCATTAGTCCATATTCTTTTAAATACTATTTTTTCGTAACCAGTAATGATGTTAAAATTCTGATTTCTAACAGTGAGTCTGCTGATATTTTCACACAAGGAAAAGATAAATACAGCTTAGTCTTCTGCATGGACTTTGCCTCATTTTGTGTACGCTGTGGCCTTCTCAGAGAATTTGGAAGGTCATTGCATGTAGTTACTTTAAAAGTTAACAGAAGTAACCTGGACGGAAGGGATTTTCACAACATGTTGTTGAAAATTTCTTCATGTTACATTAGCACCTTTAGAATATTTTCTGTGGACCTTGGGAAAGAATTCAGAGTATAACAGAAGTAGTTAAAGGTGAGGAAAATAATGTGAGACAGCAATAGTAGCCTCTTTCTGCTCAGTCCTAAATCCTCAAGATCCTAATCTGAAGTTTTCTGGCATTGGCTTTTAAATTTTAATTCATTCTGTTTGCAGAGTGCTCTCAGATGTAGTTTGCTCTCTTTACTGCACAATCAATTGCAAAACTAATGAAAGTATCACAAGTAAATTCTAAGCATTTATCAGCCTTAAGTATCTTATAACACTAATAGACCTAAATCCTGGTGTCTGCTGAATAAAATATTTGGCTAATCTGTTTTCAACAAGGAGCTTATAATTAATCTAGAATCATATAGCAAGTAATGTCAGAATTAACAGTGTTATGTCTAACTCACACCAGATGGGAAAAAACTGGATCACTTAATAGACATGGTCTTATTCAATCTCTTTTTAGCAGCCATACTTATTGATGACAAAAGTTTTCAGTGATGTCCTCTTCAAGGATGTGCAAATTAAACTAAGACAGAGAACATTTAGCCTTCTTCTAAGAGTTCCCTACTAAATCTGTTACCTCTTTCTAATAGCTCTTCTTCCTCCCATCCATCTCATGTCTTTCATATCTCCCTTTCTAAGTGATTCTAACACTTGGTTCTTGTGGAAGAGGTGTTTTACAGAATTGGAATCCTTTAATTGATGATGTTTGTCTGTCCTAATGATTCCAAACCTGTGAATATGCATGGTCCTTTTTAACATGGAAACATTTTATGAATTCTGACTTGAATGATAGTTATGCTGTTTTTATCTATTGTTTAAAAAAATAGATGGCAAAAAACTGTTATGAATTCATTTGTGCTTTTTAATCTGAATTACACATCACAACAGCAAAAATAATGCCTGTGTGTGTGAAAAAGTTTTTAGTCTAAAGAAGGTATTGTTTGTTTATTGTTTATCCATTGACTTGTTTGGGTAGTTTATCCCACTGATTCCTATTTTTAAATAGGAACTTTCCGTTACTCTATGTGACAACATATTATCAATAAGGGTTGGGATATGGTATAGAACCAGAGGTGGTTTTCCGATAATAGATATCTATTATATGTCAGTCAGATGTATTGTACACCTATAAACACTTCCAAGAACCCATTATTTGAACAACACGTGAATGCTTCTTCCTCTGAAATATATTTAAGGCCTTTTTTATAGGTGATTTTTATGACTTGCTATGACCAAAAAGACAAATCACGTTGTTACCAAACTTAGCCAGTCTCTCTTTTGAAAACTTTTTAATTTCATGTAGGACCTACCAGGACTCATACTCTGATTTCGTAGACTTGAAACAACACATGAGGTGTTAAGGGAGTCTGTCATAGACTAAATGTTACAAATAAATACAAATGTTTTATATTTAATATGACATAATAAAGTAGCTTCTTGGACTTATAGAAACACCTACGTACTTTGGTTTATTTTCAAAAACTTGTAAATTCAAGTACATAGTTTCATAGCATTATCTCCTCTCATTCTAGACACTATAATTTAGGTTAATAATAGATCAGTTTAGATTTGTAGCCCACATATAAGAGTATCACATTTCATCTTAAGTTTTATCCTTATTTTTCATGTGCCAAAAAGACCGTTAGGGATTCTTATGTTTTCTAGTCTGTGTTTGTGCTTCCTCCCTGCTTCATTTGACAAGCGTACCATACGTATCTTCATTCAAGTAATTGATAAAAATATTGACCAGAACTGAGCTTTGTTCCATTGTCCTGCAAAGTTCTCTCTGCATTGATTATTGATCTCTTCATTAGTTCTGCTTGGTTCTAATTGTTCAGCCTTTTCCAGATCTGCTTTATTTATTTATTTATGCCTTGCCCACAAGAAAACTTAGAGAACATACTCTTGGACCTGGATTTTGCAAGGCTTTTCAATACTCTCTGTAGCATTTCCCAGTCCTACCAGTATAATAATAACCCTGTCAAAAAAGACACAGAGGCTCTTATTGGACCCATACTGGCTCTTTATTAATGTTCACAAATATCTGTGGTACCATCCGGTATTTTTGTTATCCAGTGTAAGTATGTGTGGTAGAACAGTTGACATTTGATACAGATGAAAATTAATGAATTTGCCTTTTTAAGAAGTATTTGCTTAACATTTTATGCACTGAATAGTAATTACTACACAATGTTTATATTTCACATCAGGTAATCATCAACCACCACTTTTATATGGAAAAACTTTGAAGGGAAATAATAATAGCCAGTTGTAATATGACAAGCTCATGTTTAGCATGTGAACTTTGGAGTTAATGATACACAGGAAAATTCACTCATTGTTTTCTCCAAATTCTGAGAGCAAATATAAAAGTGGATATTAATACATTGCTCCTTTTTAATCACCTATATTAGGAAATCTAACACCACTATAATATTTTCGTACAGCCTGGAGATTTGAAAAAGAGAATTGAATCTCTAATAGACAGAGACTATATGGAAAGAGACAAAGACAACCCTAATCAGTACCACTACGTTGCATAACGAAGACGACGACAGACTGTTTTTCATGAAACACTAGAATGTATCTTCAGGACGCTGAAACATACCGATGCTGTTTCCAGACCTCCTTTCAGCAGATTTTCAGGTTGATGCATATGGTTCAATCAGCTGCATGCACTGCTGTGGATGAAAAGCAAAGGAAATGTTTCTTGGGTCATCCTTTACAAGGCTTAGTGATTTTAAGGTGGCATACATCTCTTCTCCCCTGCCCCCACTCCCAGTCTTCCTCTTATTCTGTTAGACCGTTAAGATTGTTTCTACTGCTCTGTACAAAATAATTTTTGAAGTTGGACAGGAAGATACCAATTAAAAGACATTTCCTCTTGTGGACTTTTTTCTGTGACAAAACATCGAAAGTTTGGTTTGGATTTGTGTGTGATCATGAATGCACATCATTTAAAAAAAGAAAAGACCCTAAATGCTGCATTCTCTAGCTACAAAGATTACTTAGGTATCTACAAAAACAAGAAACCTTAATTGATGAACACCTAGGCAGAAACATTTCAGTGATGAAATACACTGACTTTTGAATTATGCACCATGAATACCAGTATCTGTTTCATTTTCATTTATTTTCAGGTAGTTTTAAACTTTGCAGACTGGTTTTTTATAAATCAGGTTTCTAAGTAAGATCTCTGAAGTGCCAAGAGGATGCTTATGTTTAAATATAGTGAACCATCAGATTCTTTATTTTAGCTACGGTATTCATTTGTGAAATTAATGTTTGGGATTTGTGTTTTTTGGTTTGTTCTCTTTGGTTTGACATTTTAAGATTGAGTCTAGCGGACCCAGTTTTCTGCATTAGGGTCACTGCTATTTGATTTTATTTACTGTAACTATATAGTATTGCTACAGTAAACCTTGGTTCTGTTTTTACAGTCATGCACAAGGATAGTAATCATACTGTGTGCTCTACCACTGTAAAAAAAAAAAGTTTATCAAAGACTTTTTTTAAAGTCTTGATGTTGTGAAAGCAGAGGTTATTTTGTCTAGAGAGGCTAAAAGAATTTTGTTGGTATCTTGTTTCATATTGTATATATATGTAAGTGGGTTTGAATTAAAGAATGAAAGTTCTGTAGCTATATAGTATGGTAACTATGAGCAAGATACTTTTGTGATAACATTTACAAGCACCTCTGTACATTTTACTGGATTTGCATAATAGCATGTTTCATTTTGATTAAAAGCTACCAAAGGAGTTTTGATCATGACATAAGTGTTTAAGCAATACTTTTCAGAAAATACTCAATTGATGTGATTTGATTTTGTGCACAATTAAATCCCCTTTTAAAACATGCATTGTTTAAAATGTGACATTAAAGTCCTCGTTCTTTCTTCAGGCATCATCACTTCCATTGCTTTTATTTCTTTTCTTGGTTCTACAGGATATAGTACATAGAAACCAAATAGATTTCTACTGCATATCTATTAAGTTCAAGAACTATGTCGAGAGATTGTTAATATTGTAATTTAATGTAGACTTATATTTTGAATAAAATTAGTTTAATTTGCCTAAAGATTACAGAAATAAAATTTTGTGATATGTGAAATACAAATTTCTCATAACTTTTTAGCCATCATATCTATATGCTTGATGCAAGCACCAGGCAAACAGTTTTTGGCTAAGCTCCACAGCTCCACACACAGATTTAGAATACCCCTCTCTGAAAAGGAGCAGACAGCATCAGTGACCATAAAGACCAATCCTTTCTTCCCTAGAAATATCTTACTGTACACTTGCCCGTGGGGAAGGAAAATGATGACAAACAAGGTTGCTGAAATTATTTATTTTTCCTATGACCTCAAATACCTGTCAGTGCATTTAATACTCTACTTTCAGAGGTGACTGTCTTTTTCTTCTATGACAGGTAAATCCCCATCTTTGAGCTGTACCACACTAGTTCCAATTCCAGTTATATTTTTTCTCAGTTTGTCATTTAAAAATCCCGTTCTCCAGTTTTATTTTTTTTTTTTTACCTATTCATAAGATGAATCAACAGATAACCTGTGACAGTGGAATCCACAAAGTTTGTTTCTCATGAAGAACACTGTTCTATAGTATAAAAATTTCATTGTACATGTACCAGCTCCACTTTTTGAAAAAAAGTTCTGTGTAGTGACAGGTATATTGTTGCATTTCATACTTAAAGATGCTAGACTTGAAAATGCTACTTTCCATGTTCTAATTTCCTAACATATGCTGAAAAACATCATCTCAGCCTTAAATTATATATCTTTTCCCTTCTCTCCATTTCTGTTTTCATCAGTTTTCTTTGGTTTTATATTTTGTCAAGTCCTTTTAGCAGGAATGTAGCCCCAGTAAAATTAGACTAGTGCTATATGCAAACATTTGCATTTTTGAAGGAAAAGTTTTATCAAGTTACATAATAAAGATAATGCAGATTAGCTCTGTATATAAAAATTGTCATTTTCTTTTTCAATAATCATCTCAGTAAAATTATAAATTTATAATTTTATGCCAGGATTGTAAAATTTTCAGTAAAATTCTTAGTTTTATAGATATGCTAACATTCAAAAAATTTAAAATCAGTTTTAGCATCATACTTCTAAGATGACTCAAGCATTTCTATGCTATCACTAGTGGCACTCAAAAAATAATATTACAGAAATTGAGAGCATCCTTTCTCCTATACTAACAACTGAAGAGAGAGTGATTTGACAGTGTCAGAATTAGTCTTGAAGGGACCATCGAAGTCTTCCCTCATCTGTAAAATGGGGATAATATGTGCATCATCTTACAAGGTAGTATTGACAAATGAAATAATGTATATAAAATAATTTTCAATACCTATAAAAATGTGAGCTATTACTTAAGAAACAAGAAGAAGAGGATGAACCAGCAAAAAAAAGGAGCAAGTGGGCATCGTGAGACTCAGACGACTATCATAAACCAAGAGAAAGGACTATAGGCATAGAGTTGTCCATAGTCCGAAGTGGTGCTGTGAAACGTTCATGGGAATGCCTCAAAAAAGCAATCACACTGATTGTAAAAGATCATTGGTGTCCTTTGAGAGAGCCATGTCATGGAACTAGTGAGTGAGGTCAGAAATCATAAGAGAGCTAGGACTTAGGCCATGAAAGAGAAGGGGTATGGGACCAAAAGCCTGAGTGGATGACAGCGTTTTGAAAGGTGTTTTTAGGGGGAAAGAGGGATCTACGTCTGTCAGTAAGCGTTTGTTCTCCACTTGCTGCTTGCCTGGCACCATGTGAGGTTAATAGGGGAAGGAAAGTAAATTGTTTCTGTTCCTCAGTCCAGCTTATCTCTGTCTAGCACTTTATCGAGCATTCAAAAATAAAAGTTGGAATTGGGGCTTCAGTGGAAAATTCTAATAGTATGAACACAAAGGCTTAGGATAATTCTGTCAAAAATCATGTTAGAAGGAGCTGGAGCTAAATAGCAAAAGAGCTTGGGGCTAAGCGACAAGAAAAGGATTGGAGCAGCGCTCCGAGGAGAGGGGACTGTGACTGCCTGCCTAAGGCACGGGCTGTGAATTGTTTCTTGCCAAGGACAGAGCAGAAAGGGCGGCTGTAACCGTGGATGGCGTTGGTTGTAGAATCGGGAACATCTGAACACCCTGCAGACAGTGGCGTGTGACCCTGGGCATCCCGTGGCCCCTCAGCAGCCCAAGCCACTCAGTGTGGTTATGAATTCTAGAGCCAAGCCAACTGGCTGTCGTTGGTAGAGGGAACTTTCTCATCAGGACTTCCCCTACATCAATAAAATCACTGGTCTGGGGCTGGGTGAGGAGAGCTAAAATCTAGTATAAATAAGGAAATCATAAGAGATGTAGAATTCATTTCACCCAGAGCAGATGAATTTCTGAAAGATCATGAGAAACAGCAGAGGGCGCTTATGCCACAGAAGGGAAGATTTTATATGTGTGTGTATATATATATATATATATATATATATATATATATATATATATATATAACTATAAGCTAATGAAGTGGATGGTGTGCAGATTCTTGGCCAGATTTTAGAACATACTAAAGAAATGATTAGTAAATACCTATCAAAAGGCCACTTGGTCTCATCAAGAGCAAATGGTATCAGAGACTAACCTTTTTTGGCAGGATTCCTTTTATTAATAGATTAAGAAAATGCTGTAAGATATAATTTAGATTTTAGTAAAGCCAGACTATGTGCCAAGCCCTGGGTATGCAATGATACTCAAACAATCTATATTATACAGGATAACTTGGAGATATTCACAAAGAGAAGGCACTAGCTTTAGAGGGGATCAGAAAAGGCTTTCTGTAGAAGAGATCTTAGCTGAGATTGGAGGAAGCCATGAAGAAGGAAAGAATTCTAGTCATAGGGGACAGCAGGTCAAAATGCCTAGGATCATGAGAAGATTATCTTAGCAAAGAACAATAAGAACTCACTGTCACCGGATCACAGAGTGCATGGAGGGGATTAAGGTGTAAGAAGACTGGAAAAGTAGGACCATGTCTTGAAGGCCTTTAAAAGCCAGAGAGGAATTTGTATTTGATCCTGGAGGTAATAGAGAGTAGATTGAATAGATGAATTTGATGACTGAGCAGGAGATGTACTGCAGCAGGGAGAGACTTGAAGCAGGCAGACTGCAGTAGTCTAGGCAGGAGGTGATGAAGGCCTGCACCAGGAGGTAACAGCTCAGAGGAGAAAAGTGGATGTGGATGAGAAGGTAGAGTCAACAGGACTTGGCAAACTGATTGGATATGGGATTGGTGGTAAGAGAGTGATGACAATGAGATTTGAATGGCTGGAAGGATGGTGGTGTCCTTAGGAAGTTATGAAGAAGAGAGGGTTTGGAAAAGCTAGTGAATTCAGTTTGGAACATGTTTAAGATGTTTACAGGACAGTTCAAGATATCCAATAGTCAGTCAAGCATTTATTAAATTCTTGCTACGTGCAAAGAGCTATACTAAGCACTTGAGGATACAAAGGAAAGCAAAAAACAGCCCCTGCTCTCAGGGAGCTCAGTCTAGTGGGTGAGACAATCTGCAAACAATTATGTACAAACCAGAAATATTAGTAATGAACAGAAAGTGGAAATTAGCATTAAGGGAGATCGGGGAAAGCCTTCTTACAGAATATGGAATTTTAGCTGGGACTTGAAGGAAGTCTGGAAAGCCAGAAAGCAGTTAAAGATGAGAGGCGGGAGGTCAAGAGAGATTAGGGCGGGATAAGTAGTTCTGAGAATCCTGATCATAGAGATAACTGAATCCATGGGAGCTGATGAGAACAAGTGAAATAGCACACATAGTAAAGCAATTTCTTGAGAAAATGATAGAAAGCTGTAGATGTGGAAGAAAAATAATGTACTTGGATTTTAGCCAAATCTGTCCGCTACATTTCTATTTCCTCCTGCCTTTTCTCCTGCAAGTCCTGCCCGAAAGCATTTTCTAACTCCCATTTCATAGTAACTGTGAGACAAAAGAAGAAATTTCACAGCTGGTATTAAAACAAACGACACATAGTTTCAATTAGAATTTTTAGAATTATTAAGCAAGTGGTCAATGTTAATGTTTACACACACCTTGGAGAAGTTTTCCTCAAACTAAAAGTAACCAAAAGGGATGCTTAATTTTGTTAAAATTAAACACTCCCACTCAATTTTGATTTTTCATCAATTCCTTCTCCTGATCTCATTCTGTTGAGGAGTGTGGTGTTGTGAAAAGGACAGTGAATTTGGAATTGGGTAAACACGACTTCAAATACCACTGCTACCTTTGTGACTCTGGGTTAAATATTTTAATTTCTTACTGCCTCAGTTTCCTCGTTTGCGAAATAAGGAGGTTGACTTTGATAATCTCTAAGAAGTTCCCACTCTAAATCTACGTCTAAGTCCTATAATCAAGCTGTAGGTTCTGTCTTCCAGAGAATTAAGATCATTCCCTCAAATGGTCCACATGCATTAATTAAGCGCTTCATATTTGGCAGAAACTAAGCTGAAGAAAGTCCTTGCCCTCATGGAGCTTACATTGTAATGGGGAAAGACAATGCATAAAACAGGACCAATGGGAGAGGGGTGGGCAGGAGGCCAAGGAAGGTGTCCGCTTGTCCAGAAGCAGAAGGAGTGCTGGGAGAGGAATGAAGGGTGGCTGGCCTCGGTCCTTTCTCAAAGTGGAGGTTCCAGGAGAAACAGAACAGTGGACCATGGAAACAATGGACTGCGGGGCCAGAGGGTCAGAAAGCAGATGAGGCATGATGATGAATCCTGTCTGGAGAATCAGTTGTATCCGGAAGAGGAATGAAGTCCTCCTCAAGAGCGGATTTTAGGGGCATCCATGTAGCACATTGGACAGAGCACTGGCCCTGGAGTCAGGAGGACCTGAGTTCAAATTTGGCCTCACACTTAATAGCCGTGTGACCCTGGGAAGTCATGTAACCCTGATTGCCTCCCCCCGCCCCCCCAAAAAAGAGGATTTTTTTGTGCTGAGCACAAACTGAACTCAGGCACAATCTGTCAATTCTGAGGTCTCATTTGGCACCTGTTGTCATCCTGTAGGCTACATATAATGACAGATACAGCACTTGGAGCTTTACAAAGCTCTTTACGTGTATTCATTCATTTGATCCAGCAATCCTGTGAAGTGGGTACTACTATCATTCCTATTGTACAAATGAGGAAAGTGAGAAATTCAGTGACTTAACCAGTCACAAAGCTAAGTATTTGAGGGAGGATTCAAATTCAGGGCTTCCTGACTCCAAGTCCAGCACTCTGTCCACTATATCATCTGTGCTGCTTCAATATAAAGAAACTGATATCAGTAGTTACCCTTAATGATTTGGTTTCTACAAAATCTAGGCAAGAGAATCTGGCCAAAATTTTTTAAAAGACATTAGTTAGAATTATCCACATAGGCTTAATGATTAGTCTTTTTGTGTAAAATCATGTCCATTTTGCTGTGGGGTGGCAAATTCTCTTTTAGCTCTGTGAAGTTACCTAGACTTTCACCCTGCCCTTCCATTGCTATGTCAGCTTCTAAAGGGGCTGAGGCATTTCACAGGGTGAGTTGTGGATACAGGATAGAAAACTTGGGCTCTTAACAAGTGTTGGTGATTAGCAAACCAGATAAGAGTTCCTCCTAGTAAGCTTCCAAAGCTTTCCTTGAAAGACTTTTATATGGATCTAGTCTCCCGATTACAAGAAGTTGGCACTATCTTTCAGGTCATTGGTTGTACATCTAGGACTTGTGAATGGAACCCCTTAACATTTTATCAAGGTCCTGCAATAATTCAAAATGTCATAAGCCAAATAAAAATATGCATAAAAGGAGGATAGAGTAAAGATGCTACTAGGATTCTCATCAACCTTCTCATGAGTACTTCATGAAGGTTAAGAATGGTTTTTCTACTTGGGGTGTATTTCATGTTCAGAAGAACAAAATAAACAGATTACATGGATAGAGAGATGGATGGATGGATGAATAGATAGATAGACAGACAGATAGATAGATGGATGGATGGAGAGATATAAAGAAATAGTTACATAAGGTATCTAGACATTTGAGACCAATTTTGCTATATACTTTGGCCAGCTCATTTCTCAAGATACTGATCTGTATTTTTACTGGTCCCACTGATTGAGGATGGTAAGGACAGTGGAAGTGCTACTGAATTTGTAGAGCTTTACAAAATTCCTTAATTACCTGGTCCATGAAGTGAGTCCCTGAATCACTGCTGATGAACAGTGACATGAAATCTCTCCAATAGTTTTGTTTTTTGTAACTGTTATTGAGTCTGCTTTGACAGTAAGGTAGGATTCAATCCATCATAAAAACATAATATGATAATAAGAATATATTTATAATTAAAACCTATTGAGGGAAAAGGATGTTGCTCTCATTTTGGTTAGTTTCTCAACATTATGGGCCTGACATATGGAGCAGATATAATAATACTCTTGGGTTGCAAAGGAAAATGTGGAGCTTGCCAATCACCTGTTCTCCTTTGAGATTCCATGAAGTATGCAAGCAAATTGGGGACACGGCCAGACCACCATCAGTGGGAACGATCTGACTGCAAAAGGTGTGCTGCCAGCCCCTGGGCTACCTTTTGTGGAAAGGCAAGACCTTCTCTACTGACTAACAGAGGTTATAAAAGGAATCAGAAAATGCCAATTGTGAAGCCTGAAGGCATGAAGATCCTTGGCTGAGGAATCTACCAAGGAATGGACCAGAAGAGAGTCTAATTGATTGGTTCAGAACTGAGTCAAAGAGTAGTCAGTCATGGTTCCATATCATGTCCCAGGAAACTGTGCTTAACCCTGAACTCTTTCTGAAACATTTTTTTGGTCAGTGTTTTGGTGAAAGGTAGATTGTTTAAATTTGCAAATGATGCAAAGCTGGGAGTGATAGCTAACACACTAAGGCAATGAGATTAAAATCCAAAAACATATCGACAAACTAGAACATCTGCTGAATCTAATGAGATGGAATTAAATAAGGTAAAATTAATGTAAACTCTTATGCTTGGGTTCAGGAAATCGATTTTACCAAGAAGAGTCATTTGCTGGGAAAAAAAAAACCAAAACTTGAGGGTTTTAGTGTATTGACAAGCTCAGTGTGAGTCAACAATTTGGTTATGGTAGCCAAAAAATAACCCTATTATGATCTTGGGCTGAATTAAGAGAGGTATAGCTTCATAGTCCCACTGTACTACTCTACCCTGGTCAGATCATACCTAAAGTAATAGTGTTCAGTTCTGAGTATCAGAGTTCAAGAAGGAAACTGATAAACTGGAGTATATCCAGAGAAGGAAGACCAGAATAGTGAAGGGTCTCTAGTCAGTCAACAATCAGCAAGCATTTAAGTGATTATTTTGTGCCAGGCAGTGTATTTGGGTGTTCAGAGAGAATTAGCACCTCTAACGTGAGGGCTTGCCCAGATCTTTTCAGGGTGGCTCATCCACCTTTGATGTCTACCATCACTGAACTCTCACTTGTGGCTCCAAGAGGCTGTAATATGCCTGGATGGGCTAAACCAAACCTAACACCCACCCACCAGTGAGTTAGGGGTATGTCTACCCCAAGCATGTGAAGACTTCCCCTGGTGGAAGAGGTGGATGAGAACATTTTGTTCCAAGAAGGCATCTGAAGTGCACTGTGGAGCACTTAGGACTTGGTCAGACATTGAAGAGGCCAAGGAAACGCACTACATCCAAGACCATTGCCAGGCTTCCCAATTTTTGCCTTGTCATTGGACTTCAATGACTGGCAGAGATAGGGAGGCTCACGACCTTGTTCAACTCTGCCTCCTTTAAATACAAATCAATGTGATTCTCTTCAGAACTAAGGATAAACAACGCAGCACTTTGTGCCAGGCACTGCCCTAGACACTGGAAATACAAATCCAAGAGGAAAGGCTGTCCCTGTCCTCAAAATGCTAAATGGGGGAAGACACATAAAAAGAAGTTGAAGGTGTGGGGAACAAAGGTCCCAGACCTGGGGGTAAGTTTGGAGTGAAGCCTGGAGAGGAATGAGACATGGCTGCTCTAGGTGCCCTCCATAAACATAGATTCTAAGAGGAGTGATCTAATCAGAGAGAAGCTACAAAAGTGGAGGGAATTCCCAGGTGGAAGTGAGGCTTCAGAAGAAAGAGCAGGGCATGGCAGAGGAATTCCAAGTGCAGTCCAGAGAGGAGTAGTCCATAAAGTCTTAGATGAGAATTGCTTGAAGGAAATAAGGAGATTTAGTCTGCAAAAGAGCTGTCTTCAAGAATTTAAGCCTGTCATGTAAAAATAAAATCTCATTGTTATCCTAATATTTCATATAAGTAATCTCTCCACTCACATGGCCACCACCCTTAGATAAGCCCTCATTCCTTCTCTCTCAAATGTCACAGTAGCCTTCTCATTGCTTGCTCTGCCTCAGCTCTCTCCCCACTCCAATTCCATCCTCTGCTCACCTGGCAAATGCAAGGTCTTTGGACCCTGTCATTCCCCTACTCAATCAGTTCCCTATGTTGAATATAAGGTCTTCTATTCCAACATGGAAAGCCCTTCACAACCTGCCCCTTCCAACCTCGCCAGTCTTTTCACCTTTACTCTGTTTCCTCACCTCTGCCTCTCCTAGCTTCCCTGCCTGGACTCCCAGTACTTTCCTTCTAAAATTCCCTTCTGTTTACAATGTACATAGCTTAAATATTTTGTATGAATATAGTTATTTTCCTGTCATCTTCATTAGAATGTGATCTTGAGATCAGGGACCATGTTTTTGCCTTCCTTAGTATCCCCCACCCAACACTTAGCAGTGTACCTAGTACATACTAAGTATTTAATCAATGCTTGTTGACTGACTGACTAGTTCTGTCCCTGAAGACAGGACTTGAAACATTGAGTAAAAGTTGCAAAGAAAACATTTAGGCTTGATATCACACACACACACACACAAAAACTTAAGATAATTAGTGTCATCCAAAATGAAACAAACTCCCTTGGAAAGTAGTGGGTCCTCCTCTACTTCAAGTCCCCTCCCAAGAATTTCAGACACTGTCTTGACAGCTACACTTGTTAAATGTGTTGTAGGAGGTGCTCATTTAGGAATCTGACCAGGTCTATGGTAGAGCATTCCAAGCTTGTACTGGTCTGATTGGTCACAGTTGGACACACTGAAAACTCACTTTATCGTGATGATGTCATTTTGGTCTTCTTTGAAAACGAAGGAGAGCAACCAACCAACCAATATTGTCATGTGTAACATGATTGTGCATGCATAATGCTAACATCTAGAATAATACGAGCAATTATAGAACACTAACTTTATAGAGAATTCTTCATTTGTGTAATCATTTTGTCTCCCTTTTAAATTACTTTTCCCACGAACTTGTTGAGCAGGATTTTGATATATTGCTATATATGTATATATATATTGCTATATATCTTGTTTTGTGAACTACATAAAAGTACTTTGGCACTTCCTTAGCAACCTCTTCTCTTCAATTATATCAAGAGTTACAAATGGAGAAGGGCCTCTGCAGCCAATCATTCCCTTTTTCTCTTCTGACCTTTATTGAGGTATAAAGAGGAACCTGTTCTAGTTCTTTAGCCCATACTCGTCCGAGTTCCTCAAATGCAAACTCCCATGAACTCTATGTTCAGTCTACCTCAACCATATAAGATGAGTATTTAATTCCTTTCATTCAGATTCCTTTAAGTAAACCCTTAAAGTATTAATTTACCAGACCATGTTGTATATGTACTTTGGGAGATAACACAATGTTGTATGTGTACTTCGGGAGATACTTTTCCATCGTATAAACTAACCTTCAAAGTCTATCTTCGAAGGTTATGAAAACTAGCTAAAGGTTTTAGTTCCCCTTTTTTCTCTAAAATCTTTTTAGGATTGTCTAGTGGTTTGAATGCTTCAAGGAAGGAGATGTGTTTTATTTGAATTTTCATAGATGAAGAAGTTATATAACAAGATTCAGAATGAGATGTGCATTTCTGGACTTGGAAAATGTGGTTATTTATTTTGCTTGATTACACATACTTGTTACAAGGTTTTAATTTTTTTCCTTTTAAATTGAGGGGAAGGTGGAAGGGAGAGAAAATAAATACTTGGTAATTGAAAAAAATTAAAGAAATACAATGAAAAAAGAAGTTATATAATGCTACAGAGAATTCACAGTGGAGAGAATTTGAATCAAAGAGATTCAGGAGAATGTTGCATATAGCAATCTTTATAATTAAAATGATCTTTACATAAAGAGATACTTACCCTGGAAATGGAAGACTCAAGGGACATCGTGGCTGTTTCCAGATACTTGAAGGGCTGGGGTGTATAAGAGTGATCAGTCTTGTTTTGTTTGGGCCCAGAAAGTGGAATCAGGACTCATATGTGGAGGCTGCAAAAGAGCCAGTTTAGGCTCCATGTCAGGAAAAACTAAAACTGTCCAAAAGTATGTCTGCCTTGAAAGGCCGTGCATTTCTTCTCATTAGAGGTCTTCAGTGGCCACTTGTTGAGTAGGATATGGTGGGGATTCCATTCCTATGTGGAGAGGGAAGAGGAACCTGCAGTCTCAAGACAACATGTGGCCCTTTGACTGAAGCCAAACTTAATAAAAGGATTTGTTCTATAAAACTTGGACTCAGTCAAAAGGCTGAACCCAAGGACCTAAAAGGCCACGGGATTCCTCAGGTTCCTCACCCCTGTTAGGCTATATGGCCTGAGGTCTCTCTCAAATTCTGTGATTCTGTGAAAATAAGCATATAATTGCTACATATTATGCATCAAGTATGACTTATACCACTTACCAATTACTCTCAGTCCAACATTGTGGTGAACAGTGAGGTATTTTGTCAATGTCTTGCTTTTTAAAAATTATATATAAATCTACCTAGCTTGGATAATCCTTCACATCACTGACTTCTGGTCACTTGTGGCTAAGAAAGTGGTGTGATTCTCAGATCTCTCAGGAGTGTGTGTGTGTGTGTGTGTGTGTGTGTGTGTGTGTGTGTGTGTTTAACCAGATCTGTGACTTCCCAAGTAGAGGGAGTCCCCAACAAGGAACTTCCTTCACCAATTCGGCCTAGCAACTTCTCCACAGTTTTAGAGTTGCCTGGGTGCAGGAAGAGCAGCTTGCCCCGAGTCACACAACCAGTGTGTGGCACAGACAGGTCTTGAACACAGATCTTCCTGCTTGTGAGGCCATCTCTCGTACCATGCTGCCTCTTGGACTCTTTTGTATTGGTTGTTTGTTCCAGAGTCATAAGCTACACTACCTAACACCATTTTGGTTACTTGGTTTGGTACTTATGGCCCTGTAGGTAGGTTCTCCATTATGGTTTATCATATAACTTTAGAGTTCAAGGCAAATAACAATTTTCTGGGCACATCCAGCCCAATGAGAACAATGATGTAGCAACAGCATCATTGGCATCATAGGCACGTGACAGACATGGGCACACTCACCAAGGCTGCCCACTTGGTGTCCCTCCACAGGACGCTAGGGAGCTGCTTCTCAGAGAATGGTGATGACAGGTAAGAGAAGTGCCTTGGAGAGCCTGGAGGATACATGAACGTGCTGTAACTGGTTCTAGCTGGTTGGCTGCATGCTGGGAGGATCCCTTTCCAATTATCTGTGTTACTAGAACTGTCTACATTCTTCCTGTGGCTATCTTGGCTGCTTCATCACCTCTTGGTTACCAGCTATGCTCTGATAGTTTGACAATGTCCAGTGAGCGACTGTGCACTATGTCATAAGGGGAAGGGCCACGGAGCCTTCTTTCTCCCTCAGAGGCCATTCGACCCCTCTGTGGCATTCTTGCTTGTTCTCAGTTCTACTTACAGGAAGAGGAGTCTTCGACCTTAGGAGAAACCAGAATCCAGGCCAGCTTTTACAGCCAGCACAGCACCTATGCCCTGAGGAGCCAGGAGTGGTCTTTGGATCCAGTCATGAACTTGGTAGGACCAACACCATGACACTACGTGGAACCTGAGCTACTACTCAGAGCCTGAGGTAGTGTAGGGGAAAGTCATCACTTTATGTACTGAAAGTAATGCTTGTACATTTGTTTGTTCGTCTTTAAACCATCTCGGAAGTAGCTATCTCTTTGTAAAAGCTGCTTCATTAGTGATTCATTAGAATTAGGAGACTAGTGAGTGGCCCCCTAAAATAGGGGAAGCAGTGGTAAGGGCTAGAACTGATAGCAGCCAGGAAAGAACAGCCAGATATCTGGGAACCCTGATAGACAGCTGAAGCACACAAGTTACAGACACTTAGCAATCTGGGCTAGGTGAGCAATAAGACATAATGGTTGGTATTGTCTTTATAGAAAGAAAACACAAGAACCTGAATTATGTATTCTATTGCTCTTTCAGAAGGAATTTGGGTCTGTCATAAGCCTTGCTATTTACTTGATGTGACCACCAAAATTTCAGGCATCATCCTTTGCTTGGAGAGAATTACTAATCTCTAAAGGGTTGGCTTTGTGTTTCTAAGTATATTAAATGATCACACACATCATACAGACATTATCTGGCATCCAGGCAGATGTTGATGTTGGGAAATAGAAATGTATTTTCACATTAAAACAATGTTCTTGATTAGGACCCTGGGTAGCCTATTAAAGCCTAGCTAATCTATGCTGTGGCTGATATATTGAAGATATCACAGTGCTAGCAAGAGAGGGTCATAGTCACTCACTACATGAAACAAAAATCCAAAAAATTGAAATAAATTTGTAAATGATATTTTTATGCAAAAGTGAATGATTCTTGAATCGAAGCAGAGTGAAGAGGTAGAGGGAAACTTGGAGAGCTGGCCAAGGTGGCAGCTTTACTCAAGCAAAAACCTAAAATTCACAACAGATCAAATAATGACTAAGAAGTCCAATCAGTTAACTACAGTAAGTGACTTCATCTGCACAAAAATCACCTAAAAGCCCACAGATATTAGGGAAGGAGAGATACCAGCAAAGCCAGCACCAGCACAAACAAACAAGCCCTAGCTTCCCAGCAAGATGAGATAATTATAACCGCAGAGCTTTGTCCCAAGGCAGCAGGGGCATAAGCTTTAAAAGCCCCAAGGTGGCTGTCAAGTCACAACTGAGTTTCAGCATCCAAGGTTCCAAGCATCCTGCCCTGAGATGCCATAGAGGACCCTGAAGGTCTAGTGCTCTAAATTCCAGAGATACAGAGAGACCTAATCCTGGGAGGTAGCAGTCATCGCAAGAACCCAAGGGACCAACCCCTCCAAAAGGGTGGCACAAAGTCCCAGTTCAGAAACTAAGGCTAAAGAGATAAGTAAACCAAAAAGCCTAGCCAGTATCAAAGACCATTAAAAATTTGTAGATCATTCAAGTAAAGTAGCTAATTCAAAGAAAAAAATGAATTTTCCATGAGGACTACATAGACACCTAAAAAATTTAAAAGCCCTTGAGGAAAGAATTAGGAGAATAAATAGTTTATCAGAGAAAGTAGTGAAGCTTATCCAAGAAATGGACTCCTTGAAAAATAGAATAAACCAAATAGACATCAATGACTCAATGAGACTGTAAGATATAATTAGAACAGAATCAAAAAACTGAAAAAATAGGGGCAATGTAAGGCATTTAATATAAAAAATGACCTGGAAAACAAGTCAAGGAGAGGGGATTTAAGAATCATTACACTCCCTGAAAATCATGATTAAAAAAACCATCCCAGATACTACATTTCATAAATATATATATATATACGTATATATATATATATATATATACATATATATATACGTATATATATATACGTATATATATATGTATATATATATATATATATATATATATATATATATACTCTACCAAGAAGAAAGTGAAGATAGAAAGACTCCATTCTTCACCTCGTGGAAGAAACCCCAAAATGGAGAGTTCCAGGGACATCATCAGTCACATCTAGGAAAAAAATACAGCAAGCATTCAGAAATAAACAATTCAAGTACCACGGAACCACATTCGGGACCACCTAGGACCCAGTAACTTGGACTGTAAATGAGAGGATATTTTGGAAGACAATAGCCCAAAATGTAAAAGATTTAGGCTTATAAGGAAGAATTATTTACCCTACAAGGCTGAGTATAATCCCTCAAAGAAAAAAAAAAAGGGAGGGAGACCTTTAATTAAATAGAGGATGATCAAGTATTTATGATGAAAAAAAAAATCACAGCTGAGAAAGAAATCTGAAATGCAAACAACCAAAAGAAACCTAGAAAAATAAATTTATTTGAAAAATTGAAAGATGCTATATGACTTTGCAGTGCTAAAGTTCTATAGAATTTAAAGTCTTCAAAGAATATTGAGGCAGTTAAATAAGCAAAACAGAGGATCTGAAAGGCAAACTGGTTCTGTTCTGAGGATTTTAAGAGGGGAAAGAGAAGAGAGAATAAAAGAAAAACATGCATTGGAAGGAGGAAGGGGGCAGTGGAATGTACAATTTCCCATAACTAGGATGCATGAGAAGATGGAAGATGAGGTGTGGGAAGTGGACATCAGATGAACCTTACTCTGATCAGAAACACTCAAAGGAAGTTTCAGTACACACATACACAAAAAGTTTGGTGTAGAAACACCTAAAACCCAATGTGGAAACAAGACAAGATGGGTAAGAGGGAAGATAATATGCAGGAGGAGATAGGCAGAAGGAGAACACATTTCTTGATCCTGAAAGAAGAACTGAAAAGCAAAGCAATGAATTAAAATCTAAGGGGAGGAACCTGTCTGAAAATGAAATTAAATAAAATTTTTAGAAAAATTAATGCCCATTATTTAGAGTGGCTGAATAAATTGTAACATATGAATGTAATGAGATATCAGTGTGCCATGAGAAATGACGGAAGAGAAGGCTGCAGAAAATTCACTACAGTTTATCATACATGTTTTCTTTGATTCATACCTGGAATGATAAAAGGAAAGTTAATTTTTCTAAATAGGTATCTAAGAATCAGAAGAAAAAAGGAGAAAAGTTTAAAATGTATGTATGTATGTATGTATAAGAAACTGTTAATGAATTTATAAGTAGTGAAGGGAGAAGAGCAAGGAGCAGGGCCTTCCAAGTACTTTCCCAGAGAAGAAAGGGTGTGGCTATGAAAAGCTTATCAGATAATTTCTCATATGAGCCTCTAGGAGGTGGTGGTGTCAGTCTAGGACAAATGGGTGGAGGAGGTGAAAGCAGGTTAGAGGAAGGAGAGGCAATGCACTTAGTACATCTTTCAGTAAGAGATATATACTGAAATTTTATTTGGGTCAAATATTTCTCAAAATAAGTAGGGCATATAATTTTTATTATACATTATGCTGTGGGCTTTAAAAATAGCATTTATTTTAATTGGACATGACCTATAGTTAAATTGAACATGATCACTGCTCTATAAATGCTTATGTTGACTACTAGGTCAATTTTAACTTTATCTCAGATTGATAGGGATTCATGCTTTCTAATGTGGGGTCTCCTTTCTTTTTATTACATAACTAGATAAGCTAGCATATTTTCTATACTAGCTTTCTACTACTCCATATCTCTAATTAAGATCATAGCTAGGATATTACAAAGATAGAAATGTCAGGATTTGGCAAATGATTGGATATGGAGGGGGAGGACTCTAAATGTCATGTTCATTGGGAACCCAGGGGCCTGGGAGGATACTGGAACCCTTTACAGCAATAGGGAAATTAGGAAAAGGGATAGATTGGGCAAGAAGGGAAGATAGTAAGTTTAGTTTTAGATATTTGGGATTTAAGATGTCTACAAGACATCCAATGCAAGCTGTCCAATAGACAGGAGGAGATGTGAGACTGGAGGTCTATGAACCGGAGAACTCCATGTAATACTCAATAACTACTAAATATTACATTTTTCAAATAATTAGGTCCATAGTTTAAAACTGAAGGCTAGAAACTAGCTCAAGTATGTGTAATGTTAGTATTAACAAGCACATAATATAATCCCTTTTGATAGTGTTACTGCTAGCCAGCTTTTCTTTGTTAGTTAGCCACGCATTGCTTTTGATTGATTGCTGTGTAGTCTAGATATACCTGTTCTTTTGAAATGTGCTTGCGTTGTTTTGTATGTAATTAGTCATGCTATCACTGTAGAATTCTTTCAGGTGATGCTCTGAATAGTGTCATGTCTACTGCATGTACTGTTGATGTGTATTTGTTTTATTTAAATTTCAACCAACAGTTAGTTACCTGGGACACCAGGAAAATCATCCTTGTTTTAAAGTGCTGATGTTTGTGTTTTATATTTACAGGTTTGGGACATGCCCCACTGGACCTTTGCAAGGGACAGCAAAGTTTTTTGTTCAGGAGAGGTATGTAACTCCTTTCCCAAAGAATTGGTAATGGGCTTCTCTCCTTATTGATGGAGACAAATGCCCTGTCCAAATGAGAGGAGGGGCTGAGCTGGTGAGAGGTTAGAGTACTCTAGCCTTCAACAATTCCCTTTTGGGACTCTTCAAGTTCCATTTGAGACTATGAATCAAGTTGTTTTTGGTGCTTCTGGCCTCTAGTTTCAAGACAGAAGATAGATAAGGCCAATCCTACTTTAGGTGGCTGAAGGCATGAGAAGAGCTGATAGTCTCCACCACATCCCTATTCCTGGCTTGCTACTCTGGAGACTTCAGGGAATTTCCCCTTGAGTTAGATCCAGAATACTCTCTTGGTTGAGCTGAGTTATCTCACACCCAATGGGAAAACTCCTTCACATTGCTGGTATATAGTCTCCTATGTAAAACCTCTCTGATGACTATTTTTCTATTATTTGTATAAATGGATCACTATGCTATTTGCTACATGTTTCATTATGAAACTGGTATTAGTTGGGAAAGGGGTCAAGGATATAGAGCTTGAGGACCCCTTCTCCTTCCAGATGACAAAGTAATCAAAAATTACATGGAACCCAAATATACCCCCTAGCCAAACAACATTTAAGGGAGCAGATAGATACACTTCTAGAATGATAAGCCCTCTCTCTGAGGAGAGCAAGGTGGTGACTTCCAGTTCCAACCTCCTGCTTGGTGAAGATGGGGAGAGAAGAGGTGAGGGATGTCTGTTCTGTTTCTCTCTAAGTCACACAAGGACAGTGACACTGCCTACATGTCTCTGCAAACACAACCCCCACCCTTTTTCTTTACAGAGTACTCAATGCTTGTTGGTGGTGATTTTTCGATTTATACTACTGTCATTCTGTATGTTATTTACCTGGCTTTGCTTTAAAAGGAATTAAAAAACCACTGTATTACATACTTGGTTCATATTCTCCAAGTCTATCTCCCTCCTCCCCTTCAGAAAAGGCAATTAGTTGCTTTTGGACTTTTATTTTCTGTCACAGCCAAATTAATACTGAATACCTTCTTTGTTAAATGTTGAGTTTTCTCTCCTATTTTTATAACGTGCCTTTCTGTCTAGTAGACATTGTTTTTAATCTGTAAAAGGGTCAGACCTCTTTTTCTATGAATATTCTTAAAACACACATTTGAACAAATAGAACAGTTTTAAAATATGGTTCCATTATTTCTTTACAATATTTAACAGGAAAAAACAATAAGCACATTCATTAAAACATTTTGATACTCTCATTGTCAAGGCTAATAATATGTTTTGACTAAGTGTTCAGGAGTAAATCATAGTGCATTTGGATTTCCCAAGAAGGTTTAAACTGATACGTCTTCATTTCACAGAAGGTAACCTAACCCCAGTTAAAAAAAATAATAAAAAATTAATCTTTCAAAATTATCAAGAACAAAGTAGGTTTTAAAGAACAGCCAAGAAAACATCTCTCCCCATTGTCAAGGTGAAACATTTATATATATATGTATAGTCAGTTTTCCAATGTATTGATTCGTTTTGCTCATTTTTACCCCTTTTTCTTTTTAAAAAAACCTTTGATAAGGGGTGGCTCTCTGAGAGACAAAAGGGAAGTATATAGTAGAAATTTAAAATTTATTATAAAATATGAAAACTAAAGATATAAAAAATTTCTTTATACTGTAAGCTTCTTGAGGACAGGGGTTTTCTTGCTTATGTTTGTATCTCCCCTCCTTAGCACAGTGCCTGATTACATAGGTAGCTCTCAATTGATGCTCTGTCATTATTATTCTTAAATCAGGTTTCTACTTAGTCTAATAAATGATTATACTTCACAAATGTATAAACAGAACCCTGATTCACTAATTTCCAGATTTTTATCCTTTCATATCTTTATACAACAGTCCCCTCAGATATTATTGACTCCCTTACCCTATTGCTTTGCATTTACTTTTGTATGTGTGTGTATATCTGTATATATTATATTATATACATATATATATACACACAAATATATATGTATATATATGTATACATGTTGTCTTCGTGTTCTTTGAGGGCACAGACTGTAAAATCATTTCATTTTTTGTACCCTCACTGTCAAGCACATGGTAGATAGTAATCAATTCTTATGGATTGATGTCTGTCAGGAACTAACTAATAATTTCCTCTATCTACAATCACACCAAGAACCAGAAAGTAATTTAAAAAAAAGAAAGACCTCCATCATAAGCATTCATAGAGAAGGGAGATAGTTGGGCAGGTACACCCTGGGACAGACATTATCACTGACCTTCTCCTGGCCTCTGTGCCTCAATGCAGTCAAAGCAAATGGGACAAAAATCTACAAACTTAAGCTTGTGTACTTTACTGATACTGGAGTCAACTGTCTCAAGCCCTCAATTAGAGCCTATTCACCAAAATTGGTTATCAGGTTTTTAAGCCTCTCATAGATCATAAGCAGCAAATTAAAAGGGTCCAGAGGGCTACTATAGACAAATGTACTGACAGCAGAAATCAGGAGAAGAAATAGGAAAAATAAAGAAAGCAGATCAAACTGGGCCCTCCAAAGCTATGACTTTGGTACACAAGACCAGCCTGAATTCTGAGAATCTCAGAAGTCTTCTTAGCAATTGATGATTTTTTTTTTTATGGCCATGACAACTCATGAAAATTGTTTGCTGAGAGATAGATGGACTGTGAGTCTTCAAAAAAAGGTTATACATTTGGTACCATAGTGAATAAAACAACCCCATTTTGCAGCAGACTGAATTTACAAAACCTGACTCAACTTCTTCCATCATGCTTAGCTGAATGCACCAACCCTTGCTGTGTAGCACGAGGCACTTTAGCTGCTCATGACCTACCAAAGGACTGGGGTCCAACTTTCCTGGACAGGATATATTCCTTGACTGTTATTGTTCAATTCTTTTTCAATTGGGTAACTCTTCATGACTCCTTTGGGGTTTCCTCTGCAAAGATTCTGGAGTGGTTTGCCATTTCCTTCCCCAGCTAATTTTACAGATGAGGAAACTGAGGCAAACAGGGTTAAGTGACTTGCTCAGGTATACTCAGCTAGTTAGTGTCTGAGGCCAGATTTGAACTCAGGAAGATGAGTCTTCCTGACTCCAGGCCCATGCTATCCACAGAGCCACTTAGATGCCCTAAATTCCATTCATAGAAGGCTGCTGATTGGCTGTGTGCTCTGAGCAGTCCTGCAAAGGCTGTATTAGTCAACTCCACGCTGGACAGCTGAGGCTCCAAGCAGGCTTTCTTTAAGCACCAGTAAATCACTTTTCCTTTCAGTTTTGAGTCATGTAGTCTTGCTTTTGGTTAAGATTCTCCCAGGACTCTCAAGAACCTATACTGAGAAGTTTCCCAATGTCTCTTTCAGAAGTCAGGGAATGTTAGAAAATTATAAAGAAACAATCTGGGTTCATAAGAAAAAGTGCGAGGAAAGGATGCTCCCAATTGCCCTTTGTGAAGGTGGGAGGTCCACAGGTGTTGAACATTTCATGCGTTTTCAGACCTTTTCAATGTTTTGATCAGTTCTGATTTTTTTCCTTCTTTTGGTCTTTTAAAAAATACCATTTGTTACATGAATGTAATTTCTCTGAGGAAGAAAGGAAGGATACTGGGGAAAAAACTATTATACTGTGAAAAACAATAGACATCAACAAAAATTTATTTTAAAGTCTTTAAAAGAAGACAGGGAGGTGTGTGGCACATTTTGGAAATAATCTCAATTAACAATAGTTAAAACAAACAAAAATCTTTTGTTATATAAAAAAGCTATCTCAGCTATCTAGAAAACTAGACTTATTTCCCACAAGTTCTAGACAGCCTAGATTTTGCTAATACTACATTGTTTGTGGGGAATGTATGTATGTGTGTGTGTGTGTGTGTGTGTGTGTGTGTGTGTGTGTGTGTTTTAAGTTCAGGAAAGATAAATACTCCAAGAAAGTGAGCTTCGTTACCTCTCTCTTCATGGACAGGTGCACGGCCATTACTCATGACTAATGTATTCCAGGCTGTGATTCAGTCCTTTCGGTCCTGTTCACTCCTGCTCTAGAATCTAAAGCACTTTAAAAGTACTGTCAGCAGTCAAAAGGACGTTATTTTCCTCATTGTCCAACCCTGAAACAATCTCCATGTGGTCAATATGTTCCCTGTTGCAAATACAATTTATTATGAAGAAAAATGAGTGACCAAGAGGCATTTGTATCCTATGAGGAATCTCAGAAATCAGCAAACACTATAACTCAGGCCTTGATTTATTGATTTGTTAATTGTCTGGACTTAAGAAACTGACAGAGAAAATATGTTACTCATGTAGATTAATCTTAAAAGAGAATAATGAACTTTGGAGAACTGGTTGTAAAATATTTATCAACTGGACTCGGATTATACCATGCTCTTCCTGCTGGAGTCCCAAAAGTCTCTCCCCACACCTGCAACTAAATGTATCCTTTTAAAAAAATTAGTTGAGGGCATTTTTCACTTAGCTTAATCCAGTCCCATTTTGTGAAGAGGTACAAAATGTTAGTTATGACTATGCCCTCAGTCAAGTAACGTCAAATCAACAAGCACTGTGTACCTATGCTAAGCAATGGAAATACAAGGCAAAAACAGCTTCTGCCCTCAGGAGTTCACAACTTGATGGGGAAGAGATATTATGCAAACAACTATGTAAAAAAATATATAAACAAGGAAAACTGGAAATACGCTCAGAGAAAAGGCACTAGCACTAAGCAAGATCTGTCAAAGTTTCTTTCAAATAATGGGATTTTAGTTGAAACTTGAACCAAGAGAATTCCAGCCATAGGAGACAGCTTATTGAAAATGAATTGAAATGATGAGTAGGTGGATTTCAGAAAAACCTGGAAAGACTTACACAAACTGATGTTGAGGGAAGTGAGCTGAGCCAGGAGAACGCTGTACATAGTTTACAGCAACGTTGTGTGACAATCGAATATGATGCTTTAGCTTCTCAGCAATACAATGATCCAAGGCAATTTCAAAAGACTCATGATGGAGAATACTATCTACATCCAGAGAAGAAGGTATGGAGTCTGAATGCGGATCAAAGCAGACTATTTTCACTTTTTGTCATGGTTTTTCCCTTTTGTTTTGTTTCTTCTTTCATAATATAACTAATGTTTAACAGGATGGCACATGTATGATCTATATTGCCATCTTAGGGAAGGGGAAGGGAAGGTAGGGAGAAAAATTTGAAACTCAAAACCTTATTTTAAAAAATGAATGTCCAAAACTATCTTTTAGGTAATTGGAAAAAATAAAATACTATTTGCAAAAAAGAAAAGGTGTTGAGTTGGGAGATGAAGTACCTTGTTTGAAGAATAACCAGAAGGCTCAAGTCACTGCAAAGGGGAACACATGAATGAGGGCAAAGTCTAAGAAGACTGGAAAGGTTTGAGAGGGTACAGTAAAGACAAACAAAGGATTTATATCTGTTCCCAGAAGTAAGAGAGTCACTAGAGTTTTGAGGAGGATGGGGAGGTGGGAAAGGGGAGATGGACTTTAGGAAGATCACATCAATAGCTGAGTGGAAGATGGACTGGAGTGGAGAGACTTGAAACATGGAGGCCAACCAAAAGGCTATTCTCATTGCCCAAGTATGAGGTGATGAAGGCAGTATCAGAGGAAAGAGGATGTATACAAGAAAAGTTGGAAAGGTAGAATGATCAACAGGACTTGGCGACAGAGAGGGGATCTAACTGAAAATGACGACTACATTTTGGGCCAGGGTGAGCTTAAGATGCAAGATTGGAGATCAAGAAAGACAGTAGGGTTAGTGATTTTTAGAGTCACAAGGCTAACAAATGCAAGGGTAAGGATTAGGTCCCAGGTCTTCTGATTCCTAAGGCAGAATTCTTGTTCTTTCAGGCTATACTTTATTATCTGGAGTTGAATTATAAGAGAAAAGCCTACGGCAGAAATCAACTATCAGTCCAACTTCAGAATATGGATCATAAGTAGACCTATAAATTAATAGTTTTGACAACTTAAGTAAATTAAGCTTGAAAGACCTCAGCGGGTGGGTAAACTGTGATCATTCCTAATATGGTTGAGACAATATTGGAGACAGGGGTCAAGGTAGTAAAAGCTGAGGGAATGAGAGATCAAGGTGCTCAGAAAAACCAGAGTTAGGGTGGAGAAGATGGAGTATCCTATTGTAGGGGGTGAAAAATGACCTAGCTGTCCATGGGTGACAGCAATATGGATTTGGACAGGATGCAATGAATTCTAAGGGAGAAAATGGAGTTGTGAGGGAAAGAGGAAGATGGAGGATCTGAAGGTAGCAATGGAAAGCAAGAACTATCTCAGTTCTGCTTTCTGTTCTTGAGTATCAGGAACTTTGAAAGGAGCAGGCAGCCTTAGAGATAGAGGTCAAGATATAGTAGTATCTTAAATTAGATTTCAATTAAAGCCAGAAGATGAAAAGAATTTGAAAGAGGAATAGATCTCAGATGAAGGGGAGTTTATTAACAATAAAGGAGAATACCAGAAGGCACAGTGAAGAAGAAAATAGGGACAGGGAGAGCTAGGACTGAGTGGCAGCTGATAATGAGCTCATCTGAGATGTTTCATGTGGCTTGGGTCTCCAGGTGGGGGAGGAGCACCTGCAGGAGGCACAAGCAGGAGGAGGAGGAAGATGATGATGATGGAGAGGAGGAGGCCAGGCCAGCTTTTAAAAAAAGACAATTTTTCACGAGTTTTTTCCATAATAAGAGCAAGTCAACCCTACGGGTACACAATTACAAAAGGAATAGGATCCAAGTGCTCGCGCAGACACCTCTCCCAACAGACGGATCAGAACTAAACGTTGACCAGCAGCAAAGCAGAATTGCTCTAGGTCAAAAGAAATGTGAGATGTGCAAATTTAGAGACACCTCCTCTCCAAATGTTCATATGGACCTTTTGCGCCTGACCTGTGATGGAGCCTTCTGAGACCCCCTGATCAGCCACAATTGGACATACCATACCTTGACTCCAATATAGTAATGCCATTTTGGTCCTCTTGGAGGACAAAAGACAACAACCAACCATGTTATCAGGCAACTAGGTGGTTAAATGGATAGAGTACCCAGCCTGGAGACAGGGAGACTCATCTTCCTGAGTTCAAATCTAGCCTCAGACACTTTAGAGCTGTGGGACCCTGGGCAAGTTACTTACCCCTATTTGCCACAGTTTCCTCATCTGTAAAATGAGAAGGAAATGGCAAACTACTCCAGTATCTGTACCAAGAAAACCAAATGGTGTCATGAAGAGTCAGACATGTCTGTACAACAACAACAACAAAGAATATTTTTGAGCAGTTAATGAAAGTTTGAACTAGGCTAACAACAACTTGAACACAGAAGCGGGGACAGATACAAGAGATATTGCAGAGGTTGAATTAACAGAATTTGGTAACTGATTGGATTTGGAAGATGAAGAAGAGTCAAAATGCCAAGATAAATGATTATACCACTATGAGAATAAGAGGAGCAGATTTAGGTGAGGAAGAAAATGAACTTTGTTTAGTGGTCCAAGTACTAGATTTGGACCCAGGAGATAGGAAATTAATTTCTTTCCCTAACAACTTCCATGTTCATAGAACATGGAAAGCTACTTAATCTCTCTAAACTTAGCATTGGAGAATGTTCTCTATTTCGTGATCAACAAACTGCAGTTAGGTATAGTGTGACCAGTGAATCCTTCATCAGAGTTCAAACAACAGTACCAGGGTAAGGAGTTTTATGTTTTAGGTCCAGGTATAGAGGGAGTTTTAGGTATAGGCAATAGGAGGTCATTGAAGATTACTTATCAGGTTGTGACACTGCTGTGCATTGGGAATACTCTTTCATTTTAAAGGTGAGTTGGACAGAGAAGATATAAGCCAAATCCAGCAAACATGTATTATTAAGTGCTTACTATGTGCCAGGCACTGGGCTAAGCACTCAAGATCCAAAGCAATAAAAGCAAAGCAAAACAAAAACAAGGCTCTGCCCTTGAGGAGTTAATAGTCCAATGGGGGAGTCAATATGAAAATAACTATGTACAAACATATATATATATATATGCCTAAAATACTGTATAATATTATGTATATACATAATAACTCGGAGACAATTTCAGAGGAAAGATGCCAATATTACAAAGAAGACCAAGAAGGACAGTCTCAGAAGGCAGAATGTGAAGGCTGCCAGGGAGGAGGTAGAGAATTCCAGACCAAATGCCCAGACTTGAAAGATAGAGTATCTTTTGTGAAGAGTGGCCGAAAGGCAAAGGATACCGTATCGCAGAGCACATAGCCGGGAGCAGTGTTAGAAGAATGGAAAGGTGGGAAGGGGTCAAGTTCTGGAGGCCTTTAAAAACCAGAGGACTTTTATGATTGATCCAGAAGGTAACTGGAGTTTATGGAATAAGTGGGTGACATGTTCCAACCTGGGTTTTAGGATGATCACTTTGACAGCTGAGTGGAGAAGGTAGTAGAATAGGGAGAAAGAGATGAAGCTTAGTGGCCAACCAGGAGACTCGTGCAACAGGGACTTGCACCAAGAGGGTGTAGTGTCAAGGAGGGAAGTGGATGTAGAGGAAAGATGTTATAAAGGGGGCTGCCCAGGTTTAGGCAGGTCGCATGAGCACTGGGCCCCAAGTCAGGAAGCCCTGAGTTCAGATTCAGTCTCAGACACTTATTAGCTGTGTGATCCTGGACATTATCACTTAACGTCTCTCTCTGCATCAGTTCTCTCAACTGTGAGATGAAGATCATGATGGCAGCTGTTTCGCAGGGTTGTTGTGAGGACTGAATGAGATAATACCTGTAAAGCACTTAGAACGTGGCCTGGCACAAAGTAGGTACTTAATAAATCCTTTTCTTCCCTACAATCAACTGGAGAGGTATCCAAGGACAAAAGGGGACTATTTTGGTTTGAATACTACTCTATCCAAACAGAACAACGCTTCAATTAGAATAATGATAAATTAATGAAATTGTTTCTGGCAGATGTGTGCCTAACATGTAGAGTACAGTATTATTGTGTTACTTTGACACAGAGATAGGAAAATTAAGATTTAGCCGCTGAAGTCACTGTTAGTCTTTGAGGGAACAGTTCCAGTAGAGTGGTGGTAAGCAAATCCAAATTACAAAGACTTGAGGAGCCAGAGACTGATGAAAAAGTAGCCTCCCTGGTCTTAGTACTGTAGTTGACCACTTCAATTCTACATATACTGTGGGGATACATATGCTTTCTCTTTCAGTGCTTATGACTCAAAAAATCCTAACCCTAGGTCACTCTCACCCTCCACCTCCCCTGCTCCTTCTCACTTGAAGAACTCCTACAGCTCTGCTGAGCTTACTGCAAATGTGTTAGATAATCTAATTTGATTCTCCACTGATCCTGAACCACTCTCTCTAACTCTCCTCTACTGCACCTCTCTCATTCTAAGTCTCTTCTTTCTACCTTGGCTTGCGGCCTGACTCCTTCTCCCCTGCTTCTCCTCCTGCCCATTTGAGAAAGGACTCCTTCCCAGTCCTTTACTGGATAATCATCTATCATCCTACTCTGGAAGGAAGGGGATCCTTCAAGGCTCTGTCCCTTCATTACCTTCTCTTTTATGCTCTGGTCGCTCTACTTTGGAGATCTCATTTGCACCCAGGGGTTCAATTATCATCTCCCCGAAGAAAACTACAAAACCTCCCTGCTCTTAATCCCTTGTGAACTTCAGTCCCACAATGCCATCTGTCTACTGTCTCTTCAGAATTTCAGAGTCACCCTTGACCTTTCACTCTTCTTAGCCAATAGGCTGCCAAATCTTGTGGATTCTTGCTCTACTACTCCTGCCTTATCTTTCCACCTCTCACACAAGTCCCACATAGCTATCCAAATACGCTTCCCCAGGCACTTTCTTGCTTCAGCAACTTTAAGGACTCTGACTGCGTAAGATTAAATACTAAACTTGGCATTTAGCACCACTCACACACACCCTTCCAGCTACACTAAATTTCCCTAAATTTGATATCCTGCCTCCCAATTATGCCTTCCTTATGTTTCAGACAGGAGCATTTCAAGGTTCAAGATTAAGTGGACGTGGAAAAGTCTTCCATGATATAAGGAGTGATTCCTACTGTAGAGGGCTGAGGTTGAGACTGAGGTCAACTTGAAGAAGTTGATGAACTGGTAGGTCAGTGCTTTTAAAGAGTCATCAAAATTAGTACTTAAGTCACCCAAAATGAGAGAACCCTGGGGGGCAGGGTGGGGAGGAAGACTGAGAATCAGTCAAGTAGGATAATGGCCTGAAAATCCATGGATGATTACAACAAAGATAGGATGGCATCGTGATTGGCATAAACTTCAAAGGAGGATAGTTTGACTATCAATAGTGACAGAATAATGTAAGGATTTTTAATCCTGTTAAGAATAAAAAATTTTGTTTAAAAACCTCTCACTTTTGTTCTACATGTAATTAAAAAGTCACAGTAAGCTTAAATGTGGTAGCTCCACATCTTGCAGAAGCAAGTAGAAAGAAAAGCTGCTATTTCCACAAGAAGCCATTTTATATAAAGAAATCCTAGAAGTGGAGAGTGTTGGAACCTTAATTTCAAGCCACCCAGTCCAACTGCTCATTTGACTAATACTACCTAAGTTCTGGTTGTGCTACAAGCTCTTTCGGATCTGTTATCTCAAGGTCTCCAGGATATATGCACTTCTTCAATTTCATGTATGACTCTAGGGAAAAAACAAGTTTCCATTAGGACTTGTATTTGTTGCTGTGATTTAAAGTAATATGCTGCCTCCTAACTCGTCAGAGGAAAGGAGTAACAGATTTTTGATACCTTTCAAAGGCTGAAGGTATATGACCGCACTTACTGGTCCAGGGTGTGCTGACCTCATCTTGCCGGATGCAGTAAGTGTTAGTATGAGGGAAAGGATATTGCAATCATTCTCCACGAATCATTCCAGTAAGTACAGGTTACAACCTTCCTTTGATTGTCTTCTCCTTTGTACATGCCCTTTCTACCTGTTGGGTAGTTCTGGTTTGGTGAGTCCTTTGATCTAGCTTGCTACTGCTGGCCCACAGCCCCGGAAGTACAGAGAAGACTATAGTACTTGGCTATAGAGGAAATAAAAGTTGTAATCATTTTGGTAGCTAAATGAAAAAGGATGATTGATGAAACCTTGGAGATGATGCTTGTATACACTCTTTTATATATTAAACCCCCTAAAGCAGGGGTTAACAATTTTTTTGGGTCATGGATATCTTTGGCAGTCTGACAAAGTTTATGAACTCTCTGTCGGAATGTTTTTAAATTCATAAAATGAAATACATAGGATAAAGGAAACCAGTATTATTGAAAGAAAGTTAGGAAAAAAATCATTTTAAAAAGGTCATGGGCCAAAAGTTATGAATGTTGACCCTAAAGGTATACTAGTGGCTCTATTATGAAAAATGCAAATTCCCCCAGTAGGAGGCAAAAAAGACATGCTTATTAAGTTTTTGGAAAACACAAAGCTGGAAGCTGAATGATAGTCAGGACCTCAAAAGACACAAACATATTCAGAAATTTACTATCCAAATACTCTCCAATTGATCTCCCATTTTTAGTGTTCCCTCTCCAATCTACCCTCCACAAGGCCTTCAAATTGATGTTCTTAAAGCACAAGTATAACCATGCTAGGCCCTTGTTAAAGATTCTCTAGTACCTTCTTACTGACTACGATAAAGCACAAAATGCCAAAAGTCTTAGTGCAACTATAAGCACAAAACACTGAGACTTTTGGGACACTGTATAAACTCTTCTGATTAACACTGAAAGCCTTTCAAGATCAGGCTCCAGCTTTTTTTCTATCCTAATTGCAATGCAAACTGTGTTCCAACCAACCTGGCCTGCTTGCTGTTCATAGGAAAACTGGGAAGGAAATTCCAGGTCATTGAATCTAATACCCTCATTTTACAGAAGAGGAAACTGAGGCTTGCTTGAAACTGAGTGGTTTTCCTCACTCACATCCTGGGTCATCTCCAGTCATCCTGATGAATATCTGGTCCCTGAATTCAGATGACCGTGGAGGAGAAGTGAGTGAGGCTGGTGACCTGCACAGCCCTCCCTCACTCAAAACAAAGTCAAATGCAAGTCATGTCATCACTTCTCTGATGGCATGGTCTTCTTCAACAACAAAGGATGAACACAAACAATCCAAATTCAGGGCTCTATCCACTATGCCACCTGACTGGCACTCAATAAGCATTTCATCTCCCTTGTTTGTGCTTTTTGCACCAGCCTTTCCCCCCAGACCTACAACATACTCATTGGCGGGCCTCACTGGGATCTGGTTAGTTCAGATTCAATGCTGGGATGAAAGAGGAGAGCACAGATCACTGAAGAGTTAACATAGCAAGGACATGCAACCACAATATTATAACTCCCCTCATCTCCACATGGAAATGTATCTGTTCAGCTGGGCAGGCTGTGGTGATTACTGTAGTCTTTTGGCATCTACCATGTCTGAAGGACACCAACCCCCACAAAAGGGGGAACTTTCCTATCCCTAGGTGATCAGGATACCATATGAACACAAGAGCACCTTACTCTACCCCTAAGCCAATCAAGCATTGATTTTGTTACCTTTTAGGGAAAATCCAGTTTAATCCATATTTCAGGGAGGAGGAATTCTAGCATGTAGATCCCATCATAATACTACTTTCTCACTTCTATCTCTAGCTTCTTTCAAAGCTCAACTCAAGTACCACCAGGTCCTACATGCTTGGATGGCCCTACTACCTCACGTATTAGTGTATGCCCCAATTACTCTATATTTATTTTGCTTGTGTAAATTTACTCATATGAGTTATCTGCTGTTTCCCCCCAAAAGAATGGAAGTTCCTTGAGAATAGGCATTTAGGATATTTTTGCCTTAATATCCTTACTACCTAGCATAGTAGTGATACAGATACAACACCCAATAAATGAATAAATGTGAAGGGAGGTAGTGCTTGACCTCTATAAATTAACATTCTAATAGGATAAACAACACAGAAAAGACAAATGTTTAGGCCGGGCATTAAAAAATCAACTTCATAAATATGAGATAGGGACATATGGGAGTCTGGGGGGTTTTAGGGTGACTCAATAAACATTATTCAGTGTCAACTAAAGGATAGTTGGGAAACAAACTAGGGATACAAAAGATCTAGGCACTAGGGACACAAAGGAAGTTCAGTCTAACGAGGGAGACAACATGTGAGCAACTATGTATAAGCAAAGTTATGTACAGGCTACACTGGAGATAATCAAGCACTGGAAATAAAAGATATCAGGACAGTCTTCCTGCAGAAGGTGGGACTTTAACTTCAACTTGAAAGAAGCCAGGTAAGTCAGGAAGTAGAGATGAAGAGGGAAAGCATTCCAATAAGATGCCAGGATTTGGGAGATGAGTGTCTTATTTGAGGTACCAAACAGGCTAGTTTCACTGGATCCCAGAATACAGTTGGATGTGGTGGTGTACAAGGTGTAAGAATATTGGAAAGGTTGAAGTGGAGGAGGTGATGAAGGGCTTTGAATGACAGACTATTGCAATAGTCTAAGCAAAATCGACAAACCTTTATAATGACTAGAAGCGGGGTGGTGAGGCGGGAGGACTTTGAGTCTTGGTGACTGGGATTGATGGGATCCTAATAAAGCTGCCTCCAGCCTCAATATTTTCATTTCTTTAAAGCCCCACTGAAGAGCAGGCCCACTATACCTACCTAGCTACTCACCACTCCTCACAAACTCAATATCCTAACTCTTTCATATATGCCTCACTACTCACTAGAACAACAGGTGTGTCCATGAACTCATTATTTCTCACAGAAACTGAATGTGTGTCCATGGGATGGGTTCCCAGCCACTTCCTCTAGCTAGCCACTGCCCCCAGACCCATTCTTCATATTCCCCACAAAAAACAGCAGGTGTGTCCATGCGCTCAACCACAACCCCATCCCTCTAGTCTCAGACAGGACTGTAACATTCGGCTAATCAGAGAACAGCACCACCAAGATGCCCAAGCAGGATATGAACCCCAAAACAATAGAAAGAACTTTCCCTAAGTAGGTACCTGGACAGAAGTAGTAAAGAACTTACCTTGAGTGAATTTATGACGTAGAGAGGTTTATTACAATGTCATTATCATATATACATA
The DNA here is from genome assembly GCA_028658325.1 of Potorous gilbertii. Lineage (NCBI taxonomy): Eukaryota > Metazoa > Chordata > Mammalia > Diprotodontia > Potoroidae > Potorous > Potorous gilbertii. The sequence continues at coordinate 404,881,188 of CM053771.1, read as the reverse complement.
TATATGTATATATATTCCCCCAAATGGGTCTTTCTATATGCATTGTGGGTAATCACACACATTCTATGTGTTGGGACCCCTCCCCTATTATCTAAGCCCTTAACAAAACCCTCCTGCCTTTCGAATATTCATAATTTCTGTTATGTAATTTCATCTTTGTCCTATAAAAACCCATCTTGCTTTCTCTGGAGTTGCTGGTTTCTCTTGAAACCGAGTCTGCTTCATGAAAGGTGTCAATCTCAAATAAATGCCTATACCTGGATTAGACGTGGTCTGACTCTGAACTCTTTGATTCCACTACAACACATCATGAAACCAAAATCACATGATGATGACGGTGGTAAATAGAGATGTTAGGAAAAGGAGAAGAATGGGGTGGGGGGGAATTAATGAGTTCAGTTTGGGACATGTAAAATCCTTGAGGTCAGAGACTGTCTGCCTTTTAACTTTGTATTCCCAGTACTGAGTACAGCATTACTGCTCTCCACTCAGTTATTTGCACCTCAAAATAGCACAGTGCTGTATTATTTTGTTATTTTAATGTGGCATTACTCCTGTTCTTCACAAGGGAATTATTTTTTTGGACTAGACTGAGAGTTTCTTTGGATAATTTATGGTTTATCATTTATGCTAGAGACAGCAAAGGATCAAGTGACCTGTCAAGGGTCACACACTCAGGGGTGGGACTCGAACCCATGTCTTCCTGGCTTTAAAACCAGATCTCTATCCACTACTCCATGCTCTCTTCTACGACAAAACTAAACACAATAGGCACTGAGTAAATACTATGGAGACCATGATCTTTCTAGTGACCCAAGTTTGCAACCTCAGGGTCATCAAGAGTAAAGAGGCCAGTGTTACTGGATCGTGTAGCATGTGACTGAGAGTAAGGTGTAAAAAGACTGGAAAGGTAGGAAGAGGTAAGATTGTAAAGATTTTTGAATACCAATGAAAGGATTTTGTATTTGATCCTGGTAATGATAGGGATGGAGGTAGCTCAAAGGTTAAAGTGGTGGGTTCAGAGAAGACCTGAGCTCTAATCTGACTTCTTTCACTTACTACCTATGCAAGTCACTTAACCTTTGTTCGCCTTAATCCGATGTGGAAGGAAAAGGCGGTAACCACTGATCTTTGCCTAGAAAATCCCATGGAAGGTATGTTCCACAGGGTCATGAAGAGTTGGGCAACAACAAGAATAGTGAGAGGAAGTCACTGCAGGTCGGTGGGGAAGGTGGGGTCTGAGGTAGTATATGGACTTTAGGAAAATCTCTTTAGAGGTTTAATGATGAGCCTGCACTGGAACGGTGGCAACGTCAGAAGAAGACATTATTGCAGAGATGTTGCCAAGGTGAAATCGACAGGCTTTGGCCACACTTGAATATGGGGACTGAGAAACAGTGAGATAAGGATGGCTCACTCCTAGGTTTGGAGCCTGAAGGAGGGGAGGATGGTGATGCCCTCTAAGGGGAGGATTTTGAAGGAAGATAATGAATTCGGTTTTGGACATCCATTTATTAAGTACCTACTATGTGCCAGGGATTGTGTTAAGTTTTGGGGAGCCAAAGACAAAAATATAACATCTCTTGCCCTCGGAGCTTATGTTCTATCACAACTTCTCTTGAATTTGTCCCCTTTTTTTCCCACGGAAGGATCACACTACCCTAGTCCAGCAGTTTACCACCTCCAGTATGGGCAATGAAAAAAGCCTCCTAACTGATCTTCCTGTCTCAAGTCTCCACCTCCGGAAACCATCCTCCTCCGTGCAGCTACCAAAGTGATTTTTCTGAGGCACAGGCCTGACCCCCAATGCCTCTCCCAATAAACTCCAGTGGCACCCCGTTCTGGGATGAAATATAACCTGCTGTTTGTCTTTGTAAAAACTTCAAAAGCTAGCTCCAAACCACATTTCCTTCCTTGTTCGGTATCAGTCACTTTTCACAGACACTTCAGTGAGCCGCACCAGCCACCTTACTGCATGACCCTTCATCTCTCTGCCTTTGCACACAGGCCCCCTCCCTATCCTTGCTCCTCACCTCTGACTCTCTGAATCTCTTCTTTCCTTCAAAGTTCCCCCAAGCTCCTCACTGAAGAGGTTGCCCTCCTCTTTCTCTCCTTCGTATATACAACCCTATTAGGCCCGGTCTCCCTCAGACAGGATCCTGCAGGTGGGCACTGTTTGTCTGTTTGCAGCCCAGGCCCTGCAGGGGGTCCTGGATCCTAGCAGGATGTTCTCTGACCCAGATCGGCCTCTCCAGGTCCAGCCTCCCGGGTCCTTTCGGCAGCAGTTCATGGTTTCACACCTCCTCCCATCCCTTCCTGCTCTCTGGGATGACTTCCCATCTCCCGCTGGCTTCCCCCTCGAAGGCACCCTGCTGTTCTGCAGAACGTCTCCTCCCTGGCACGGGAGCGCCCGCAGACCAGAGGCCTCCTCTTGCCCTCATTTTGTAGTATTCCCCAGCGCCCAAGACGAGCCTCACACACAGCAGGCGCTTAATAAGAGTTCCTTTTCACTTCTCGCTCCCCTTCCCGGGGCTGGTGACCGCCGTCTCTCGCCCGCTACCCCAAGGCCTGGGGTGCGCGTACGTGCGGGGGGACCGGGCCCCTCTCCCACCCCCGCAGGCCCGCGGTCCAGACGGCGCCCCGCCCCCTCCCGGGGATGACCCGGGCCAGGCCTCTCTCAGGGAGAACCGGGCCGCTCCGTCAGGGTTTCCACTTCCCCATTCCGGGCCTCCCTTTCTTCGGCCTTTCCTTTTTCCTTCCCGACTTTCCCCTACTTTCCCCGTCCGCCTCGGCCCGTCACGGCCCTCCCCGCGCTCGGCGCCCAGGCCACGACCCCCGGAAGGCGCTCCGGGGGCTCACGGGGCAGGGCGCCCGCCCCCCGCGCCGAGCCACCCCGGGGCGACAGCCCGGTCCTTCCCACCCTACTCCCACCCCGGGGAAAGGCGCGAGAGCACGTGACAAAGGGGGAAGCCGCGGGCTGCAGAACGAACAGTCCGGGGGCCCCCGCAGACCACGTCATCTCGCGAGAGCTCTCCACCCCCACCCCCGCCTTCTCCGCAGGGGCTCACGTGACAGCGTGGGGGATGGGGGCGGTCTCGCTGCGGCGGTCACATGATCGGCCAAGCTGTCCGCCGGGGTCTCCTTGAGCTGCGGTTGCCGAGCGGCCGGGGCTTCCTCTCTCGCTGGCTGGGACGTCATTCGCCCCGCTCTACCCTTAATCCCCTTTCTCCCCCGTCTCTTCCTCCCTCCGCCGGCGCGCCCCTCCTCGGCGGTTAGCAGGTCGGGGTGCCCCTCGCCGCCGCCCCCGTCGTCACTGCCAACCGCCGCCCGGCTCGTGCCCCGAGCGCGGCGCCCCCTCCCCGAGCCGGCCGTCCGTCCGTCCGTCCGCGCGTCCGCCCCTCCCGCCTGCACCCATGGCTGCCCCCGGTGGCGCCCGGACGCCCCAGCGGCTGCTCCTGCTGCTTCTCGGTAAGATGGAGGCGGCGGGGAGGGGCCGGGGCCTGGGCGAGAGAGCGGACCGGCGCAGGCCCGGGGCGGGGGGCGGGAGGTGCCGCGGAGGCCCGTGCGGCGGAGGCCGCTGCGCTGGGCCTGGCCCTGGGCCTCCCTCCGGGCCCGCGGGAGCTGCGGCCGATCGGGGCGGGGCGGGGGGGCCCCGGAGACGGCCTTTCGGCGCAGACGGGTGTTGGGTGACCCCCGGATCCCCCCGGTAGCGGCGATCCGCGCCGGGCCCCGCAGGCCCCACGGACCGGGGCCTCGGCTCCGGCCCCTGCCGGCCAGCCCCGAAGAACGTGGGAAGGCGAGGGTTTAAACTGACGCGAAACTTTTTAAAGTCCTCGCCTCCCAGTTCCTCCATGGAGGGGCCCGCGGTCTTAGCACAGCCGGCCTCGCCGGCCTCGTCCGCCGGGCCCCGCCTGCGCGTCCCGACGGCTGGACGCTCCGGGCGCGCCTCGGGCGCCTCCCCGGGGAGCGGGCCCTGGGGCCCCCTGCGCTCCTCAGCCTTCGGTGCGGGCCGAGCCAAGGTGGGCGTGGGAATCTGGAGATTCCGTGCCTCCCGGAGAAGGGAGATTGGGAGCCGGGCTTGGGGGCCCCGGTGTGCGGGTCCGAGTGCCCCGAGGGTCACCCGGGCCCTGATCGGCGGGATAACAGAGAGGCCCGTGGGCTGCCCTCCCCTCCCCCGCTGGGGCAGAGCAGAGCCGTGGCCGGGGTGTGTGCGGTTTGGGGTGCCGGCCACCTGTGGAGCGACAGAACTTGGACGTGACCTTGTTCCGGGGGCCCACTGGAACCTTGGCATGTGACCGCTGAACCCTGCCGTGGCCTGTGCGAGCCGCAGGGGAGGGGTAGGAGCCAGCCAGCTGTTGGGTCTTGCCCCGAGTACGGCGCCCGCTGCAGGGGGCCCAGGGTGCCAGCGGCGTGGCTCTCTCCCTTATTGTTTCAGGACTGACCTGCGGGAATGTGGGGGGAAAGTCGGACCCAGGCAGCCCCTTGGGAATGTTGGGAGGATGAGGGGGAGTAGAGAGCTGCCAATCTTACTCGTCCCACCCCCCAAAGTGGAAGATGCCGTATTTAAATCCAAATAAAGACCCTAAGATGCTATGTGGATAATGGGAGTTGGACTCTTATTTTTCCCTCAAGATATAATCCATCTCTCAACCACTCCATTTCCTGTTAGTGCGTCCCAGAGTTATATAACTGCTTGTTTTGTGCAAAGACTGTCTTATTTTCACACCCTATGTTTAAAATTAATTTAATTTCTCGAATAAAATTAATTTGATTTAAATGAAATGGAGCCCAACAAAAAAAATCGAAAAATTCTATTCTTCTGCTGACTATTGTTTTCATTTCCAATCTTAAGACAGTTTTTTGAATGGACTAAGAACTAATTGACCCTTCCTTAAATGACAGAGAAGGCATAATCTACCACAAGTTTATAATACCTTCATTGGTTTGTTACAGTTTTTCCATCTTTTCCTTTCATGCATAATATTTCATGCATCCACTGGGTGCATTGCATTTTACTAAGTACTTAGATAACTTATGTGTGCATTTACTTTCAGTTGGAAGACTAGCCAATTCAAATAATTTTGTTACAAATGATTGATTTTTTTTCTCCCTAAGAGAAATCTAATGGATTAGGTCTTGTTGAGAGGGTACATTTCTATTTAAATTTAAATTGAAAGTCCTGAAGACTTGAATCAGTTTTTCTGCTAGAAATGCAATTTTAGGATTTAGAGCTGAAGTGCATATAATTTTCAGAATTGTGTAAATGTGGATTTCATTTAATGTATACACTCTATAGGGGATATTTTGTGAAGGTTAGGAGGACGTCCACCATTAGCAACAAATTTATGTAAACATATTTCTCTTAGGATTTTTTTCTCCCTCAAATATATTCACAGAGCAAGCAGTTGTGTAATTTTGGATATTTTATTTATTTGCAATGTGTGGTTTTGAGAAAACCACGCAAAAATGAAATAGACAATTTCAGCCAGGTCAGCATTTTAAAAATTAAAGTACTAGATTAACTCAGTGGTTCATTTCTCTTCCTATTGATTCACAGACTTGGAAAGAGATTCGTTTTCCTGCCTTTTCCTCCCTTTCTAAACTATTTCTTAGTTTATCATAGAGGACAAACTTAACAGGAAAAGGAGTGAGTGGTTGTGGGATGATTTATATCTTGAGGGCAAAAGATCCAGCAACCCTTGGAAAAAATATTAAACTTAGAGAAGGGCCTAGGGCAAATTGGGTAGATACTTCTCGATGGGCTCCTAGAGAGATGGGAAAAAATTGTTGGGAAGAAATATCTACCTACACCAAAATTATGAATTCATTATGATTCAGAGGAGGAAAGTAACTTTCCTAAATCTATTAAAGCTGTTAGATTTTGTTAGAAGAGTATTACCATTTAAGCATTTTTTTATTTTGTTACTTAAGTGATTTATTTAAAACTACATTAGCAAACTTACTGAATATATTAGAACACATTATTGAAACTGTATTGTGGGAAAATGATTTGTAGACAGCCCACTGACTTAAGGATAAATGCTTGTACAAAGTATTTGTATTGGCAAGAAAAGTACATAGTCTGTTGTGACCTACTTGTAAATTTGTTCTTTAGAAAGATTACAGGAACATGGTTAATAGTTAATGTGATAACCTCTCTTCCATGATGAGTTATTTTTGTGCTTTATTTTAAATCAAAACTGTGTAGGTAAAGGTGTATGCACAAGCATTCTAATAATATTTTAGTATACCAGGGATTGGGAATTGAGAGCTGCAAGGGATGTGATGGAGCTAATCTAAACCCCTCCTCTCATTTTACCTACAAGGAAATTAGGTTTGTCGAGGTTAAGCAATGTATCTAAGGTCATATACAATATAATTTTGAGAACCTTGACCAAAAGTCAGTACTTCTGCTTCCATTGTTCTTTGTTGATTTTTATGTAACTTTTTCCTTCACTCCTGGTTTTTCAAGCATTCTGTGATTATATTGCAAAGCAAGAGGTCCTTGGTTCTGATCAAAATTATAGGAAGAACAGGGGTAAGTATAGTTGTACAGTGGAACTTCTGGAATCACAGACAACAAGAGAGGAAATCCTTCCATTTTGGAAGTTCCAGAATGAACTTTTTCTTTTGAGTCAGTTTTCTGTTAATTGATGAAAAATATAATATGGGAGTAATTCATTGATTATTTCGTCTTGGGACTAAAATTTAGTATTTGGAGCTTCTGGAAGAATGGACTTAATAAGCTCTTTTTAATTTCTATAGAGAACAGTTTTAATGTATCCTATAAAAAGTCAAGACCCATCTGAATAATATGTAAGTTTCTTGAGGGCTGGGAATGTTTTGGTTTTGTCTTGATATCCCCTGCCCCTAGTACGACAGCATGTAGTAGGTACTCTTAATTGATTGGATTACTTTCTGCTTATGAGCTTTCCTCAGGCCGCTGTCACTCAGCTTGCTTTTGTTTTGGGCCCAGTTCTGGTAAAAGGGATTATAGTTGTTCTAGGGAGAGGGGGAAGGAACTAAGTAAGCAATTATATGGTGATAATAAGTGCTTTTAGAGGTATTATGTTATTTTGCACAGCAGCCTTGGGAGGTAGGTGCTGTTATTAGCCCCATTTTACAATTTAGGAAACTGAGGTAAACAGGTTAAGTGACTTACTCAGGGTCACACAACTAGTAAGCATTTTAGTCTGTTTTTGAATTCATTACTGCACCAGCTGCCTCCAAATTCTAGAGCCCAGAGGGACCTTAGAGATAATATTGTTTCCCAGCTCATACCTTGTTAGTGCTACGGTTTTAGAAAATTAGGTATGCAAGGAAGAAAACATTAGTTCTTAAGATTACAGGATGAATTAGTGTACCAACAAACAACCCCTCCACACTCTTGATCACTATTCTTAAGTACCACTATTATATTATAGCACTGTTATTATAGGATATATATTGTAGCACAAGGACCTCCTCATTATGAGACAAAGAAGTTTCAGTATCATATTCACCAGGCAAGCAAGCAGGGAATACTGAATATATTTAAGTGCCATCTCCACTCCCCCTTTTAAAGGCTGAAATGTGACTGCTTTGTCTGATTAAAGATAGAGTGACCATCTAGAAAATTCTCATGCATTTGGACTTTTGGCCACAGGCTGTTGCATTTATTAAGCACCTCCTTTCTGTCACTCTATTAGTTGCTGAGGATATAGAGACAAGAGTGAAAAAGTTACCGGTATCAAAGACCTTAAAGTCTTTCTGAGGGTAACAACATGAATCAGTGAGTGAGTGAATGAATGAATTTATTAAGTGCTTACTAAACAGTTGGGAAATAGAAAAGTAGAAAAAGGAAAAGCCGAAACAGTTTCTGTTTCCAGGGAATTTGCGTGATTATGCACAAAGATTTCAGCTGCAAGTCAGATGGAAAACACTCATAAATGGCAATATATCTTCTTTAATGTAATTTCCAGTCATAAAATAATCATTTCTGATGTTGAGCCATTTGGCAGTGCCAAGGCCTTTGATGAGAACTTTGAGTCTTCAGTAATTGTTTCTACAGCACCTCTGCTTGGTGTGGGGAGAAGCCACAGGGGGTGGTGCTGCCATTTGCTTGTTCTTGGACTGCAGCTGGTGGTGGTGAGAAAAGTGGGCTCCTTCTCCACAGTGCTTGCTTCCTTTGGTAATATCTGTGGGGCCATGACCTGAAGTGTAGGGCATGCAATTTCTAGGACAGTCTTATTCCTAAGGCTCCTTCTGGGGTTTTGGGTGCGGGAATGTCTCCATCAGGATGGTCTGAAGAGGGGATGTGGCGGTATTTGACTTGCCTACCACATCCTGTCTCTGCCACAACCAGGGGCTTGCATATACATAGAGATGTTTTCAAAAGAGATATAAGGTAATTTTGAAGGGAAGTTAGCTACTGGTGGGAGGAGGAGTGAGCAGGAAACATTTCATTTAGATGGTGACTTTTGAGCTGAATGTTAAAGGAAACTAGGGGATTTGGAGAAAGGAGTATGTTGCAGGTGTGTGGGACAGCTGCAGTCAACTGAAGGAACTTGAGAGAGGGAAGAGGGCCTAGGATAGAAGCATGCATTGTGTGATGTTCCAGTAAAGGAGACAAAAGAAATTAGACATCTAGGAGTAAAACCAAGAGAGCAGTGTCATGAAAATCCCTAGAAAGGAGACAACTGTGAAAGTGGGTAAAGTTTTCCGTGTCAGATGCTACAGAGAAGTCAGTAAGGATAAGGACTGAGAAAAGACCATTAGGTACCTCAGTTAAGATCATCAATGAATAGAGGGGACAGATTTGAGATGATGATGATGTCAGAAGACTAAAAGGATGAGAGATACTCAAAAACGAAATCCTGAAGACCCAAAAGAAAGAAAAGTCCAATGAGGAAGAAAAAGGGATTTTTTTTTTTTAAGGAACTGATTTGGATGCACAGGAAACTCATTTTTTAAAAGTACAGAGGATGGAAGAAGGGCAGATTAACGGAAGATAAATATGAGAGAGGTACATCAACTCGTGAAATAGTGGAAGGAATGTGAAAACTCAAAATGAGATGAGGCTTTTAAAGTTATGTGAAGGGGGGTAAAACGAAAAGGGAATAGGACCTTTGCTTGAGGTGGATGGAGTGAAAACTGACACAGAGAGAAAGCAAAGCTGCTTCTTGTTTCTGTTCTTTCTTCTAGGAGAATAAACTTTATACCCTGGAAATGACAATGAAGAGATGAGGACAGACTAACATATAATGACTTGGCTATTCTTGATGAATTTTTATTTTGATAACTATCTGAGCATTGCCTATAGATAAACTACATTCTTAGGTTTCAAAAGAACAGGCAGTTGTGATTGTGCAACACTGAGTAATATTTGAGTGATCATGTGGAAAAATAGGAGCCAACATGAGACCGGAGAAAGATGAGTTTTGTTTCTGTTTTTTAAAAAGGGAAGAATATAGTCTCCAAATTGTAGACCAATGAACTTGACTTAAATTTCTCGGAAAATCATTTAAAAGGTGTTTGGTGAATATAAAAAGTGAGCACGGCTTCCTCAAGAGTACATACTTTCCAAACTGACTTCATTTTCTTTTTTTTTTTTTAGACAGGATTATTAAATTAGTAGATGTAGGGAATGCTGTGGATATGGTTTATGTGTAGATTTTTGTTGTTGTTCAGTTGTTTCAGTTGGATGATGACTCTTTGTGACCTCATATGGGGTTTACTGGTGTGGTTTACCATTTCCTTCAGTTCATTTGATAGATGAGGAAGCTGAGGCAAACAGGGTGAAGTGACTTGCCCAGGATCACATAGCTAGTTAAGTGACTGAGGCCAGATTTGAACTCAGGAAGTTGTCTTCTTGACTCCAGGCCTAACACTTTATCCACTATACCATCTAGCTATTCCGTATGGGTTTTAGTAAAACTTTTTTTCTTCCTATTTAAATTTTTTTAAATTAATTTAATTTGTTTTCAGTTTTCAACAGTCACTTCCGTATGTTTTAAATTTTCTCCCTTTCTCCAAGACAGCATGCAATCTCATGGGTTCTGCACATACATTCTTATTAAACACATTTTCACATTAGTCATTTTGCATAGAAGAATTAAAACAAATGGGAGAAAACATGAGAAAAAGCAAAACATAACAAAAGATAAAATAGTCCGCTTCATTCTGCCTTCCAACTCCATAGTTCTTTCTGTGAACGCGGATGTCATTTTGCATCAGGAGTCCTTTGGAAATATTGTAGGTCCTTGCATTGCTATGAAGGGCTAAGTCTATCAGAAACTACTCACACTGGCTGTTACAGTGTACAGTGTTCTCCTGGTTCTGCTCCTTTCACTCAGCATCAGTTCATGTAAGTCTTTCCAGGCCTCTGATGCCCTCTGTTCATCATCTCTTACAGCACAATAGTATTCCATTACATTCATATACCACATCTGGTTCAGACTTTCCCCAGTTGATGGACATCCCCTCGATTTCAAAACTTCTAAAACAGTGTTTTTATTTGTTTTCTCATCTCACTTGTAAAGAATTTTAAGGTCATTTTTATAATCTTTGAGTTCCCCTTCCAAGCTTGAGAAGGTGAGCACTTTGATATAGATTAAACCAAGTCATACAAAGTATATTTCCCTATGTGTCATGTTGCAAAGTACACAGACTAGGAAAAGGAATAAAAAATAAGAAAAGTAAAATGAAAAGTACTCCATGTCTTTGTCTGGAAAAGGATATCATTTTTTATCCTTAGTCTTTTGAAATTTGTGTTGGATCATAGTATTGCTCAGAAATAGCTAAGTCATTTTTGATCATCATACCATTTTGCTGTTGATTTTAGTAAAACTTTTGATGAAAATATTTCCCCGTATTCTTGTGGAGAAGATATGGTTACATGCTAATATATAGATTCAAAACTAGTTGGCATTATAGACTTAGAAATAATGGTGGCAAGGAGGTATCCCAGGAATCTGGAAGTAGAAAGACAAGACAGTGCCGTTTAACAGTTTTAGTAACGATTGAAATAAAGGCCCTGACACTGTGCTCACCAAATTTTCTGAAGACACGTAAGGTAGAGGGAATGGCTAACATACTGCATGACAGAATCAGGATCCTAAAGGATCTTGACAGGTTAGAACATGGCTCTGAATCTAATACATAGTCAGTTATAAAAAATCAAGCCCACAAATAAAAGATGGGAGAGGCATGGTTTGGCAGTAGTTCTGAAAAGCGTCTGAGGGTTTTAGCAAACAGCAGCCTCAGCGTGAGCTAGGAGTGTGATGTAGCAACCAAAAAGAGGTAATGCAGTCTTGGGCTGCATCAAGAAAGGCAGAACTGCCAAGAGTGGGGAGGTTTTTCAGACCTCATGTTGAGTACTGTGTTCAGTTCTGAACACCATGGTATAAAAGGACATTTATAAGTTAAGAGTGTCCAGAGGGAAGGCAGTTAGGATGGTGAAGGGCCTGAGGACATGGTATGGAGAGGCAGTTGAAGGAATTGGATCTGTATTTGAGAAAATGCAGGAGGGCCATGATTGCTGCCATGAGGGCAGTCAAGTGAGGCAGGGATTAAACCTGTTTCAAAACAGTGGATAAAAGGTGAGAAAAGGTATGTATAAGCTTAAATCAGGAAAAACTTAAAATCAGAGCTGTCCAAAAGTGAGATGGGCTGTCTTGAGAGCTGCTTGGTTCTTCTTCCATTCAAAAAAAGCAGAGGTTCAAAATCTTCAAGTGTAAAGGATATTCCTTCGTTTATACATTAGACTGGTAGATGACTGCTGAGATTTCTTCCAGCTTTCAACTGTGATTCTTGATTTCCTGGGGGAAAAAAAACCCTCAGTTTGAAATGACCTGTTTTCCAAAAGGTAATTTGAGTTCTTGATTTTTCCCCCATTGTCACCAGGACTCATCCATGTTGCATCTTCAATATTTATAGTGAAAAATGGCAATGACACTTCATGCATACTGGCCAACTTCTCAGCTACCTTTTTTATGAACTACAGCACTAAGAGTGGCTTGGTGGTAAGTAATGGCTTAATTTTAACAAATGTTGAATTTCATCGGATTTTTTTAACCTGCACTGCAGCGATGTTTTACTTGTTTCTTTTTTTACCAGTTCCTGTGTTGACACTATTGTCATTCTTACTCTTAAAGCAATTTTTAACCTGTTGCTGGAAGGGGTAAAGAGGCTTAGGGGTTTCTTTGGCTAAAGTGTACTCAAATGACATGCTTTAAGAGAAAAAAGTATTAGCTTCCCTGCCCTAGGGAAAAGTAAAATTGGAATCTCTTGATTTGGAAGTAGTTCTTCTTTAGGTTTGTGCCTTATATGAATGTCTGCTCTGCACTTTCCAGGTAGCCTCATTTTAGTGAAAAAGAGGTGCAAAAATACATTGGCAGCTTATTTACTACATTTTAAATGATACGCTTTTCTCCCTGTACGTATCACTAATTGAAAACAGAAACAATGTTATTGGCAGGTAAAATTTGAATTTTTTTTCATTTTTTTCCTTTAATACAGTGGAGTGCCATTCTTTTGAACATACCAAGTTGCCACTTAAAACTTATAATAAGCTAATCATTTTATATCATGTTTTTGCTGTTGTATTTCATTTGAACTGTTTTTGACTTAGGATCTTTATGAGAAAAGTAATGTGGCCAATAAAGAGCCACTCTTAGAAATCAGAGTCCTGGGACTGTCTTCCACCTCTGGGTCATACTGATTGTGTATAGTCAAATCACTTAACCTCTCAAAAGGAGCTTACTTAAGACTACATGTTGTAGGACAGGTGCTGATCTGTATTGGTATAAAGGGAGTTCCTTTATGAGTGAGTGAACTATCCCCAACAAATCACAGGTACAAACAATACCTGTGAATCCACTTAATAAACTTCATTCTAACAAGGTTTCAATGTAATTGTCTTGTAGAATACAACTTTTGAACTTCCACAAAATGCATCGGTATTGAATAGCAGCAGTTGTGGCACAGAGAATGTTTCTAATCCCATCCTAGTGATTGGTTTTGGAGAAGGGCATACTTTGACTATGAATTTCACGAGGTCTGCAAAGAGTTACCAAGTTCAACTGTTACGTTTCACTTTTAACTTGTCAGATGCATCTTTTTTCCATAATGCAAGTACACGTTCTGAAGGTAAAGAGAAACGTATTTGATCAGTTTGTGGAGAAAGTTTGGGGAGAGAACTGTTATGAAATTCCGCTATATTTGTAATTTTCTTTTTGGTCATTATACAGAAATGAGTGTGGAATCCAAAACTGATATTCAGGCAGACATAGATAAAAAATACAGATGTATCAGCGGTAACCAAATCACTATGAATAATGTAACAGTTACCCTCAGTGATGTCACCATTCAGGCATACCTTTCAAATAACAGCTTCAGCAAGGAAGGTAAGTGCTTTTAATTACTCAGTCATCTGTCTTGTTTGCAATCTCTAGACATTGCTGTATTTATATTGCCCTATGTCTGGGTAAAATAATTTGTGGATAAGAAATCCATATTGGCAAACAGAAAGTTGGTAAACTGTACTGTTTAAGGAAAACCATCTGCCAGATTACCCTTTTCTTTCAACTAACTTGGACTTTCAGATTAGGGTTGATGAGTACTGATTAAAAGGGTAAAGTGCTGGGAACTTGTACAATCTCATTAGCTTCTATTTGGCCATTCTAAGTTTGTTTCTTGGTTAGCATTTTGTACCTGCTGTTCCAAGCTGTTAATTTTCTTTCTATTTTTTCATAGCTTTTATATTTCTAGTTTTTTTTTCCCTTTAGCACTCTCATTTGATTAATACTTTTAACTCTTCTTCTCTTTCAGGAACTCTAGTTGAACTTGTGTCCAAACTGTGTTTTTCTTTGAGACTTTGCTTGTAGATTCTCTTCTTTGGGGTTTGTGTCTTCAGCTTCCCCATTCTCATATTAATTTTGAATTGTGGGGTTCTTTTTTGTTTTGTTTTGTTTTTTATTCCCCCATTCTACTTCCTAACTTTAAACTTTATATTAGGGCCTTTAGAGGAAAGGTCTTAACTGATCTTATTGCTGCTTTCTTGAGATATTGAGATCTCAAGTTTATCTCAGGTTTGGGAATCTGCAAGCTTTCAGTTCTCCTAAAGTGATCTAATCCAGGACAAAGTCTAAATTGCAAATTCCTGGCCTTAGTCTTAGTCGTGAGCTATAGTTGTGTGAGCTTGCCCCATTTTAGGTTTCAGTAGACTACTTACTACTGGATTCAGTAACTCAGCTAGCTAGTTGGAAAGTTCTGGTGGTTCAGAGCAACAGAATAGCAGATTCCCTTTTGGTTGGGATATAACCTGCCCTGGTTATACCGATGCAGGCTTCAAACTGGGCTGGAATCTGAAACTGACACTTCACTTTGCTGCTGGGGTTAGAACCACACAACTGTTACTTGCTTCTGAACTAACTCAGAACACAGACTACACCTAGGTCATGGAACTGCTCCTCATCCTGGAATGCCACCCCTTGGCACAGGGCCCTTCCTTACTTAGTCTGCCCTGAATCTGTGACCCAGAACTGTCTGTTGTGCAACCCAACTGCCGTTTGGCACTGTTCCTGTACCCTGCATAAGTTTGGGGCCTCTTCTTACCTGCTACATGGCCTTCCTGTTAGGTGCCATCCCCAATGTCTGCAGATGGCTCTGATGTCCAAAGTTTACTTGTGCAAGAAAAAAAAAGGCTCACTAATTTTTTTTTTCATGGATTTCCCAATACTAATGAAATCTTGAGCATTTTATAGATCTCTTTGGAGAAGGTGGGGAAGTAGACCTTGTTTGTGCTGCTTCCCTACTGCTCCTCCATCCTGTCTCATGTATAGAGGAGATACCCCTTATCTTCATGAGTAAGTCCAGAAAATAATTTGGAAAGTGCTACTTCCTTTTATAGAATTTTAGATTTGGAGAGGTTCTTATAAGAAAACTGAGGCCTAGAAAGAGTTTTGCTTTGTCCGTGGTGGAAGAAGTGGAATTAGAGTTAAATTGGCCAACTTCCTTTCCAGTTAGTCCATTGTCTTTTTTGTTACATGTGAGTTCCCTTTCTGTCACTCGTTAGCTATGGGATTTTGGGCATGTTACTTACCATCTGAATGTGACAGTTTCTTCATCTATAAAATGGGAACCAGTTACATATATTTGGGCTGAATACCTAGCCCAAAGCTAGACAGTGTCTATCCTGTATATGAGAAAGGGGAGTAAAATCCAACCAGCATAACTAACCTACCACCTATAGGAGTTCAGTGCTAGACTCTGTGGTGCTAACAGCCAGTAAAGTATTTCGAGGATAGTAATCACGGTTGGATTGCTATTTGGAGGAGAAAGGGAACTCCCAGGAGGGATTCTAAGGCATGATCATAGGCATGTATAGGAATAGAGAGGATATTTGACTTTGAAGGATGAAAGGTTCATTTTGAGGAATAATCATAGGGGCACGGGCTGTCCTGACAGCCAAGCATAATAGTTTGGACTTATTTCTGTAGTGCTTGGGGGGATAGAGGAGATGATGTGTTAGGGTGAGAAAATACTTGAACAGTTGGAAAGGATATATGAAAATGTTTCCACACTTAAAGTAGTAGAGTTAGACAGTTGAGGGTAACTAAATGACCTATAAAGTCACAAAATTTCAGAGTTGGGAAGGTCCTCCTCACTAGCCAGCTTGTCCAACCCATTCCTGAAAAAAAAAAAATCTTCCGCAGCACACCTGTAAGTTTATTTGAAGACCTTCGATGAGGCGGGACCACTAATTTCTTAAGGCAACCCTTTCTACTTTTGGGTCATGTTTAAGTATTAGTTTATCCTGATATATCAAGCTTAATTTTGCTTTTTTGAAACTTCTACCCATTACTCATAGAGGTATGAAGCAGAACAAATCTAATCCATCTTCCGTATGGACAGCCTTTCAAGCCCTTTTGAAGACAACTGTTAGGTTTTTGTCATCTCTCTCCCTATCTTCCTCATCTTTCTTTCCTGGCTAGCTTCCTCAGATGATTCTGATGTGACATGAGCCTTAGACTATTCTTTGAGATTGCCCTCTTCTAGCTTATCAGTGTTCTTTCTAAAATGTAGGGTACGGAACTGAACACAAGACTCCTGATGGGGTCTGGCTGGGCCATGGTTCAGTAAGTAGGTCTATTACTTTATCTATATTTTTGTTAGCTATACTTTATTGTAGCCCGGTATCACATTAAATTTTTTTGAATACTATATCATAGTAACTTAGTAAGTCTGAAGTCAAGTCAAATCTGTACATCCTTGGAGTCTAACCATTCAGCTAGTTCAGGATGCAAATAATTACAATATCTAGCCCGTATCTCCATGTTTACTATATAAATAGCATGAGATATTTGATCAGACGGTATATATTTCTATTTGCTTATCTGTGTTGGTTTTATTCTTGTCCTATCTATGCTATGGATGATAGAATGCAATCTTAGGAGCCTGGAATGGAAGTTTTAGGGGGTCTTAAAGGTCATTTAATCCAATCCCCTCATTTTGCAGGTATGGAAATTTCACTCTTGAGAAAATCAGTGCACTCAGCTCTAGGGTAAACTATTTTTTGGGTGGAAAAAAGCCCAGATACAAACCTAAGTCCTTTTATTCTAGAATCCAGGCTGTCTCTCATTATGGGCAAGGTCGGTTTTTTTGTATTTCCAGGACTTGGAGTCAGTGTCTGGTCTACAGGAGGTGCTAAATACTTTCTGAATATATGAAAGAAATGCTTTCTTGAAATGTAGGTGAAATCTACATTTTCATTAATTACCAATTTAGTAATCCCTGTCAAAAAGGAGATATTAGTTGGGCACCACCTGTTCATGGAAACATACTGTGGTAGCTCTCTGTGGCTTTTTTATTTTTTGAGATTTATTAACCATTCCTTTGAAAATGAATTCTAGAATTTTATTTGAAATTAAGCCAACTCATTAGCGTAGAGTTTGACAGGAAAAGAAAGCCTTTGCCTTTCTCCAGTTCTGCTTTCAGCTTTCATAGGCAGTGGCTTGGTCACAGCTGGCAGTTCTTATGTTACCCTGGGTGAGGGGATTTAGTTCTCCATTGAGTGCAGTAACATTTTCTCTTATCTCCTTACTTATATGGGATGCCAGCTTCCTACCAGCCGTTGTGATTTCATTTTCAGACTAAAATGTATTCTCCTTGGCAGCAAAATCAGGCCAAATGAGAAATGAGCACTTTGCTTTGTCTCTTTGGAGTCTTCTACCGGGGTGATCTTATCTTTTCTCTGGTCCTTCCTATAATGGTAATTTAAATGGCAAAGTCTTTCCCATTCATTAATAGGCCCATGTGACCTGCTTAAATCACATGGAAGCCTA
Organism: Potorous gilbertii; assembly: GCA_028658325.1. Classification (NCBI taxonomy): domain Eukaryota; kingdom Metazoa; phylum Chordata; class Mammalia; order Diprotodontia; family Potoroidae; genus Potorous; species Potorous gilbertii. The sequence goes on along the minus strand of CM053771.1, from coordinate 404,863,864 downwards.
AGTTACATGAGGTGGGAGGATCTTGCTGAAGAGACAGAACAGGAAGGGTGGAGCAGAGCTGAGAGGAAGTTGGTCCAGCTGGTCAGCTGGGAAGGACACAGGCAGGCAAGCACAGCGAGGCTCCTGAGTGTTGGTTTTTTGTGGGAAGGTCCCAGCAGGGGGCAGAGAGACTTGGGAATGACTTTGCCCCCTGAAGTGATAAGCTGTATTGATTTCTTGGTTACTATGATGAATTTTGCTTTCTGGTGTCTAAATAAATGTTTTTCTTCTTCCTTCTATATGGCGTGTCTGTTACCCTTTGTGATTGAGATCCATGCTGGCATATTCGTAGTCATTACCAGTGTTAAGATGGAGAAACTTGGATCATTGTTTAAATTGTTTTCCTGCTTCTGTGTACTTTGCTCTCCATCGCTTCACAGATTTTATGGTGCAGTAATGTCCCATTACATTCATGTGCCACAATGGGCGGTACCAGTGGATGGACATTCCCTTTCCAGTCTTGACCACTATACCTCAGTAATCTATTAATGTGCCTATCTTGCTTATCTTAGCGCAGTCTCGCCAACATTTACCATTTTTGTCCTGATACTATTCATATTGAATTGTGCCATGCTTTTCTCTTCTTACTCTACCTTCCTTTGCCTCTTTGGGATATTGATCTCAATCTAATTTGTATCAGCCTACTTGATAGTTTTTGCAGCAATTCCTTGTTAATAAAGAGTACTTTTCTAGATAATATATATTTTGGTGTTTATCAAATATTGTGTTATTGAGTTCAAATTAATTCTGATTCTTCTTTGTCTAGTCTTGTTTTATTGGCCTATTTTTTTCTTTTTTTTTTAACCAGTATTAAATGGTTCCACTGATTACTGTTTTGTAGTGTAGCTTGCAGTCTGGAAATAATATTTCAGTAACCTTCATTCCTATCTTTTTTCCACCATTTCCCTTGATATTTTGCATCTTTTGATTGTCCAAGTGCATTTTATTATTTCATCTAGCTTGGTAAAATAGCCCTTTAGTAGCTTGTGTAACCTTTGATTTCTTAGTAAATTTAAAAACAAAAGTCAACCCCCAATCTATTAGGCTTCAGAAACTTACTTTTTATAAATTAGCTTTTGGATATATTTTCCCTATAGACAACAGTTTTGGTAAACTATCTACTTTTTTGATAAGAAAAATTGCCTCATATCAGAGGAATGTTACAGGCACCAAATACTAATTTATGGGCTGGGTGATGGTATAGTTAGTTGTATTCACAACTAGTTGACACTTTAAAGAATGTGGATTAATGGAGCAGAGACAATCTGGAGAGAGATCTCTAGTGTTTTGCAGCAGTACTGTGACCTGGGTTTTGTTTTACACTTGTTGATTTGGATGAAGGGACAAAAGCCATACTTCTCAATTTTTTTTTTTTTTTGGATTACAAAAGCTGGAATCAAGATAACCAAGTTCTCTTATCCAATAAATTAATTACCTGCCTAAGATTTCTGTGAGGAGTCATTATTCAAGATTCACAGAAATCTTCATGGGCTAGAATTGGATGATAAACAAGTCTTATTCTTGTCTTAAAAATCAGTTGTAAAAGAACAGGGCCTTTTAGGGGGAAAGACCTAAGACTTTTAGTAAATGTCAGACCATGACTGCCAAGAAATCATTGTAAGATCAAGCCTCATTCATAAATAGATAATGTCCAGAATAAGTGAGGGTAGTCATTTCAATGTTTTCTGTATGTTGGTCAGACCTACATCTGGGATATTGTGGTCAGTTCTATGAATGCATTTTAAAATGGTTATTGAATGGTTTAGTAGCCAGAAAAGGGCTACTAAAATAAGGGATCTGGAAACTGGTAAGGAATAGATTCATTGCTCTATTTGACAGATTGATGAGCTTACAAAAAACATTCTTGCCTTAACCATGATTTTAATCTGAATCCTGGATCCTGAGAACAAAGGGTCATGCGACATTAAGTAAAACTTCTCTTTTGGAGAGAATGAAAATTATATACCGATACTTGGAAATAGATAACCTTTGTTCCTTCTCCTGAGAACCTCAGTCTTATTGTTTGTAGAACTGGAAGGGAACTTGAAGATTATCTAGGAGAAGCCAAAATGAAACAGCTAGTAAATGACGGAATTAAAATTCGAACCTGTGGCCTTTGACTTCTAAGCCCTTCCCTTCAACTTTCGTCTTAGGCTTTTTCCTGTCCCTTTGCTAACTCCCCCAAAAGCTTCATGTTGCAAAATTTACCTATCTCTTTTCATACCTTTCTGTTCTGAATTCCTGTTGAATAGCTTGTGGATGGCAAAAGCTGGAATCCAAATAACTGAATTCTGTCATGTGATGGATTGCTCTGGTTGCTGTAAGGAAAAATTGCTCTACAAAGCAAAGCAAGATAAGCCCAATCTCAGTATCATTAGTACCTGATAGCCTCCTTCATCTTATAGAAGTATTTGCATTTTTAAAGAGTTGGTATGTGTTTTAAGCCAAGGTTCAATTGAAGTGAAATATTTTTAATAAGAGGACTGCAGCCCTGTCATTCCATCCTTGCTTAGGGTTATGTTCTGCGAGTCAGTACTCCCAAACTATTCCTACTTTTTTCTATTTCTTTATCTTCTACTTTTGAATCTACAGATTTCCTGCTGGCTTGAGGCTACGACAGCAGGGAGAGAAAGGTCAGAGGATCCTTGAGGTTTGGAAGGGACCTTAGAGGTCACTTAGTCCTCTGTACCTTCATTATATAGGTGGGCCTGTGGGTCTTGTCTTTCTTTACCTCCAGTCCTCCACTCCATCTACCAAAGAGCATTTCCTGGTGTTGAGATCTGACCAAGTTCTCCTTGGGACCTACCCTTTCCTTGCCACCTCCAGTCCCCTCGTAAGTCCTTTAGCTCCTTATTACCTCTAAGATCAAATATAAAACTCCTCTGGACACATTGTACCCTTGCCAGTCTTTATGGTTCCTACACAGATTCTAGAATCCACCTATACTGGTCTACTTGTTCCCATGCAACACCTCATCTCCCACCTTCCATACATTTGCATTTGATGTCCCCATACCTGGAATTTCTCTTTTCTCACTTTCTTTCCAGATTCAGCCCAAGCCCCACCTTCACCAGGACACATTTCCCTCTGGTCCCTTTTCATGTCCCTTCCCTCTGAGACTACCTTCCATTTTCACTGTATATATCTTGGATGTACTATTTCTTTTCACTTTGTGTTCCCCAGTAGAATGTGAGTTCCTTGACAGCAGGGACTGTGTTTTTCTTTGTACTTCAGTGCTCAGCATAGTGGGGGCACATAATGCTTTAAATAAATGCTTGTTGAACTGATGAAGAAACTGAATCCCATAGAGGGCTGAACTGACTTTGCCAGGATACAGAGGCAGAACCATGATGAAACTGGCTTGTAGCTTCAGACCCAGGGTGCTTTGTACCTCATTGTACGTCATCTGAATTCACATTTGTATTCATACAACATTGGGGCATCCAAGTTTGAAGAGTCTGAATGTAGTGGTTCCTTTCTCACTGATAATAAATATAGTCATAGAAATGTTGCAAATTGTATTCCATTAACATTTATTTATTATCCAGGTTTATCTTGCAAATGTTTTAGTATTGTATGAATGTTCTTAGCACTATGTGTTTTTCCCTCACCCACCATTTTATACAGTAATACTACCTGTAGCCTTTCACTACTCTTATGCGACTGTTTACATAGGACTTTGTATTTTACATTAGTGGTGCCCTTTGCTGCCACATGTCTCCTTCGGAAGGAGAACAGGTGTCAGCTTGCTTAGATTGTTTCTGGTCACTTTTAAACTCCTTGTTTGCTGGCTGTTTTCCATTGCTTAAAGTTGCAGGAAGCAGGGGTGATCTTAGTCTGGGGGCGGAGGGACTATGTGGCCTTGTCCTGTCCCAGTCATTATAGTGTTGCCTTTTTTCTGTTTTCCACTTTTCATATTGCACTGGTCAGACTGAAGTTGTTACAAGTTGCTTAGTTTCTCTCCCTACTCCTTTGATAAGTAGCTGAAAAGTTCTTTAAAACAACAAGTCTGTTTCCCCACTTTTGGAGTTATTTTTGTCTTTTAATTTGATGTTAATTTTTGACCTTTGTGGAAACTTGTCAGTGATCTGATGGTGCACAAATAGCTAAATCCAATATGGCTCCAATATCAGTAATCAACCAATTGTTTCATTAGTACCATTTTTGTGAGTGTTCTTTTGTGTACCCTATGTCTAATAACTTCTTTCTTCTAGAAGAAAGTATTCCTGACACATTGATATGAAACTTCTGAGTACTCTGAATTTTTGGTCTTTAAAGTATAACTTCAGATCTCAACCATAATTTCTGACATATATTGACATCTCCTTCATACACATTCATTCCACCATCTCCTCTTCTCCAATATATGTGGGTGATTTAAATTTGGATTTCTCCATCTTTTGTTCATGTTTTAAAAGGGGTGTAGCAAAAAATGAGATGACCAAGTGTCCTGTAAAACCAGTTCAGACTGCTCCTTTGTTTTCCTCTGCAAGGAGAACCTGTGAAGCAAGGCTTCGGTTTAGTGGCAACTTTTGTTTTCTAGTTTCATTTATCACAAAAATACCAATCTTGAAGTTATTTAGCTTTTCCAGTGATATGTCAACTGAGTGATGTCTGGACACAGATCTCATCCAGAAGAACTACAGTGATAGTGACAGAGACTTTCTTTACATCTTCTTTCCCCCTTTTCCATCACACCATTAATATTCCTTTGGAAAGGGAGCTACATAAGACTAAGGTGCATTCTTCGTTCCAAGGAACTTTGAGGGCTCTGCTTTTGCACTGCTTTAACAAGCACAAATCTAAAGTTTCGTTACCAGACTCACAGTATTAGTTCATATAGGGTACTATTTTACACATACAAATTCATCTGAGGAAGACACATTCCTAGAAATTATATGGAGATGCTATGCATACAACTCCAGAGATTGTCTTAAGTTTTTTGTTTTTTTAAAGAGGTCTAAGAGTCATTAAAAATATGAAAAGCTGAAAAACCCATGGGATAGTAAAAATGCATTACTTAAAGTAATGGGTGATAAAAATTTCAATTACAAATTGTCTTTTTAAACAGATTTTGCTCTGGTATAGGCAGCTGCAGATCCAGTGAAGAATGCCAACCCCATCATCAGAAAGACCTAAGTTCAAAACAAAACTCAGACGCTAGTTGAGTGACTCTGTGCAAGACACTTAACCTCAGTCTACCTCAGTTTCCTCAACTGTAAACTGGAGATTAATAATAACACTTATCTCAGGATAATTGTATCAAGTAAAATAATATTTATAAAATGTTTTGTATAATGCCTAAGTTCTCTGTAGTGGGTACTTAATAAATACTTCTTTTCCTTCCTCCTTAGGAGGTATGGTCCTGACTAAACTTGTTTTCTACTTAGGCTTTTATTTCTGTCTTATTGCCATGTGGATGTGTTTTACTTGTCTTTTCTAAAGTCTTAGTTGTAGAAAAAACTCTTTCATTGACCATGTCAAAAAAAAATGGTCTCCAAACCAGTGCTCCAGTGTGTCTCTTCTCTGAGTCTTCTGGAATTGTAACCGTCCACTGTGTTGGTCAGTTCAGGTCTTTGAGAGTCACTGGTCTTTGTGGTGTTGCCGTTGTTGTATAAATTGCTCTCCTAATTCTGCTCGCTTTGTGTCGGTAATCACTCAGGCAGCTCGATCTCCTCACAGTCCATATTGGTCCTTCGTTTTCGAAAACCATGACGTCAGAGGAATGATGGCATGGCTTGCACTTGACTTTGTTTTGAGGGAGGGAGGGCTGTGCAAGGTCACCAACCTGACTTCTCCTCCTGAAGAAGAGATATGGTCATGTAGCAGTTTCCTTCCCTCCCCTCCCCTCCCCTCCTCTAGCCTCTCCTTTCCTCTGGTGTTCTACCCAGGGGAAGGTACACTCCAAAGCCAAAAGCTGCCTTTTTTTCTTTGGGTTTACTGGCTACATTTTTTGCTCAAAGACCAAGCCTTAAACCCAATTTACTCTCGTGCTCGTAAATTGGACGAGTCGCCACCCACCTAGCACAGAGTGAATGTAATTTTTAAATAGTTATTGTTTCTGTTTTACCAGCAACTCTGAGGGTCTCCTCCTCCCATTTTTATTTATTTGTTATTTTTTTATTGAAGGGGCCATCCCTTGAGTAACTACTTAAAGAAGCCTATTCATTGAATGAGTGTATCTCACTCAAGTTGAGAATCTAAGAACTTAACCTGAGAGGGCCAAGGTTTCACATTGCATCCTGGGCCATCTCCAATTGTCCTGATGCATATCAGGGCGCTGAACCCAGATGGCTCAGGAGAAAAAAGTGAGGCCAATGACCTTGCACAGCCCTCCCTCACTCAGATCAAAGATTCATTCAAATCAAAGTCAACTGCAAGTCATGTCGTCATCTTGATGTCATGGTCCTCTCTGAGAATCTTGCCATTTTTCTCTGAAAGAGGGTGTCTTTCCCTTCATCATTTCTTACAATACAGTAGCCTTCTGTCACATGAATATACCAACTATGATTTGTTCAATTATTCTCCAGTTGATGAGCATCCCCTCAGTTTCCAATTCTTTGCCCCTGTGAAAAGAGCTGCTGTATGTATGTATGCTGTATGGATATGTACGTATCCATCCTTTTCTTTCTTGGATCTCTTGGAGTATTGACCTACTAAGTGGTATAGCTGTGTGAAAGGGCATCCCCAGTTTAATAGCTTACATCTTCCCAGAACCCTTTCAACATTGACTTCCATTATTAGTCAGATGACTGATTTGCTAATGTGAGATGAAACAGAAAGAGCAAGCTACTGACTGGCTTCCTCCTCCTTAAAATGGACTGTGGGCTTGCTTCTCACTAACGGAGAAAAAATGTTGGGAGGATAAAGCAAAAAAGATACTTGGATAATAGATGCCATTTGCAACTCAGTAAAAGCTTGGACAGTTTGAAGCAGTAATACATTCATGTTTTATCTTTGGGGTTTTGGGGTCAAGTTACTACCTTAGTTTAAGAGACAAAGCTACCTTTGTGAACTATTCAGATCTTTAGGGACCAGTATTAATGACATGTTGGTTAAGCAGAAAAACAGAAATTTTCTCCAGATTTAGACAAGTTTTTATACGTAGGAGAGTGCAGTGCTACTAAAATAGTTTGAGAAAGTATGGGGTTTAAACTACAGCAAAAGAAACTTGTATGAAAATAACTTTCAGACAGGTGGTATTTCATATTGAATATTGGTTGACAAGGAAGGCTGTGGGATTTCTTTCTCAAGATCTCTTTAAAATTCTAGTGATGGTTTTAGATATGTTCTGTCCTTGATCTCTTAGGATTTCTTCTAGTTCTGTGAATCTAAACAGATTAGCCCTGTTTAAAGACTAGATTTTATGGAAGCTAATGGCTATAAGAAACAGGAACTTTCCATTCCTTCCATCACCCTCTTTCAGACCTCTCCTTCCTTCCTCCAGAAACTCGTTGCAGTCAAGATACACCTTCCCCAGCACCAGGGCCCACTACACACCCAACAGCTGCACCTCTGCCAACACCTACCAGACCTCCTCCGCCAGAAATTCCATCTGTTTCTAAGTATAATGTAAGCGGCACAAATGGAACCTGTCTACTTGCCAGCATGGGCTTGCAGCTGAACATCACCTATGAGAAAAAAGACAACACGGTATGATTTTTTCATTGCATGTGACATTTCTAGTGCGACATTTTTGATTTGTTTTGGTGAGGCAGTTGGGGTTAAGTGAATTGCTCTACAGTCATACAGCAAGTATTTGAATTCAGATCCTTCTTAACTCCAGGGCTGGTGCTCTATCTACAGTGCCACCCACTGCCTTGCAACAGTTTTTCTATGTATAGAAGTTCAGGTTTTATAAAATCTGAAATTTCAGTAATTCTTTTCCTACATTTCAAGTCTAATATAAGCTTTGTCTTTTAAAAAATCTTACATTTATTATCTTCTTTAAGTCAACTTTATTTCCAAATATACACAAAAGAAGCAATCCCTTTTAATAGGTTTAAAAGGAGAGAAGAAAGCATTTCAGCCAAACCAACCAGCATATGTAACAGTGTGTGCATGTTCTACACTAATAGTCTTCTCCTCCCCTGACTCTGCCTCCCTACCTGTGCAAAGAAGTGGTGGGGGGAGGTATTTTCTGGATTCTTTTCTGGGCCACAAACTTGGTCTGAGTATAAAATCAGCACTGTAGTAAATGAATACTTCAGGTGAGTAGTGAAATTTTTCTCAGACTTTGGTTGCCTAGGATTCATTTAAATGACTTATCTTTTTGCTTCCCTAGTCAAGTAAATCGTGTATGTCTAACTTTTTATCTGGGTTCTGATGGTCTGGAGCAGGGGTGGAGGAACTTTTACAGGCCTTGAGGCCACAAGTGCAACTGTTTGAATCCAAACTTCGTAGAACAAATCCCCTTAATAAAAGAGTCAGTTCCAGACTCTAGAGCTGACCAGAGTTTAAGAGATGTGTTCTATGACATTCATTTGTTAGACCTTCAGATACTTCATTTTTTTATACTACCAAGCAGCATTTTTGCTACAAACAGCCCCAGAGGGTAATCCTTTTGGGAGAACCCAGAGATCTGCAGATTCTAACATTTTTAATGGGTTCATTTTCTAATGTGTTCTTCCTGCTGGTTTTTAAAAAGAAACAACAGCATAGGATTGTTTTTAAAGAATGAATAAAAAATATAGGAGGAACAGTAAAAAATGAGAAAGAAGGGAATTAACAGAGCACACAATCTGGCAGGAGCAAGGAATAGGAGAAATATTTACATTTTCTGCTATTAGTATACCCATATCAATACATTACTATGTTAATTATAAGGTACATACATGCTTGATACTTGTTAAGTTATTACTGCCACAGTTGGGCCAGCATATTGGAGCACTTGCATAACCCTTTAGAAGCAGAGCCAAAAACTTGGGAAAACTTAAATGCATGCTCTGTTATTTGATCCTTTAGCTAGTTCTACTATCCATGTCAGTATGGATCAGAGTATAAACTATGGTTTTCAGAGCTGTCCACCTTTAAGCCAAATTAACAAATGCCCATAAATTTTTTTTAAATTTCATTGCAATTTCGACCTCTGTATAGTGTTAGAGATTTGCTCAGAGATTTCTTGTTAATTTAAAAAAAACTTCTATAGTATTATTATGATAGATCAAGCAAGAAATAAAAATAGTTTATTTGGAAATAGTTTGAGAACAACTATAGTGACATTTTTTTCCTATAAATGATCTATGGAATGATAACTGCCTTTTTTTCCCCATTAGAGTGTTAGAAGAATAATTAATATCAACCCAAATAAGACCATTGCAAATGGGAATTGTAGCAGTCAAGTAGCAGTCTTGGAGCTGAACACTGAAAATTCCACTCTTGTTTTCCGTTTCGGAATGGTAATAATTTTCCCTTGCGGGGGGGGGGGGG